>QNUK01000012.1:2675000-3192500 GCA_013621035.1 Clarias magur
CCCACATTTTTCCCGTATTTGCCCCGTTTAGACCTAAAAGCAATTTTTGAGCAGGTTCAAACGAAATGAAGTGACTGATCTAAGACGTTAGTCTTTATGCATGAGCTCATATCAGTATCTATGCATGTAATTTAGGCAGAAAGGGGTTGGGTTGGGCTTTATTTAAACAAAAAACGATGCAGCCAGTACGGTCAAACGAGCATGGCAGGAGAAGTAGAAGAAACAGCACTTTTATGCCTTATCTTCATAATTAGAGCACATTGATGTGTTTACGTTATAAAGGTAGGCCTGAGCATTGTTTTGGCCTACGTGTCATGGCATTAACGAATCATTTGAAATGGAATGAACTGGAGTACACACGATCCAAAATGAGTTTTCTACATAACCATGTTTGCACCTACACGTGTTCTGATATTGTATGCTCTTGGCAAAAGAAAAAAAGAGAGAGAAAAAAAGTTTATCTTCCTCTCACAACCTACACTCATTTTGCTTTGTCCTATTCTTTAGTTTCTTTTGTCTATTGTTGATTCTTTTAAATTAATTTCCTTCCTTCTTCCTCTTTGGTGTCCTTTGCATTTAGGTTTTGACTTTTTTTTTCTTTTTTGCCCTATCATTAATTTCGCTCTTGTTAATTTTGTGTTGAGCTCCTTTAACCATTTATATTTTAGTCATTGATTGATTGTGTTTAAGGACATTTATTGTTATCTGCTAATGTGAGAAATAATTTGCTCTATAATATGTATGTTCAATCTAGTATGATTGTAAAAGAAGAATGAATAAAGCCAGATTTTGTTTAAGAAAAAAGTAGGATTATTATTATTATTATTATTATTATTAAAAATATATATACTGCTGACCAGGAGATAACCAGTTCGAGCCCCGACACTGCCAACTCGCCACCCTTGAGCAAGGTCTTTCACCCCAAGTACTCAGATACAATTGTGCTTTGATCTGGCAACCCAACCCTGTAAATAACTACCACAGAAACGGCAGATGTTTACTTATCGCCCAATGTGCCGGGCGGCACGTAGACACAACCATCCATCCATTATTAATGGTAGTAGTAGCAGTAGCAATGGCACTCCATCAGTAATCTTGTGAGCTCCCAGAGACTCAGTAACTGTACAGTGCATGCATCAAATGAGTCCAGGAACTTTTTAAGATTAAGAATAAAACCTGCTTTATAAACATTTGGACACACAGTGAAAACAGTCTTGTCTCCAGGTCTCACAGCTCTTTACTGGTAGTTGTTAGTTGAGGACACTACACCTAACCGAGCATCTACCTAACTAACGAGAATATTTCTACATATTTTGCCTTAAAAGAGCCAGATTACCTTGTGTTCTGAATGTATTCTTGTAGAATAGTTCTCCAGGTTTCCAGTCCAGTCCCTGTATCTGACGAGTTTCAGAGGGATGTTTTTTCTTTGTTAAGTCACACAGTCACCTAAGCATCATTCAAGCATAAAAAAACATTTAACATAAGGCATGAACCAGTGAAAAACAGGTGCAGATGATGACAGATGATCAGGCCTGTAAATAGTATACTGGTGATGCTGAATGCTGAGTTTTCAAAAAGTTTACAGATGAGAGGGGAAATGAGGTTGCTACATAGCCAACTAATTACTTTAGGCACTTTGCATCCTGTTGCAGTAAAACATTTGTTTTCATATACACAATTTAACAGAATTTAATTGAATACAAAGAAATTAGGGCTGGCTCAAGACTTTTCAAACTACTGTATATGCACAACAAAACATATAAAGGATAAAAATAGGGAAACAGGTTTTTAAAAAAATTATTATATTCTAAAAATATTTTTTATATTTCTTTCAGTTTAGAAAGTAGATGCATGCATACTGTACATACACACACACACACACGTATGTAGGGAAGTGGGATGCAATAGACAGCCAGGTATAGTCCTGAGCTTTGTGTGGGATTTGAATTGTCATTCATTGAATGTGCTTCCTGTATCACTGGGAATTTCCTGTGAGGTTCTTCTGTTTCCTCCTACCTCCCCAAAACATCCTGATTGTTGGATTAGCTACACAGCATTTACCTTAAGTGTGAATGAGTGTGGGATTGCAGGGTTGCATTCACACCTTGTGTAAAATGTTCCTGAAACAGATCCGGTTTCTGTTTCTTCTTCTTCTACTGAAGACAGTGAGTGAGTGAATGAATGAATGGCTTAATTATTTGCTATATTTAAAATCTCTACAGCTATTAATTCAACACAGTAATCTTGTATAGCCATCCATTTTATATGAAAGAAAACTGAATATATTATGAAAATGCTCCATATGTCCAGAACCTGACCATTAAAAAATATGTCCATTTTGAGTCTCCCATTCCAAATTTAGTTGCTTTGCTATCACAAACACTACCACTGCCTGTGGCTTTTCGATGTGTAGTCAGGCACTGATGAGGAGGTCTGGGGTTCCGTCTGTATTTCAGTTTAACCCAAAGGTGTTCATAAGGTCAGGGCTCTGTGTAGAAGGACACTTGGGCATGTCTCCATGCAGTTCACTTTGTGACAAGGACCATTGTCAGACCTGCCTGGGACTGGAGTCGTTTAACTTCAAACTTGACAAATTGTGTATTCATCATGGAAATTGCATTCTCAGAACCTGAGGCAATTTGTCATGCTACAGTAAAAAAGTACTGTAAAAAGAAAAGTATAAAAAAGTATTTGCCCCTTGCTGAATTCTTAGTTTCCTTGCATATTTCTCACACTTAAATGATTGAGATTATTCAACAAATTTCTTGTTGTCCGAACTCACCTGGCAAAATGGAAAAAAGTCATTGCCCCCTTACTAAATCATGAATGAACGGTGAATTTTGGAAAGCTGATTTAAATTTAATTTGCCACACTCAGGCCTGATTATTTCCATTAAATACAGAAATCACTTAAATAGAACCTGTTTGACAAAGTAAAGCATGCTAAAGATAAAAGAAAAACGGTATTGACATATATCAGTCTGGAAAGGATTACCAAGCCATTTTACAGGTTTGGGACTCCACAGTGAGAGCCGTTATTCACAAATGAAGAAAACTTTGAACAGTGGTGAACCTTCCCACAAGGGGACGGCCTACCAAAATGACTCCAAGAGCACATCAATGACTCGTCTGTGAGCTCATAAAAGAACCCAGAACAACATCTAAAGAACTGCAGGCCTTAGAGTTCTAAGGTGGACGCCACTACTAACCAAAAAGGAACACAAAGGCCTGTCTCAAATTTGCCAAAAAACATCCTGATTACCTCGTAGACTTTTAGGCAAATATTCTGTGGACCAATAAGACAAAAGATTAACTTTTTTGGAAAGCGTGTGTGTCCCGTTTCATAAAAAGAACATCAAACCAACAGTCACACATTATGATGGTAGTGTGATGGTCTCGGGCTGCTTTGCAGCTTCAGAACCTTGACGACTTGCCGTAATTGATGAAAACATGATTTTCTACAAGAAAATCCTGAAGGGATTTATACAGTAAATAATATATTTATATACAGTATATAAAATTGCCAACGATGTGGGAGGGGTTTGGGGAAGAAGCAAATATGGTCAGGTTTCTACATACCTTTGGCCATGTACTGTATATTCTACAAGTTTGTATTATATGTGATGAGTGTGTGTCATCCCCTGTGTTTGTTGTTGAATCTCTAAACTTGCGGTTAGTGAGTTGTCAGGGGATTTCCTCGTCCGGTCGCTAGGCGGAAGTGTTGCTTTTGTAGAAAAACTCCACGTTATATAATTGGGTGACGTCATACAAACCCTCATTCAAGATGGCGGACAGTCAGCTATTCACTTCTGTGTAAATGTAGCGCTAGGCTAAACGACGTCCGAGCTAAGCTATGGGATGCTACGTGACCGTGTGACTGTTTGGTTTACTGGAGAATCTTCTGGAAAGTTAATGATATTACAACGGGTGCCTGAGAATGGAGATATAGCCAAGGTAAGGACACGAAGGTGAATGTTATATTTTAGCCATTTTTTTCTTTCTTCAGTACAGTATGTGGATAGCTTTAGCTAGCAACCAAGTTGGCTTGAAATATCAAAATAGCGTTAATTATCTCTTTTACAGAACGGTCCTCGTATATTATATATTGTTCAGTTATCTGGTGAGCTACATGTGGCTGTATAATGTGACATGGCTCAAAGCTCACAGCTGCTTAAAGATAACGTTTGTTTATAAGTAAATAAAGCAATCATTTCGACGGGAAAACAAACAACGTCGTGGTGATGTTTTATTCCTCTCCCACCAGCAATGACCATTTTCAGTGTTTTAATGAAATACACTCTTTTTTTTTTTAAGTGCTCTTTATTCATTAACAGGTAAGTTTTAATATTGTGTAATTCAGCTGTTGCTGTTATTACTCACATTACATTCAGCAGCTGTGAACAGTAATTTCTCTTTTTATTATTAATAAGATAAAAACACACGCATGTTACTGAGTAAGTGCAAAGCTGAAAGTCCTTAGTGCTGATGTTCCTCTGAGGGGAAATGAGTGTTACAATGTGCTGACACTGGAGACCCCTTCCATCAATGTAACCTAACTACTCTTAACATAAAGTAATAAATTGCTTAAAGAAATGTATGCTTTTCTTGCTAAATAATGTTTGTGGGTTTTTTTAAATAATTATTATTTTTTAAATATGGTCACCGTGAGCACTGCAAAACAGCCTCACTAGAACGATAAAAAGCGCACATATTTTACTATTTAAACTGTTATGTTTAACTATTTTTAAATTAACATTTAACAAATAAGCATCAAACACATTATTATTTAGTCTAACACAAATGATCCATTCTCCATTAAGAGGATGTTTCCCAAAAATGTATCGATCAACTCTAATAATAATAACTTTGCATAAAGTTCAATGCTCTTTAAATAAAGGTATTTAAAAAAAATTATAATTGTCCTCTGGGAAATTTTGCAAACTGTTGTAGCTTGTTACTGGTTAAATCATGCTTAGTAGGGAGGAAAAATCCATTATTTTCCATTAAACGCCAGAAATGTAAAGCTAATAAGAGAAAGGGGGTTTATGTTAATGTCTGTACATCATGGCTTTACTGGATTGTTGCTCTCTGGCTCCGTTTGCTTGTTTTACTCGCCTCTCATTTCATGTTTGTAGGATGTGTTGGTGTTTAGTATAATGTCTGTTTAAAACTCCTGAGTGCTGTTTTTTCTCAGAGCTGAGTTGAGGGATGGAGAGTGACTGTAGGATTCCCATGTCATGCTTAAGACCCAGAGTTCTGGTCCTGCACGCACTTTTCTGGGGATTGGTTTCTCTCAGGTTAGTGGACACGATTTCAGCATCATGCAGTATAATATACAGTAGATTGAAAAATGTTAACATATCAATCTACTGTATATATTATTATTATTATTATTATTATTATTATTATGTAATTGTTTTGTCTCAAACAAATAAATCGGAATAAGTAAGAAAATTTAGCTTGGCTCAAATTCTTACAGCTAGTAGAAGAGTCACTGAAAGACAGAAAAAAATTCCAAAGAAAGGGTTCTCACAACATTTTTGCAATAGACTAATAGACTTTAAAAGTAATATGTTGGTCTCTTGATTGAGCTGAGACCAAATCAATCAAGAGACCAACCTATGAGACTTTAACCTATGATTAATAATTAATATTGTAACCTATGATTAATAATTACCCATTAAAATAAAACTAATATATAAAATGTATATATATATATGTGCATATGGTTGTGATTTTAAAGTTTTAAAGTGGCCTATTGTTAGTTTATACTATATTATTATTTTAGTTCTGTATCTTTTAATTTTGACAATGTAAATTTTTAGTTATTCTATTATTATTACTATCATTATTATTAATTATTTTACGCATCTTAATTAGATTTCACCCTCTATATTATATTAACCTGTACATTTCCTTGTTACTGGGGTCATTCTGTTAAGTGTACGTTTTGTTTTCTCTTTAATTTGTATATTTAATTTGGAAAAATGGCTATATCATACCTTTTTAAATTATCTGAACTAAATAATTGGACTGTAAGTACCTTTTTAGAGTAAAGTATTGCTACATGTGCCTTTCTAGGTAAAAAAAAACAATACAATTATGCTACAGTATAGTAGATATAATCTCGAGATTATTGCCCTGCAGCAAAGAAGTGACTTTTTTTTTTTATATATATACTTTGAGATAATGACATAGAACTTGAGTGTTATTGGTAATCTTTAGCCAGTATATTTTGTGTTTTCAGAGTGTTTGGGGCAGCATTTCTTGGTGAGGAGAAGGGTACCATAGGTATGTACTGCAGAAATGCTCACACCATACACACATAACCACAATTTTTATGATGTTGCTTATATGGACATTAAAGCAGTGTATGTCAGCGCTGATATTCCTTCATACTGAGATCACTGATGTCACAACACAAATGTATATAATATAATATAATATAATATATTTTAAAAAATTTCAGCACAAATGACAGCTATTTATCAAAATAAATACTTCAATCAGTTGCTAAAAAATCATTACTTATCATTTATTGCATAATCTTTTTATTTGTAACTGAATACACTAGAAAGCAGAGATTGAACATTTTTGAACTGTCAAATTTAAACATAGTTGATGTTAAATAGTGTTTCAATATCGTTAACATTTTGCTATTGCTTACACTTGTGAATTGCAGTAACGAAGTCGTTGACCATGCCATGTTGGCAGATGGAAGAGTTTGTAGTCGCGACAGAATGCACTTTGTGTAGTGCTTTTCAAACGGTAAGAGGTGCATTTGGACATTTGTATAAATTATGTATTTTGCTGTCATCGTTATTATATCATAATGCTGTTAAATTCTCAAATACGATTGCGCACAAAGTGGCTCCGACAGTAGTGCTAGAAAGAGGTGTGATTATTCGTTTGGAGTTTTTCCCCCATTTGTCCCCTTGTCTCCCCAGTTTGGTCATTTGCCAGTTCCTACCCTCCAACCAGCTCTTGTCTGTTTAATCTAGGGGATTGCGAAGGCTAAACTGTTTACTGATCTATTGTTCATTAACGAATTAACAATTGTAATCCTCTGCAAATTACTGTGGTACAAGATGCACAAAACACTTTGGGAATCACTGTTATTTGAAAGTCATTAACTTCAGGATGGTAGCACATTTTACCACCCTTTTGCTTATTAGTATTCCTTAGCAGCTAGCCCGGTTGTGGTTTAATACTTGGATGTTATTTTTCTTTTGGCTACTCCCTTAAAAAAAAAAAAAAAAAAATCAACAGCGGACCATCCAAGCCACACGCTTGACTTGGCATAATTTTTATTCCTTAAATATTCTCATAAACGGTTGTCATGCTATAGGGTTTGGGAGTTTATTTAACATGTGCTCTGAAAGCCATGGAACTTTACTAAAGCTTCTTTGAGCCTGAATTAAATCCCCTCTATAATCTGTGCAGAAGACAGTAATGGCCTGCTCCCAGACAGGATACGTGGAGAGGATTAACTGTACCAAGTCCAACAAAGATGAGTACAAAAGGTTAGTATAGTTTCTCCACGTTAATCATCGCACTATTCTCATTCTCATCTATCTTGCTCTTAAGTAGTGTTTTCATTTCATCCAAGCGTTCCCCAAATGCCTTTTTTTTATTGTGCGTTTTCATTTGAATTATTTAAATCGCCCCAGCAAGATTACATTACAAAAGAGCATCATTCATCCACAATCATAGACTACGTTGAGCAATCGCACTACCTGCACTACATAGGGCGCCTAGACAGATAACCACTTGTTATAGGAACCTTTTTAGTAAGCAGTGCTGGTTTACTTGTTAAGATTTTCAAAGCCACAGTTAGGTTAGTTATTACTTGTCTCATGACCAGTAAGCAGTGTGGCTGAAATACAGTCAGTTCCAGAAATATTAGCACCCTTTATAACAATGAGTCAGGAGGAAAGGTTGAAACAGAACTTTAAATTTACTTCATTTTCCTCTGAATATATTGAATTAGTGTAGGCATTAATTTCACCAATCGTTTTTTAGAAATGAAACCAAACCTAGAAGAATATACAGTGGAACCTCGGATTGTGTGTAACGCCGTTTGCGAGTGTTCTGCAAGACGAGCAAAGAACTTGTTAATAAATTTTGACTTGAAAAACGAAAAAGTCTTGGTTTACGGATACTGAGTATCATGTAGAATGTATTTATTTTTTCGGGCTGTGGAACGAATAATTCGAGTTTCCATTCTTCCTTATGGGAAAATATGGTTTGGTTTACAAGTGTTTTGATATATGAGCCCACTTCCAGAATGAATTTTGCTCATAATCCAGGGTTCCACTGTAGCTTGAATATGGCTAAAGGATTAAGAATACTTGTTGCAATGCTCATGGTAGCGTGTAATTTGGGATTTGAGTACAGAGTAACTGATACTGAACTACTGTACATATCTGTCATTATCTACTTAACCAGTATTACACGAGAGGGAGTGCTGTTGTTGTATATCGGCAGGGATGTGGTCAGCACAGCTGCACGATCTCAGTGTGAGATTGATTGATTGATTTTTGTGCAACACAATTTATCATCAGATTAGAATTTTTATTGATTTATTTTATTTAGTAGAACATTAAGTGATGCATACCTGTATAGCTAAGCGTCCCAGCGCTGTTACCATCTATTATCACCCATCGTAGAAATGCCTCTCGTCCGATCAGGTTACTCGGTTGCTCAATTGCTTTTCAACTTTATCAGTACAGTACACTGACATTGTACATAGTGACATTACAGCATTGTTTAAGTCCGTCATGAACACTGTCAGTTTTTCTCCTGTCCAGTTCACAATAAAATGTAAAAAAAAAAAAATATTTTTTTTCGTGTCTCTCTAGTTGCCGCTCAGCAGTGATGGAGGAGCATCTCTTTTGGAAATTTGAGGGTGCTGTGTTAGGCCTTACTGTTCTCTTTGCACTAGTAGTGATCGGGCGGCAAAGGTCTTTAGACCGGCAAGCCTCAGAAAAGGTCCGTAGGCAGATTGAATCTATTTAGTACTCAGAACTGTATTAAAAAGTATTGTACATTTACAGAGAGCATAATTTTGTCAGTGTTCGAGCACTGCTGTAGTAGCCAGTTTAACTGGCCTGGACTGTGATTGCTGGACAAGTGAAGACAAAGCTAATCGTATCTGGATGGATGGATGGACACCACCTTGTTTTTTTTGTTTCTTTTTTTTTTTGTTTCTTTTTTAAATGTAGATGGCGGGTTGCTGCTTCCATGCAGTGCCTTTTCACACAAGTTCTATTAGTGAACTTATAACTGTGAATTCTCCAGGATTTATTAAGGAAATCATAACATAAATCAACAGATGTTTAATACAGTAGAAAAGATGAACAATTTGCTCATTTGTGAGATTTTTGTACTTAAGATTTTCAGTTCCCTATCAGATAATGAACAGTTCACTACTACACATTCTCACTAACAATGAACTGACTTCATGTGAAAGGTGAGTTTGTTTTGACATTTCCACCTAATTACAGATACAAGATACAAGTTGTATTGTGTTTAGAATACTGTTAAATATTATTTGCCCTGAAACTGTTGTTCTGAGATGTTTTAATGACTAAATTAATGCAAACCTGCTTTACTGTGTGCTTTGATAACTGTTGCAAATGATAACTTGCCGGGAATATAAACAGAGACAAAGGAATCAGGTTTTTTTGTTTGTTTTATTTTAGAAATGTTCTAGTTTGCTCTAATTTTACTGATCATGTATCGGTATTCATACAGTATGTTCCACTTTCTTCCAATTAAGTTAATTTACCTAAAGACAGTCCATATTTAAATGTAACTTTTTTTTGTTGTTTTGTTGTTGTTTTTTTCCCCCCTGGTTCTGAAACACAGCTCCAGTTGTTTACTTCTCATGTTGCACAGTTTCCAGCATATCTCAGCACCTGATTGAGGTTTTATTGATGGTATTGATGTATGCCAGGCAATGCATGTATTTTGCTGCTGTCTAAAACATAACTAAACTCCTATAATGTAGATTAATCTGCATGTTACTTTTTAATTGGGCTAATTGCTAAGTGTTGGATATGTGATATCCTTTTTCTGGTGTTTAATTATTATTATTTTTATTTTTATTATTGGAACAAGCTGGAGGAGCCTTTGGTTTCAGGTACTCAGCTGATCTTATACTACACCATGCTTGTCTGATTGTGTGTGTGTGCTGGCAGTGTAAAGCAAGTTTTCAATATTTGAGTTTTATCGAGTTCATTGACGCAGTGGGGTGGGGGGGGGACTGCATGCTGTTCTCTCTTTAACCAGATTCACTGGTCCACCTGACTGTAGATAATGTATTTTTATCAAGGAAGGGAGATGTTTATTATCTGTATTTAAAAGGGAAATTGGAATAAACCAAAAAGGGGAAAAAAAAACTTTTTTTTTTGGTTTGTTTTTCTTTTCTTTTTTTTTCCTTTTTCTTTAATGAGGGCTACTAGACATTTAAGCATTTTATACCACTGTAATTGAATTAAAGATAATAAGAATTGTGTGAATTTAATAATGCTGAGAGTCTCTCTGTGAAAGGAGAGAGACCGTGTGATGGTAAACTCACGTTTTATTATGAGCAAACACTGGCCTAGTGTTACTTCTAATAACAGGCAACCAGAATTGTTCCTCTTCACATGTCTGCAAACTCCATAAAGTAATTAAAACATTTCCCAAGAATACCATCTGTGTTCATATTTGCATGGGCTGATCTTACCTTCATATACTGTACAATATACAGTGTGGCCCAAAATTCTGGGTTGACATAAAAAAAATTCTGTAAACTTCAGCAGCAACTTCTGTTATTAATCGTGTCCTGCGTACATGAGGAGAAATTGTATTCAATTGTTAGTTTCAAAGCTGTCTAAAATATAAGCAGTGTTCAAAACCAGGATGTGAAAAAAAATTTGGGGAATGAAGGCGTAAAATTTATTGACATTAACGGAAGACTTAAAGCACAGTACAGTGATGAGATTCTTTGCCGCAGTAAAACATTTGAATTGAGTAATCATTTTTAAGAAGGCCGTACGTTTGTGGCTGATTCTGGCTTGTAGCCTAAATGCGGTCGTTCCCCTGAACATTTGGCGAGTGCAACGTCACACAATCATCACTTGCACATTACAGGAACTGGGAGTTATTGCCCCACCTACTGTACAGTCCTGACTTCGCTCCAAACCATTTACAAATGTTCGGGCCATTAACGGAATTCCTAGGTGGCCAGGGCAGGCAGTCCGATCATGGCTCTGGTGTACTGCACAAACTTTTTACCTTGATGGCGTCCAAGCACTAGGGAAACTCTGGGATGAGTGCATAAGTGTAGCAGGGGATTATATAGAGAAATAAGTCTCTCTACTGTCCTGTGTGTTATTCTGCACAATCAAAAGTCCCGGTTCGACCAGAGCGCCCCTTGTAAAAATATTTAAGGAAAAAGTGCCAGTGGATGTTCTCACTTGAACATGTACAGTATTTGTATCTGCACTATATAAAATGGAATTATGCCACATTTCCTGTGGATTGAAGTATCAAACCTTCCTTGCCCATTTAACATCATGGATATATTGACATTATGCTAATAATCTTCCTTCCAGTTACCACTTGGTGGTGCTATGACAATAAATTACATTTGGAATGCGCATGTGATTTATTACTCATCATTGAACATGTGTGCATGGTTTGAGCTCATTACACCACCCAAAGAAGAATAATTGCCACACTTCCTGTTTGCACTGTATAACCTGTCAGTTGATTGCCTCATTATGGCAATATCATTTAATGCATCATTAATCCGTTTGCCAATTTACATCATAGACACCATCACGTCATGCTGACCAAATTCGGTTTGATTTTGGTGAATGTGAAATTTGTTTGTCTTGAGGAGACATTTAAAAATATTTAAATCAATGCATGTTGGTGGAACTGGAGGCATTTAGACAAAAAGTAATGAGGTGCTTAATAGCTTCTAACCATCAGTCCTCAGGCTTGATAATCACCATGGATTTTTGCCATGTTTAGTTTTTAAGCATACAAGCCTCTAAAAAATGTCCAAAGTTTTGGAAAACAATAAGCTTCCTTTATTCCATTGGTGGTTGGACGCTTACTATGGTCGGTCATACAATGAGTTGCTTGTCCCAGGACATCATTTTGTACTTGCCAATTGTGTTTTGGTGTCAATGAGCTTCAGGGGAACTTTGTCTGGTGGTCTCGCATCCACACAGATAATGATATGTAAAGCTATATAAACCTAAATAACCTGTAAAGTCGAGTTTGGTATAGTAAGTTAAGATGAGCAAGGATGATGAAAAAGTACATCACTTAAAACGTGAGTGATCCGATTTTGACAACATTTCTAGTATTTTTGAAAGCTATTAAAAATTAAAACCGTGTTGCACCATAAATGTAATGATCCACTCAGGTAAATCACATAGCACATACTGTACGTGTGTATGCTGCCAATGTCTGTAGAACTGAACTGAAATGGTCCAGGTCACAATTTACCCAAACAGCAGATTCCAATCAGGATCATTCTTTATTCCATTTCAGTTGGTTCAATTAGTGCCGTATTCAAATAAATGTCATGTCAATGTTGAGCTGACGAACTTCACAGATGTGAATGCAGTCTGTATTATCTTGTTTGGCTACCGGTTAAAGGTCTTCTCTCACACAGAAAAGGGCACAATGTCATTAATTCTCAGTGTGCGGAGCTTTAGGAGATGTATTTAAAGCTGCTCTGTTAGTGCTCTTTAAAGTTCAGCAATGAGTCAAAAACCTTTGAAGAGAACATCAGACGCCAAAAACCTATTATTGCAAATCAGATAAAAACCTACTGGTCAGTATAGCCGGATTGAGTTGCCTGTGATTGGCATTGCACTGGTCTGTTGCATTTGTGGCATTAAATAAAAAACTCTCACCTTTGTGCCCTTTAATATGTGTCTTTTAATTATATGACTGATAATATTCTTTTAAGAATCCATGCACAATATATGGTCACATTTTACATAAATAAATAAACACAATTTATCATTTCACGTTCCACCGTCACAGTCAGATGCTTGATTTTTCATTACAAAGGTTTTTACCATGTGTTTTTTTTTTTTTTTTTGGATTGTTTTAACATTCATTTATGTTTACCTTTTTAATATACTGTATTGTATCTCTATAAATGCATCTCACAATAAACACAGAATTGAACATTAATTATACAGGATCAATGAGTCTTAAAGACATTTTATTAAACAAAAATAGTACATGTATCTTTATCAAACATTCATGATACTTTTACGAACTAGACAACGATAGACGTCAACAATATAATGTTCCACCAGAGCTATGCCTGCTGGAAAGTGGAGTTCTTCAGGCTCAGTCAGTAGCAGCGCAGGAAGAAGGTGTTGCATGCACTCCCTCTCATGCAGTCACACAGGCGGCCAATGCGTGGTCCGTGCTTCAGGGCACACCGCTCTCCTACGTCACACTAAACACAAACATGTGCATATAAACACTGAAGATCCGTTTCACTGTGCCATGTCATTATGTAGAATACAAGTTTGCATTTACAGAATGGTCACATGATATTATTGTACTGGTTTTTCTGGTAATATTCACAATATCTATAAGGATGTAGGAAAACATGTAGCATGAATTTAGATATAATGAGACATTAAGTCCCATTTGGGCTTTCCTGCCATTCATAAAAACAAAATATTAAACATTTCTGAATGCATTTTAACAACATATTTTGAAAGCTTAAAATGAATGCATTATAAACATATATATTTGAACACTAACAGTATGCTTAATATGTTTCAATAACATTTTTATTTACGTAATAAAATTCATTATGACACTATTGCGACCTTGTACAATATAGCCAATACAGATGTAATTTTCCTCCTTTTTGAAGTTTATGTTTGGCCTAATGCTTATCATAACCTTTATTTGATGCCCCATGAACAAGATCTGATTTTGATTTATGAGCAAATAAATTCTGTTAGGTTAAAGTGTCCCAGTATACCTGATGCCCCAGTAGGGTCAAGGGGTTCCGGAGCCTATCCCAAGGAACTCAGGGCACAAAGCAGAAGACACCCTGGATGGGTGCTAGCCCATTGCAAGGCACGCATACACACTTTGGAAATGCCAATCAGCCTACAGTGCAGGTCTTTAGATTGTGGGTGAAAACTGGGGTACCCGAAGGAAACCCAATAAGCACAGAAAGCATGCAAACTTCACATATAGAGACCAGAGGAAAGATTCAAACCCCTAGTGATAATCACTAAGCCACTGTGCTGCCTACCTGATGCCCCAAATACCTGAATTCACTCTGCACCAAGCAACAGATAATATATACCATAATTCACCAAATATGGATGCATAGGAGGAGTGGCTAATAAAAGTCTGAACCAATAGGCATTTTTCTTTATATGAAATTTGACTTTCTTTTTTTATTTCGTACTTAAGATGGCTTTGAAACAAATAACAGAAGATCAAATCGAACCAGATGTAACACCAAAGAACATTTTTTCCCCCTCTGGATGCGTCTGAAATCAGGACTCTATTGAGTTTGGTTGAGAACAGTTGTTGCACTAAAGGAGGAAATCATCTCTGCACCAAACATCATTTCTAAAACATTAAGCAATGTTCAGCGTGTTTGTATCCAGTATATGCACGGGTGCTGGGAAGTTAGAGACCATCAACTGGTTATAATTAAAATCAAATCAAATTCAAATTTTATTTGTAATATCTATAACCCATTTTTGTCTACGAAGTTAATTGGTTTAAAAATGCCACTCTGTGATAACCAAGTGTCCATGTCTCTACAAATCTCTTATTGCTGGCTAGACAACAAAAAACTACATTCCTTCTACATTATTTGTAAAATGAGTCTGGACATTAAGGATTAGTGATGTCATATGTAATGTATTCATTATTTTACACAGAGCAAAATACAAGTGTGTAAAGTGATCTTGAATTTCACCCGAAAAAATACAGTAAAATTCAGTGCAATAAATTTTTTTCATAAAGTGTGTAAGAGATTAGAAGGTAATAATATGCATTAGTTAATAAAAAAAAAAAAAAAAAACTCTGAAAAGTTTTACCCTTGGAATGATGCTGGCTCTTTTATCCAGTGCTATCTGATTCTCTCCATCTCCTTCCAGGAGGCTTTCCAGTGCTTCAGCCTGAGAAAGTAAAACAAGGAAATGTGAACATACTGTCAATATACTGTAACCTTAACTACAATTTAACATCACACCATTGTTCAGATAGTTACCTGATAGTTGCTGTTATTAGTTGTTGATATTGGTTGATTAGTTGTTGTTGTTTTTTTAGTTGTTGTTGTTTTTGTTTATTTTAATTGTTTACCTAATATGCTATTCTTTTATCATTTAATATGTGTACAATGTTTATAAATTCAGATGATTGATGTTATTCATAATGTTATCAATCTTTCATAATTGCTTTGGCAACATTGCTTTTTGGTAACATTCATAGCAGTAAAGCCCTTCTGAACTAAAAGTATTGTTAAACATATAAACAAACATACGAACAAACAAAAAGCAGGATCAAAGCCTTAAGTTAATTATATATGTTTACAGAGTCAGACAAAAACATGTAAACATGCTTCAGGAAAAAAATAAATAGTATGATCTTTATTATATGAATTTATCAATATATAACGTATAACAATACATTTAGTATTAAAATGTGTGTGTGTGTGTGTGTGTGTGTGTGTGTGTGTGTGTGTGTGTGTGTGTGTGTGTGTGTGTGTGTGTGTTATTTATTTATTTATTTACCATGTCTCTGGTGACCAGCTGCTCCTCGGACACGGACAGTCGGTTGTCCAGAGGCGTGTGAGTCTGACACACAGTGCTGATCAGTAACACACACACACCCAGATACACCGCCGTCCCGATGCCGTCCATGCTGCTGAAGAAAGAGTTCAGAACACACACAGGTTCACCGATCAGATAAAAACTCCGCGCGCGTCCGTGTGTAGACTCCACTGACTGCAAAACTTTCTCTATTTATACGGCGCGAGCGCCTGGCTGACGCGTCCCCGTGACGTCATCGATCCTGTCACTTTCCCTTTATCCGCACGAGTGAAAAAGAAAGGTGGAAAAAAAAGTGTCCGAAATGCTAAGTGGAAAATAAGATAGATAGCCTTAAAAGAGAGGAAAATGATGGAGGCTGTTGATATGCTGAGTCTAAAAACGTCGAGAGAGAGAGAGAGAGATACTTTTAGGGATTTTTCTTTTAAAAAGTCCATGATGTTAGTGAATCTCATCTTACAGTGATGGTGGGTATAAAGGAATCCTGATCATGGTGTTTACTTTTAATTAACGTCCTATTGTACATATTGCAGATTCGAATTTTTCAGCTTAAAGTTCTTTTGTATTTCTTTATTTTACTTTTATTTCATATTCCTATTTCTCTATTTGAAGATTATTTATTTTTAATAAGTATAAGAATTTTTTTTTTTAATAATTAGTAAATGAGTAAGTAATTAGCACCGGGTTCGATTCCAGGCAGGTTCGATTCCCACCTTCCACAGTCAAAAGACATGCTGATTAGGGTAACTGGTGTTCCCAAATTGCCCGTAGTGTGCGAATGAATGAGTGTGTGTGTGTGTGTGTGTGTAAAATATCTTTGAAGGTGATACTAATTATACAAGAGGTCCGACTGAGCAATCGTGTGTGTGTGTGTGTGTGTGTGTGTGTGTGTGTGTGTGTGTGTGTGTGTGTAATGGATTGGCACCCTGTCCAGAGTGTTCCCACGCCTCGTGCCCCAAGTCTCCCGGGATAGGCTCCGGGCCTCCCGAAATCCTGTATACAGGATTAAGAGGTAAAGTGACGATAAGTGAGTGAGAGTGAGGTGTATTCTCTAGTGCAATTAATTATTTTTTACAGAGTAACTCTTAATTCTTTTTTACGTCTCTTACGGTCATAAATGCATTTCAGTACATATCATAAGGCAGTGTATATGATAAATGACTCTCACAAGGTGATGTTCCTTCTGCTGGTGAATCAGCAGCTTGGGGACGAACTTGGC
Source organism: Clarias magur (assembly GCA_013621035.1). Lineage (NCBI taxonomy): Eukaryota > Metazoa > Chordata > Actinopteri > Siluriformes > Clariidae > Clarias > Clarias magur. The sequence continues at coordinate 2,692,055 of QNUK01000012.1, forward strand.
AGCGACACGGCGCATGTTCAAATCACACTTAAGGATTGCTTGGACTGTTCCGCATTGATATACCGACAATGGTAGCAGGGTTGTGGATTGTTCCCCGATGATCATGATATACAAGTTGACGAATGGCTCGTTCAAGGGCTTCCTGATCTCGCATTTGGAGGATGTTCTTTTGCTCTTGATGTGTGTGCCACTCAAAACACCTTGAACGACTCATTGCAGCATCGCCGTAAACTTGCCGAATCAAGATTTGTCCAGTTTCATGCATAATTTGATGTTTGCTCTTTGTTTTTAACATGCTGTCCATGAAATAACGGACATGTAATGCACGTGTTCAGAATAGCACCAGTTGCACAGCTCCTGATGCACACAGTACAATGTCTTTTGGCACACTGACTTATGAAGATTGGTACTCTATGTGACTGTGTGTACAACCTTGTGCTGCCATCTGCAAACTAGTCTCAAAACTTTTTGATACCACCTCAGACACACTCCCAACCATAAATCAGGGCAATTTGAAAATCCTAATCAGCCTAAACAGCATGTATTTGTACCATGGGGATAATTAGAATACCTGGAGGAATCTCACTTAGCACTGGGGGAAAAAAAACACAAAATCCAGGAACACAGACCATAGGAAAGATTTAAACTTCTAACACTGGAGGTATGATGTAACCATGTGACCCACTATACCACCATATCACTGCAAAGCAAGTATATATTCAAATAGTAGGTGGTGAAGTAATCAGAGTTTTTGTTGTTTCATGATTCATGCAGACTATCAGTGAGAATTGCGTCTAGTGAAGTGTCGCCAAGATTTTCTATGGATTTGGGCTGATTTAGATTTTTTTGGTGTGCTTTACTGAGACATCTATAAGACATCATGAGCAGTGATTGAGAATGTGCTGTGAAATGCAATTATTTGTAAATTCTTCTTAAAATATCTTTGAAGGTGATACTAATTATACAACAGGTCCGACTGAGCAATCTGTTCGGACGAGAGGCGTTCCACAAGTGGTGATAATAGATGGTAAAATCATTGGGGTGATTAACTGGATGTATCAATCCGTATCCCAGGTATTCAAATAACAGTTAATTAATAACTGTCTGTCACAGCATGGGTGAAAGTACAGTCTGTCATACAGAGAAAAGAGCAACTGCCTGGAAAAAAAAAAAAAACACATTCAAAACCAGTCAGCAAGAAAACACATCATCTTAAACAACACTTTTGTCTCCTCCTCCTTCTTTCCTCCTTTTGTCATACCTCCTTGAACTGCTTCTAAGTCATTCCAAGTCTCATCTAAACCATCCGTAAAGCAATTTCACACTCAAGGTTGAGTAGCTGCGCATCATGTCTACAACCGCATCACAGTCGTGTTACTGTATATCCAGCAATACAGCACTCCATCTCGCGTGATAGTGTTTAAATATACATAGACTAAGCGACATTGTTCAGCTAAGTACAAATGGCACAAAAGTTACAGTATCTTTTCTATTTATCATGGTAGTCAGAAGATGAATGCCTATCTTTAAGCATGTGTGCAAAAAATTGTATGCCCTATCATTTTTATTATGCCATTAATATTATTTTATTATAGCATTTTCATTTATTAGCCCTAGACCTACAGTAGCCTAATGTAGATAATAGCTTATGGTATTCTACAAGGCTTGATCTTAGGACCCATAGCCTTCTGTTGCAGCAAATAATCTGTCAGCATAATAATAACAATATAGACCTTTAATGTGCAGTTTTCAGATTCCCATCTGGCATCACTATTGTAAACAGTATATAATTTTTTTTTTTTTATAACTTTATATTTTTTTCTTTATGACTTGATTTGTAGCCTAGCCTTAATCTTCTTTTTCACTTTGTTGGTTTATTATGTTGTTTCTCTAATCTGTGAAATGGCGGAAGCAAGGTTGCAATTCCCCTTTGGGATTAATCAAGTACTGTACTATCATTCTGTCTGTCTGTCATAGCACACAACTATATACAGTATGTCCACTGAAACCCAAAGACGGCTTCCTAGTCCCTAATTGTTTAGGGAATATCAAAAAGAATATAAAAGAACATCAAAAGATTAATGTCTTTAAATTTAACCAATTGAATGAGGAGAAAATGGTTCTTGTTAGATCCCAGTAATCATATTTACAGTCTTTTTAATAATCCAGTCCAAGCTTTCCCATCTGTCTTCTCTTATATTATGTAAATAATAAAAAAAATATTTAAACATTTACAATATTTCTTCTTGCACTGCCTGCGATAACTCACACTGCAATATTGTTAATCAGTTGCTATTGTTTACAGTTAGTACAAAATGCTGCTGCTTTATTGTTCACTGATGAAAAAGACTGTACTAAGTCAGTGCTTTTCTCTTTGGAAAGATAAGACTAAAACCTATTTTTAAAAAAAACATACAAGTCATGTTATTTGTTTGAGGACACTTAGAACATTACTAATAAAAGAAATTGCACGTTGCAAATGAGTGTGTTGTAGATCTTTATATGCTGAGGCTTGTCAGTTTCGGTTGGAGTTATTGCTTAATGCACGTGCACTAAGACTTGGAAGTATAGGCATTAATAATAAACTTTGTTCCTAATTAACCGACAATAATTATAATTATAATAGAATGTCAAATTCTATTTCATTAGACTCTATCATGATACAATTTCCTCTTGGGATGAATAAAAATGTATTTTATTTTAACAAAATATACATTGGTGTTAAACTAGTACAGTATGTTAAAGTCCTGGGCTTGAGTTTGCATTAAGCCCGGGAAATCCATTGACTTGTTTTATAGGTCTGTGTGAATAAATCATTTTGGTTAATTTCAATTTGTCGCATGTTTACTGTTTATTAAACAAGACTGTGTTTATCTATCTTGTGATTTGTGATTTTAAATGCTGAAAATGGTAAGTGTTAAAAGTGGCGCAGTGGGTAAAGCGCTCGCCCTATCATCCGGAGATCGCGAGTTCGAATCCCGGGTGGTGCTGTAACCTCTCGCAGCCGGAGGCCTAGAGAGAGCTGATTGGTCGAGCTCTCTCAGAGGGGAGGGATGAGAGGTACATAGTGCTCCGACATTAATCACGGCTCTACAGCCAGTCAGGGGCGTCTGTGAGCTCGCGCAGCGGAGGGAGCGGATAGCGCTGTCCTCCGAGTGTGTTACGCCGTCCCCAACGGTGCGCGAGCGAGCAGTTCGAAAAGATGCGGTTGGCTGGCGTCACGTGGTTCGGAGGAAACACGTGATAGTCTTCGGCCCTCCCGGCTGAGTGGTAGTAGTAGCCTTAATGTGGGCGCCCCCTAGTGACGGGAAGGAATTGGACACGACTAAATTAGGGAGAAAATCGGGGAAAAATAAAAAAAAAATGCACTTCTGTCACATATACAGTACTGTAATGTGAAACTCATTTCTTTGCATATTGTTAGGTAGTTGGAGACATAGTTGTTTCCTCTTTGAAAGCAGTCGAATTTATTTCTAGATCAAAAAAAGTGGATTTTTTAAAAGTATGATTCATGCAATCATTCTGACAAGGCGTGATAATGAGGGCAGATTCTAATAGCCATGACACATGGTACAAATATCACAGATTAACAGGTGGAAAAATGACCTGATGATATCAATCCTATATACTTTCACCCAAAATGTATTCTTTGTTCTGGCAAGACCATTGCCCTTTTTGATATTAAATGCAAGAATAAATGGTATGTGATAAGGAAATGTGTTTGGTGCATTTCAATAGCTACGTTGAAGATTTGAATTTGAGACAGAGATGAAAATTTTGCACTAAAACCGACAAATAATGACACGTTTTTCAATATGACACACTACTGTACACATTTGAATAAAATATCACTAAACACTACAATATTAGTCTCGTTTGTCTTTTTTTAAATTAATATACAAGTTGATTTTGTAGAGCCTTTTTTTCTCGGCTTTTATAGAAAACCTTGGACTTTTGTGTCAAATGATATTTCATTAGACTCTACCATGATGCACTGTCATACATTTTTTATAATGCTTTGCTCGATCCTGTTCTGTTCTACAAGGTTAATGCGGTACCCAGTTGAATAGTTGAATAATGGCTTGATAGATGAGATGGAGGGAGATTGTAGACCCTGAAGCACTGAATAATGCACGATCCACACAAATAAACAACATCAATAAACATTCACATGTCATGAAAACCCTCACTGCTAGAACATGGAGCACGTTCCCCTCTGGCATTAGCCCTGGTATTAAAGGCACAAATGGGTGGAGGCCACAAGGTGCTGTGTTTCATATAAGACAATACTTTGACACTTTTTTCACCTTTTAATAATTTTGATGATAATATAATAATACAAATAATAATAATAATAATAATAATAACCACACATTTTATTTATATAGGCACCTTTCTGGTCACCCAAGGTTGCCTTCAGATGAAAGATAAAACAAGATAACATTGATTAAGATAATGTTGAGTGTAAGTGATTAAAAAAAAATTAAATGAAATAAGAGACAGTGTCATAATTTAAGACATTTAAAATCAAATGACAATTCAAAAAGATGAATTCATGTAGTATCAACATTTCTGAATAAATGGCTCTTAGGGTGAGATTCTTTCTAACCTTTAACAGACAGCAACAAACTTTAATCTCACTAAGCTCACTTTCACTGCACTCCCAGAAAAATAGTTAGTGCTACTAACAAGAAATCTAATTCTTAGATAGTTCTATTTTAAAGGATAGAAAGAATGTATACTGGATCTGTTGGAAAGCTGATAATGAGGATCTCCATGTGCCCCTCGAAGTCGCCACCCAAGTAACATGTCATGACTCTTAGGTGTGATCTGAGTCACTTTTAGCGAGTCTACCCATTACCTGCATGTCCGTCTTATGTTTTGGCACCTTTAGGAGATAGCTAATGTCAGATAGACTGCAGACTGAGATGAAATGTGCTTTAATTAAGTCTTCAGTTGATGAGATGTGAGAGAAGTAATGAGACAGGTCGGGGCGGCGAGAATGTCAGGGATCTGTACTTGCAAAAACGTTTGTTATTAATGATCTGGATTTGTCCCACGTCATCGACAAACATTCAACCAATAAAGACTTGGATAGATTTTTTTTTTTATTCTGCCAAAATCATCTGAAAGTCATATATCTGGATAGACAGATGGATGGATGGATGGATGGATGGAGACTTTATTGATCCTAAAGGAAATTTCAGATATCCAGGAGCAATAGAGACAGTAACAAAAGACAGGTTTACCATATATCTTACATATATATAATATATGTATATTACATATAGTCAGCAGAAACCGAGTAATGTGAGAGCTGACCAAAGTTAGTAGTACGATGCTAAGAACCTACAAGATATTATATATAAAATAAAAAAATCATAAATTACTCACTCACTCATCATCTATACTGCTTAATCCTGTATTCAGGGTCACGGGGGGCCTGGAGCCTATCCCAGGAGACTTAGGGCACATGGCAGGGTACGCCCTGGACAGGGTGCCAATCCATCGCAGGGCACAGACACACACGTACACTCACTCATTCACACAGTACGGGCAATTTGGGAACGCCAATTAGCCTAACCTACATGTCTTTGGACTGGAGGAGGAAACCGGAGTACCCTGAGGAAACCCACCAAGCACGGGGAGAACATACTCCAGGCACACAGAGACGGGGATCGAACCCGGACGGTGCAAGGCGACAGTGCTAACCACTACACCACCGTGCCGCCTAAATCATAAATTACTTATACTAAGTTCCAGCCCCAGACAAATGAGACAAATCTAGACAGGAGTCGGAGACGTCTCAATTAATATTCCACCATTACAGCAGAATTTTAAGTTTCAAAACAGCTAATTAGAATCTCTGACTAGACCTTTAAGTGCAGTACAGGCAAACAATGTAGGAGAAATCTGATTAATGTTAGTGAACATTGAGTTGTTAGATGAAAAGTTTATTATTAATTAATAATGTATCTTGGGGCATATGCTATATTTGGTAGGTTTTTCATAGCTATGTGGATTTGATACTGGGGTCAGCCTGCCTTCAGTCTTTGTTTGAAAAGTGACAGTGATTCATTCAGGTGGCCAGGTGGAGCTCATTCCATCACCTGGGGGCCCAGACAAAAGCATCTCGTTGAACCCATTCAAAACCTCTTCATGTGGGCCCTGGGGTGATCTGCCACACTAGTAATGACTTCCGTGCTACTGAATGGTGAGCAGTAAAAATTAGCAATGTTTTTGTCATGCAGTCGTATTCTCTGAAGCATTATAGTAGTTTGTGCATCTCTACCTTGTTTATTGACTTGTAGCAGTTTGTCAGTAGATTGTTAAGGACCTACAGCTGTTTTCGCTGTTAATACATTTCATAGATCATAATTTATGTTTCCATATCATGAGAATGTCATGAAAGATTTGATTTGTGCGAATTAAACAACAGTCATGTGGTTTAGGAATTCAAACACTTTATCCCTGATTGTTAATAGATGATCAAATCTTTGAATACCTCAAACTAACTACAATTTTAACGTTCAAATTTGTTTTCAGTATTAGGTACCTTGTACTGACTGACATCCTAAAATGACCCTTTTTGCATTCTTTAATAATTCACCTATAAAAGTAATTTTCTCTATTGAGTTCCTTCTAGGAATACTATTATTAGCAATATTATTTATCCCAAACAATCTGTCCAGGTTGCATTATATTAGTTCTATAAATACATATATAGACTATTATATGAAGCTTTATTATTAGCACTGCTTAACATTGAACATACTTCAGGAAAAGAAAAATAGTATGGTGTATATAATATTAATATAATATGATGTTTTATATTATAATATTATCACATATATATTCTCTCTAGAACCAGTGATATAGGTTTTGTCCTGGTTCTGTTCTCGAATATAATATAATATAATATAATATAATATATAATATAATATAATATAATATAATATATAATATATTCCCTTAGTGTAAATATACTGTACAGAAAGGCCTTTGAGAACAGAACCAGAACAGAACCCGTATTACTGGTTCCGAGATAAATAAGCTAAAGTTATGAACAATGTGATTACACAGAGATATCATAACATAATCTGATGTTACAAATATCCAACAATATCCTTCTGTTTGTTTGTTTTTTCTATACATACAGTGCAGACTGATTTTCAGTTATATTCAAGGCATGAGTCTTCCTTAAGCTCATTGCTCACGTCCCTTTATTTATCCCTTGCATGCACTTGATTTATAGTTTACATGTTTGCTCTGTGGAAATGTCTGCCATTTATTGTGTTGTGCAGCGCTCAAAGGCAGAAAATCGCAATAATGTATTCAGCATGTTATCTCTATGTCTTGTTGCTCATCACGGTTCACCAGAAAAAAACACAGAATTCAAATAGCTGGTTCTCTATTATTAGTATGACACCTTACGTTAACATCCTTTTTTCTGTTCTCCTTCGATTTTCTTGCAGGCTTTTAGCTTTATTATCACACGGTTATCTAACCTGAACGTGGCAAAACATCTGCCTCATTAACAACTGCAAATGCTGTAACGTTTCATTAAGCCCTAACGGAGCAACCACGAAGAACTGACACTGACACAATGTGCGAACCATAAAGCAGCTCTGTACTTGTCAAGTGGTTTACCAGAAATGTCTCTAAATTCTAGCAATTCATGAGCAACTTTGTTTCAGTTAATTATTAATATAGTTTGTAAAATGTCTCCCAGCTTAGGTTTAAATATTCACACAGGTTGTTTTTTTTTTATCTTGTTAAAAAAAAAAAACATTTCTTTATTGTTTTAAGTAAAAAAGTATTTAGAATTACACCAATCAACTGTGACATTACAATGATAAACCTTATCCCCAGTATTGTGTATGGTCCCTTACTGTAGGTGTGCTGTGATGCCTGGCACCAGGACGTGGGATTATGGACCGCAGTCGTCGTGGATCTGACTTGTTTGTTTGGTGCATCGCATTGGTGATCTATAAGATTGAGATTTGGAGACCGGGTCTGCAGCTTTGGACAGTTTGCCTTCCTGGCATGTTCTGGTGCTGCCTTTCTATTATGTATATCCAGCATTGACTTTTTTTTTTGTGCTGGTACTGTTTATCATTGATAATTAATATTGAATTGTTAATGTTATGTGATGTTAATGTTATGGCTGATCAGTGTATTAATAACATACTGCAGATGTTAGCTCACAATAACTAAAGATTCATTCATCTTTTGAGTGGAATATTTGTGCCAGGTTTATAAAATACGAATGCAATTTTCAGCATTTAAAGCAAAAAAAATCTTTAATCATTACCCTTACAGAATTTCACATTTTTATTGATTTTTCACAGAAGGTTTTGTGTTTTTTGTTTGTTTGTTTGTTTGTTTGTTATTGTTTCTGTTTTTTAAAAATTGCTCATTTATTTTCCCATGCATCATTCGCATTAGACAACATGGACCTGAGGTCAACTGTGCAATTCCAGTGCATGTATAAGATGCATCTTCATGTTGTGCTTTTCGCATACAGTATTACTCACATGGGAAAAATGATACATGGTCATGTGTAAAACGTATGTGATTTTTTTTTCTTCTTTTCTTTCTGTAAGGGTATATGCACTCAGGAGCTCTGAGACAGTGGTGCTAATGAAAGAAGTGCATTTACTTAGGAAAGTGCCTGTGTGTACGCTATGCATTGTATAAGACTCATCAGGATCTGTACTTTCTGCTCCGACATTCAGCGTGTCCATGTTTTTAAGCCTATAAATCCGGAGTCAGTTTACAGTATAATAATGTGGTATAAAGAAGTCATATTATGCAGTAGAGTAATGCATTTTAGTGAAGCGATCAAAAAAATGTTAAATGGTGTTAATATGATCAAATAAGATTGGGGAACTTTGATTGTGCTCTGATGATATTTTCCACATATCGGGGTGACATGAGAGAAACAGAGTGAGATTCTGAGCGAATGTAAAAGGATGTAAAATGTGGAGGCTACACGTGTGCACACAGTCACAGATGTTGGTTTCCTTATTTGCAGCATTTTCTTATAAAAAAAGGCATATACTATATACTAAATACTATAAAATTCCCTTAAAATTGCACCAGAAATTCATTCATAAGTAACATTCTTTTTTTTTTACATTCATAAATCCATAATGTATTTTTTCAAGCCGACATACCCAGGGCTTTTGATTCTCCTTTGCATCATCATAAGGCACACTTGTGAAGGTAATAAAAGCCTGTTGGGCTTGATTTAAGCTAATTTTGTCTTCCCATGAGTCCATCCTGGCAGTGTGTCTTGTACATCCTGGTTTGAATGTGTTTTGGCTTTGTCCTGAAGACGGCGATCTTGTGGTATCTCCTGTTTGCATCATTACATCATAGAACAAGTTATAGCTGCTTTTCAGATGAGCGCTTTTGCTTGTCGATTGAGTCTCAATCTCAGTTTGCCATGTCGCTAATCCTCCGTTGAGGTTGTTAGTATATTTCTGTCTTTCATTTTCATTCCTGGGGAAAGAAGTATCACAGTCAAACATAGCCACACAACAATATCATCCTGTATGTACATTATATAGCCAAATTGCCTTAAAATGAATGCACAGCATTCCAATGCACATCAGCTTTCTCTTATTGGAAAGCGTCCACTCGATTTCGGAGCTTGGCCCTGAGGAATGGGTTCACACAGCCACAAGACCATCCGTGTGGTCAGGCACTGATGTTGGGTAAGGAGGCCTGCAGTTAGCGGTTGTTCAGCTGGGTTGAGGTCAGGGCTCTGTGCAGGACGTTTGAGATTTTCCACTCCAGCCTTATCAAAGCATGTTTTCATGCAGCTCACCTTGTACACATGGGCCATTTTCATGGCTGGGTATTAAACTGAGCATGTGAGCCTTGTTAATGGCCCCAACAGTGGCAACCTAGTGGGGTCTGACCCTCTGACCCTCTGATCAGTGGCGCAACATCATAACCACAGGGCTATTCTACCCCCTTATAGTCCCTTGAATTTTAATCTGTTGACTGCTCCCGTCATGGGGTCATCACAGCGGACCGTCCAATCCGCACAACAACTGTCCAGAGGTTTTACACCTTCCTGACGCAACACCTAGGAATTGGCTAGGAATTCTACATGGAGGGCGAGAAATCTACCACTAAAACGCCAATGCCCTCTTATAGTCCAGTAAATATGGTTTCTATTAAAAAGTAAAGAAGGTTGTTACTGAACATTCTGAACATTGCTAATAGGAATGGGTTCACACAGCCACAAGACCATTAGTGTGGGTCAGAAAAAAAATTTCACCATTTCACCATCAGTCTAGATAACGAACATATTATATGATCATCTTAAAAATCTGGGTGCTTAGATAGATACCTTTCTTATTTACTCTAGGTTTTTATCGCCCTCTGTTGACAGTAAAAAGAGTTACTTGGATGGATTTAAATGCATACAGTATTTTACCACTACTAAGGCAGATCATCATGATTGATATGCTATAAAAACAAATAGATTTACTGTACATTTGCATATCAAGAACAATCATTCCCCTCACCTCGTGTGTTTTGGTGTCCTCTGATGTGCAGTGCGTGTCCTATAAGAAACTAAGCAGCTGATGAATAGCCAGGATCAGCGTGAGCAGTAAGCTTGGATATACTGTCCTAAAGGCCTGAGGTGAAGAGCAGTTGTATCAAAAAATGTCCCATTACCAGCAAAACATAAACTAGTGTGTGATGAACATGCACTGTGTATGCTAGCAAAATCTTGATAAAGATAACCAGACCACTTACCTGTAATACCTTATAAATAATTGTACTGTAATCCTATTGATATTCTAGTCAATGTTGTTAGCTCTGGTTAAATGTTTCTACCTTATATAATTTGTTTATCTGTTTATCATTTCTAAATTCTGTTTACATCCTGGTTTTTAAAAACAAACAAAACAAAAAAAACATTTCTTTTGTATGAGTTGATACAGTAGATTTTCACAATATCTCATTTCCATCTCCTGCTCTTTGGTAAACTTGAAAGACTGATAAAAACCTCCGAAATAGAAATCGTTCCCCTCCTTATGTTCAGGGGATCCCCTGTTTAAACAAACACAACCCTCACAGGCCTTTTCCTTTTTAAGGAATTACATAATACTAAAAGGAGACACGTATCATTCAAGGGGTACTTGAATATTTATTATTAAACCTAACAGACTAGTTTTTTTTTTCTAGTTCCAAACGAAAATGTAAGTCAACCGTTACAAATCAAAGAGACTTCTGCTTATCCTTTTCCTACAAATGAAGTTATTTTTGGGTACCAGGGGGGTGGAAATGCATATGTTTTACATTTGCGATAGGAAGACAGTATTTTCATTGCACTGCTAGTATAAACTAGAGAGGTACATTTCCTGAAGAAAATGTGAGTGGTGCTTGCCGTGGCATCACAGACATAGCTGACGTTGGTCTCAATGTCAAGTCTATGGGATTTAGCTGATGTCATAGCTGATGTTGGTCTCAATGTAAAGTCTGTGGGAGTTCTTGGGGCAATTAAATGCTCCATGAGGGGGCAATTTACGGCTACATGCTAATATGGTAAACATAACGCCAGCAACATGCTAATGTGCGAAACGTAATGCTAGCAACATGCTAAGCGCTCTAGCACACTCTAGCATGTTAGCGACATCCTAATGATGTTGCTAGCAATATGCTAATACAGTTAGCATAATGCTAGCAACATGCTAATGACACTAGCATCATGCTAGCGACATGCTAATATTGTTAGCATCATGCTGGCAACATGTTAATATAATTAGCATAAAGCTAGGGACATGCTAATATTGTTAGCATAATGCTAGCAACATGCCTATCATGTTAGCAACCTGCTAAAAGTATGCTAATGATGCTGCTAGGGTGCGTGGCTTATGTGCACGATAAATGCGAATACTGATTGGTTGCCTGAGTAAAAGAAGCCCTCCCCCGTGTCTCTACGACAGTGGGATACACAGTTAAATTCAGGTTCAAACTTCTAATGGAAGTTACCATTATACGTTAATTGCCCCCTGTTGGGGCAGTTTACCACTCGGCCCTTAGAAAAATCATGTCAAGCGCCCCATTCCTGAATAAGCCGAACGAAATGACACCTCTTTCATGGGTCTACGACGAACGGTACAGGAATAGATAGACGGCAAAATCCCCATTATAAATCAATGAGGCAAATTGGGTGCCACTTGCCCCTGGGGGTAAAACCTATACCCTATTGCGGGGTATGTTACAACACAGCTTGCGAGCCTCTTCTCACTCTGCGCTTTAATCCGTCAAAATTGGTCTCAATGTTAAGTCTATGGGATTTTTCCCCCATTATATGTCAATGGGGCCAATTTCGGGGACCTCTTTTGCCCCGGGGGTAAAACTTATACCCTTGTGCGGGGTATGTTCTGAGACAGGTTGCAAACCTCTTCAAATGTGGTAAAATTGACCGTTCTACAAAATTCCCGCTCTCCGCTACAAAGTCGGTCTCAATGTTAAGTCTACAGGACTTTTTGGAGCGGTTAATTGACAATTACCCACACACCCCTTAGAAAAGTCATAGCACCCCATTCCGGACCAAGCCGCATGATTTGACATCTCATTCACGGGTCTACGACAAACGGAAGAAGAAGAAGAAGAAAAAATAAATAAGCCTGTGAGATAACAATAGTAGTGCTTCGCTTCGCAGTCACCACTAACTAGTGGGAGGCTTTTGTACCTTGTTTCGGGAAGAGGTCGCTGTGGATACTGGATCTGTGTGGCTTATATCCAATTCCTCATCTTTGTCTTCATGATTCTGAAAGGGAGACACGTGTCATTCAAGTGGTACTTGCAAATAGCAAAGGTTAGTGTTTTGAATATTTTCATCATCAAACGTTTACTGTAATTTGGGTTATCATGTATCTTAAATCCACCTAAAGCAAGAAGAATACAGGATTTCCAAAATGTGCTGCTGTTAATGGTGTGCTGCTGCCCAAAGCAGGCACAATGCAAACCATTATATCTGAGAGCATGTCCTAAAGCAGAGAAAGTATTCGGTGTCTGACAGCAAACAAATGAGTTGTTTATACTGGCAAACGGGATCAGCAGAGGCATTTTCGCTATAGATAATTCTCCTGTACTCCTCTACATGCTGGCTCAAGTGCATGAAGAAGCCCATGAGTGGCAAAAGTAATCACACCCTTTTAGTGTGTGATTTTGCTTGGCTAGATTGTTGTTTCAATAGTAACTCTATGAGTTGGACGTAAACTGACCGTTATCAGACTAATCATGATCATGATCACATAATATAATAGGAATGTGACCCTCACAATGTGCGATTCTGACCTTTATTATGATTGCAACATGCTCGGAATTTACTCTGTAGAGTTTTAGCTTGAATTTACCTTCAGGGGTCTTTCTTTCCAACCTCAGTCCGAAGACATTTGTTTAGATTCCCAGAGTAAAAAAAAAAAAAAAAAAAACGAGTTAGACCGCTAAGGGAAATTTCCTGACATCCTGAGGTCATCCCGAGATCATCTTTTGAGAACTGATTTGTCATAATTCAGAGGCATTATCTAGTTTCCCGGTCTAAATGAGGCTTTAAAGCTGGTGCAGGAATGAAAATACTGTAGGCCAACATTAATGAGAGTCATGTGTTAACACTAATGTTTCCTTTCAGCACAACAAGTCATTAGTATCTGTACTGCCACTCCCACGAAATCTGAAAACAATTTATAAGTCAACAAGATTATAGATTTATCACTGATCTGTTACCGTATTTACATTTTATTGCTCTCTACAGGCATACGTATCAAGGGGTCACTATGTCTGAGCTTACCCAGGCGCTCTGCAAATGTCCAAGTATTTCACAACTTTTGTTTTTCTGTGGTTTTTCCACATAAAGGCATGACACATTAAAAAAGGCTGAGCATGCATTTCTGACACTGACCGCATTTCTTGGCTCGCTGGTAACTCAATTTATTATTAAACTTAACAGAAAGGTTTTTCTCCAGTTTCAAATGGAAATGTAAGACAAATCAAAGAGACTTCTGCTATCCGTTTCCTACGAATGAAGTTCTTTTGGGTCCCAGGGGGGAAAAATGCATAGGCTTTACATTTGACATAGGAAGACAGTATTTTCATTACACTGGTAGTATAAACTAGTGGAAGACTTTTGTACCTTGGTTCGGGGAGAGGTCGCTGTGGATACTGGATCTGTGTGGCTTATATCCAGTTCCTCATTTCTACCTTCATTTTCAATACGTTTAAGAAACGTTTCCAGGTCTTCACTGCTGCTGTTGCCTAGTTAGACATAAGTGTAGCATATTGTGTATACAATGTCGTCATACAGTTCAGAGTATACACGATATAGAAACCAAACATTTCAGTCGCTCATCGTCTGTACCACTTTATCCTGTGTACAAGATCGTGGGCGGCCTGGAGCCCATCCCAGGAGTCTTAGGGCGGGGCACATGCACATACACACACTTAAACGTAATTTGGGAATGCCGATTAGGCTAATCTGCCCGTTTTCGGACTGTGGGAGGAAACCGGAGTACCCGGAGGAAACCCATCAAGGACAGGGAGAATATGCAAATTCCATGCACACAGACCACGAGGGGGAATCGAACCCAGACCCTGGCGGGGCAAGGCGACAGTGCTAACCACTAAGCCGCCGTACCACCCAGTGAACATTTCATGTTTATTTTTAAAAATAGACAAATAAACAATGTAATCATAGTGAAAGATGGGACAGTAGTAGATAAAAAATATATACATACTGTAGAAACTGTAGTCAAATGTAGCATTGTAGTCATAGTCTGGTGAAGGAGTTGTATCATGCACATACGCCGCTGTAGAGATAAAAGATAAAGGTTTTGATAAGTGTTTCTGGATGTAGTAACAATGATTTAAATAACACAGTAAAGGACAATTTATAGAATGATAGAATTTCACATCAACGTCATGTTAATTTCCTTATCCTAACAGTTGAAACTCTCCAGCACCGTCTTATGTTTGTCTTAAAGCATATTTTCAGAAACTGCAGTGGACAAAAACAGGGGGGAAAAGGACATACCTGGACCTGTTTAAGCATCACAAACATTATTTTTAGTAAGAAAATCTCCAGTTGACCAGATGCAGCTGATCAGAATCTCATCACATGCCTCCAGAGTTGTAGAGAAACTCTATAATTGGTAACATGAGGCTCTCTGCATCATCCTCCCTACTTATGTCTTTTGTCGGTTATGTGAGTCTGATCCATCCTGACATGATATTTGTGTAGGTGTAGGATTACCATTCTGCTGAAGAATGAATGGATGGAAAACAACGGCAGCTGTCAAGAGTGTTTCTGCCGGCTCTCACAGTAAGCACGCTCTATCTCATTCTCTCATATCGCTCGATCTCTTTATGTATGTTAATGTTCATGAGTTCATGTAGCGATGCTCAGTGTAACAGCACACAGTATATGAAACACTATTGAACAGGTTACCTGAAATATTCAGAGCAGAAGGTTGAATCTGAAGCTGCTCTGGAAGTTCGTTTTGGGAAGTGTTTAAGCACAGCCCAGCCCCCCACATCCAGATGTTCTCATGTGGAATACACTCGGGATGGACGTTTTTGTGGGATGTTACATTATATGACACGAATGGGTCACCTCGGGGCAAGGCGAGTTTGGTAATTGACAAACAGACTGGGGAAGACTAATGTGTAACTATATTGAGCATTCCACTGCGGTGGTTAGCCTGTGGCATTGAGACGTGGAGTATTTGTGCAGTTAGTGCTGAACCGTCTCTGTGTTTGGGTTCAGAAGTAAAGAGAGATACTGATACAACACTGATACGATGATACAATATTACATTAGTACAATACTATACTTGTTTCTACAGTCATTTACCAAAGCTATGGAGCCTTACCATTCTCCAAGCGCAATATTGATAACTGTATTATTTATGCCATGCATTTTCCTTTTTTTCATTCTAAGTGCAATCAATACAGGGTGGGCCATTTCTATGGATACACCTTAATAAAACGGGAACGGTTGGTGATATTAACGTCCTGTTTGTGGCACATTAGTATATGCGAGGGGGCAAACCTGTCAAGATGGGTGGTGACCATGGTGGCCATTTAGAAGTCGGCCATCTTGGATCCAACTTTTGTTTTGTTTTTTCAATAGGAAGAGGGTCATGTGACACATCAAACATATTGGGAATTTCGCAAGAAAAACAATGGTGTGCTTGGTTTTAACGTAACTTTATTCTTTCATGAGTTATTTACAAGTTTCTCTTTGTTCACAGCCATTGACATGTCGAAGAGGTTAACACGTGATGAGCGGATCGAAATTGATTGTTGATATCTGGTGAACGCAGTAACCGGGTCAGTGCAGCAGATTTCAATGCAAGACACCGTACGAGACCGCCCATCGTCCAGGGAAGGACTTGAATAAATAATCTTTCAGACCCGTCTTTAGATCTAATTCATTTACACAGCTGCATGGTTGGTCGAAAGCAATGACATTGAAGAACAGTTCTTCAGGGAATATGCGCTTCATATCTTCACACAACAGAATGAAGCAGAATGAAACTCAGGGGGTTTTCTACAGTATGTAGCCTGCATTCCTAGGAACTTGAGCTAGGTGATGACGCTGGAGAAAAAGGGATGATTAAATCATATGCACTCCCGTGCATACTGTCCGTTGGAGTCTCAGTTCAAGTCGCTTGAATTTTGAACTACAGGAGCTTGTGCAGTTAAAGCAGGTCGTATATCTTAAAAAGTGGGCTGCAACACAGACCCTAATATGTGTCGTTGACCCATGGAGTTACAACAGATGTTACAGCATTACAGACCTCTAAGACATTATTCTGTCATGTGCTAAGAAAAGAAAAGGCCCATACTGTACTCTGTTTTCCTTCGTGGCAGTTTGCCATGACCATTTGAGATTCTCCTCAGCCTGACTTAACTTTCTTATTATAAAACAGCCCTCGAGGAACTCGTGATGAATGGGAACCTCTGAATGTATGCTCATTTTTTCCTGCTAATAATATATCTGTTTAGCATGAGCCAGAGGGTGTTTTACACAATGTTTTAGTGTGACATCTGATAAGACTCGCTACAAGATAGTCTAGTCTTAGGTGCCATGACCGGGCCATTATACTCTATAACAGCATGAGAGCCGAGGGTGAAACAGGGCTGCGAGCTATTACGTGGATCTACAGCCATAATATACAAGTATAATAAACAGCGTGGCACTAATTGCTGTAAGATGTGAGGAAAATGTCTAGCCATTCTACAAGCATATGGTACATATTTAAGCATAGCAGGCTAAGACAGTCAGCTGTTCTTAATTTTTGTGACGATGGACGAGGCAGCATTGGGAGTAGGGTCTTGTACTGCACTCCTACATTCATGAAGTTTTTTAAGTTTTCCTACTTAAACGATGGGGTTACAATATCAAGGCCGCGTTGGGGTGAACGCGCTTACGAGAACTCCGTAACCGCGTGAAATAATTCAGCAGGACTATATCCTCCACTCTGGTCACAGTGATATCCATTAGGGCTGACCGAAATTCGCGAGAGCTTGAGTCTTCCAGTTCCACATATTGTTCAGCCTCTGGATGTGGAACCACATGCAGGGCGAATAAATCAAAAACGGAGACAGTCACAATTACCAGGCAAACAGCTGGAACGTGGTGAAGAAATCTAAAAAAAGGAGCAGGAAGCCACCCCCTGAGAAACACCATTTAAACTTCGAGGAAAGAAAGCAAATACATCTTCATAATACCTCCCCAAAACTGCAGGGTCTGTCCTTCTTAAATGGGAATCAAGAGGGAAAACACGATCGGCTGATGTAACTTGATTCCAGTAAAGTTTTCCAGACGTTACCAGGTTATCTCCTAAACGTGTCAAAACAGGCAAGGGAGGTTATGAACGTGACGATAAGATGAGATCCCACCTCCCGAATAAGGATTTCTGACTTATCTCTTCATGCGTGACTGCACGTCTTAGGAGGCCTCCTTTTGCAAGGTTTCATCTGAAAGAGGTTGCATTTTTACTAATTACAGACATTATATACGCATTATATTAGCTCAAATGTGACATTTCGTCTAGTTATGCGATTACATTTGACTTTTGAAAGCATGATGTCACGTCCCGTACCGAACGCTATATGCGTTCGTCAACAGAGGCGATCGCTGGTTACCTGCTGTTGAGTTAGCACATGCCAAGACACGTCATTATGAGAAATGTAAAGTCATCCGAAAGTGGCTAGACAACAGCAAAACCTCTCACAGGTTAAAACCTGCCTCCAAAAGACTCAGGCATTTTACACGTTATATTTAAGGATGTTTTCTAAACGGTGCACGAAAATTAAAAAAAAAAGGTTTCTGCAAAAAAAAAGTTTGGTCTAAAACGACATTTTAAGGGGTAAAATTTTCCACTGTGGAACGTAATCATGTAATGTTATACATAGGAAATGGTTGGTATTCACAGATTCCATAAAAAAGAAAAGGGAAAAAAAAACAAAGATTTCATATCAACAGTCCAAGTTTTCCTCAACGTTCAACATTATTGTGCAAAATCCGAAGATGAAAGCATTCCAGCTTCCTCGTCAAACAGAGTGACAGGCTGACATACATGTTCGGGGCTGGATTAAAGTTTTTTTTAGAATATATGTTGCTGAAACCCTGTTTCCCGTTGCCCGTGTAGTCATGCACGAGGGCGCTGTGGTGTGGACGACAGACTCGGGCCCTTCTGCTTTTTTTCTCTTAAGAATAGGGAGACCTGCCAAAGCTGGGAATGACAGAGACGTCCGATGAAAAGCAGTTGTGCGTCGGGATTACGTTCCCCCCCCCCATGATTGTTTTAACCCTGGGGCAGTCTCTCATGCCTCAGAAACCACATTACACAAATAGACAACACGCTTTCCTCCAATCTGTCCGAGTGATCTGGACTTTGTGTCTTTTTCTCCCGGTATTTGCACGTCTAAAGAGCATTGTGAAATTTCAATCGAGTGTTTTGAATGAAAGCAAACAAACTCGCTCATCATCATCAGATGCTTGGTTGCCGGGTCATATATGCTAAACATTTTCCCCTTATTGTGTGTTCGTTCTTTATTCTGAATTAAAATCTATTTGTTTTTGTTTGGTTTTTTTCTCTCTCTCTTTTTTCATCTTTTTTTTATTTTTTATGATGATTTCCAGGAAGTGCCCGAATCACAATTCTTCCCTTTTTCTTTACTTTCCTCTGGCGGTAAACTTCCTTATGCTGCTGCTCTTCCAAATATACCTCACTATTGTTTGCTGAGAACACAAACTGTGTACACTGTTCCTATGTCTCCCATACTGATCTTTCTGCTTCACTTTAAAATTCAAGCCAAGATTAAAACAAAAAACACACACAGTCCATATGGGTTAGATAATTAACCAGTTAATTAAAGGGGAAAAAACTCTAAAAAAAAAAAAAAAAAAGCAAACAATCTCGCCTTGGGCATTGGGGATCTGTCCCATTCAATGCGCTCACTTGTTAAACAGCTCTGTCCTAAACTGACACATGTGCAACCAATTGCTCTAATCCAAAACCCAGATGATATTGTCCATTTCCTAGTGCACTTCCCGGACATGCACTTGTCCTCTGGCGAGTACCTTCGGGATGCACACATGGACTACACCATGCATTTATCTAATCCTTTTAAGGCACCCAACAATACCTTTAAAAAATATGCAATATGTCCTGACATGCATTATGCACCTTCTCTCTCTCTCTCTCTCTCTCTCTTTCATACACACGTTCTCTCTCTCTGAATACAAACACACACAGTCACTTTGGCAAAACACTCACCACAGTCGAGTGACAGGAGCATCAAGGATGCTGCCATGAACGCCGCTATCAAGCAGTGATGAAGTAACCTGAACATGTTGCTCTTCCTGTAGTCTGTATATGTGTAGCAGCCTCCACGGTGTTCCTCTGAATTACTGCACCCTGTGAGCATGTAAGTGGGGAGGAAACGGCCAAGTGAAGGGGGTGGGAGAAGGAGAGAAGGGGAGGGAACTCATCTTTCCCTCGGCTTTGTCT
Organism: Clarias magur; assembly: GCA_013621035.1. Classification (NCBI taxonomy): domain Eukaryota; kingdom Metazoa; phylum Chordata; class Actinopteri; order Siluriformes; family Clariidae; genus Clarias; species Clarias magur. The sequence goes on from QNUK01000012.1 coordinate 2,712,109, forward strand.
GGGTGCCATAGTTATGGGCAAAATAATGCTTTTCCTTTAAACAAAACAAAACAAAAACAAATGATCTTACTCTTAACTGCCAAGAAAACTGTATGGATCTGGAGTAAAAACAGATCATCGAATCTTATGCATTTAGGCAAACATTTAGTTAGATCTGATGAGCTGACCTTGGCTCAGGACTTTCATCAGGTCGGTGTAACAGTATGAAAAACACTTAAGACATATCGTAGCTGTGGATTATGGTATGTCTGGTTGCGAGCAGAGTGTGGGAAAATGTGCTACTGAAACCGGGGCAGATGTTGAGTAGATATGAGTCACTGGCAGGAAAATGGTGAAAATGAAACACATCGGTTGTGATACTGTACCATGTGACTGTAAATGCTTTATGATTGGTGAAACAAGTGACACACACTCACGTACCCTTCAAAAAGAATCAAAGTTATTCAGTATACTTAATACTTAATGACTTTTCTATATACCGAGTACCAGATGTTTTTCAGTCCTGGAAATAAGAGGCGGAACTCTGCCTGACTCCGCATGGGGCTGAAAGGTATTAAGATGCATTTCGGGCAGCAGGACAGGACATTGAGCTGGGGGTGTGGGAGAGTGGAAATGGATTCAGTGAATGAATATTCCTCCCCCTGACTCAGCCTTTCTCAGTCTCTTGAAGCTCTGGCCAGAACTTCTTCCCTACTGCATGTTTTGAGACATTGCACGAGGGACACCAGGTTCCCCTCCTCCGTAGCCTCCAGCTGTGTGAACTGGACCATGGGAGTGTGTGGGTGATTTTGGCAAAGGCTGTGCACACTTTAGGCAGAGCGTGTGCCTTGTATGTCTATATTTCCTGCCCTACCATCCATAGTCTCTCACTACATCCTTGAGTTGTAGCGAAATCAGAAACGCGTCCAGAACTAACAGGAGTGAACCATTAGCGAATCCACCGAGGACGGCCGCTGCCCACAAGGGTCACGCAGGGTAAATGGTCATGCTACCAGCTTCCACCGTGGTGCTGCCAAATCAAATAAATCTGTGGTTGTTGTTTTTTTTTTTTGTTTTTTTTTTGTGAAATAGCCCGAGGTTTGTTTGAGAAGGAGAGCTCTCCAGTGACATCACTCATCATAATACACTCTTCTTAGGCTGTATTGTCTGTGTGCAGAATATACAGCACCTCAGAACCAGGGATTAGATATGATTCCTTGTGGTTTGCCTTGAGAAAGCATGATCTTCTTAAAAGCATACTGTTGCTGCCCAACCCCTTTTTCCCTTTTCCCTGGGAACATTTTACACATGTTTATACTGTAGCTTGCCATATTTTTGAAGCTGAGAGAGAATTATATTATTGATGGTGGGCCACATGATTTAGCATTTTAATAGTGTTTTATAGGCATTTAAAACTCATTACCGACCCGAGAAAAGGGGCGAATTTAAAGGGGTGTGTGCCTGTGTCTGTGCCACAAGTTTGTTTTTTGTTTTTTTTTAAAAAGCAATTATTATGATAAAAGTCAATTTTAAGACAAAATGTAATCTTTATCTGATCTGCTTTTTCAATTTCTTATGTGATTCATTCTCTGATTACCGAACAGGGAGTGTATTTGGCTGACAACGTCTACTCAAAATTCAACCTTACAAAACTGTTTTTCTCCATATTAATAAGTTAAGCAGTGAGTTCAACTTATTTAGTAATAAATAAGAAAAATATTTATCAAAATGATCAATCATACCATTAATTGTCTTGGCCTTGTACATCTATCTATAAAAAAAAATATTTTAAAATTTTGTTTTATGAAGCCTGTACTTTTAGTATGCTAATTAGGCCCAACCTCTATTCACTGAGATCACATGACTTGTTATAATTTTCATCATAGTGGACTAAACTAAAGAAAAAAAAAGAAGAAGAAGAGAGAGGGAAAAAAAAACAGCCAGTCAGTAGAAAGAAAAAAGGAAGAAAAAAAAAGGAAATTAAATAAATTTAATCTGTTACGCTTCAAACAGAAAATGTAATGAAGGAAGTATTAAAAACAGAGACTAAAAAAGAAATCTTTTATCACAGATCCAGTTGATCTGCATCTATATATATCAAAATGGCTTATGAATGGTTGCCAGACATCATAAAACTCCTGAGTCGATCCCCTTACAGAAGAGCGAATCTTTTCTAGGTGAAGAAAGTACAAGACCTCTTTAATCCAATGAGCGCCCCCTGGTGGTGACGACTCCTTCCACTTAGCCAGGATCAGTCTCCTAGCGAGAAGGCAGCTAAAGGCGATCATATTGGCCTTGGCGTCATTCAGACGAGCACCACGTGGGTCAACACCAAAAAGTGCAATAAATAGGGATGGTTCTAATGGTATCTGGCAGATTTTTGGCAAGGTATCAAAAATAAAACTCCAAAAATTGTTTAGCTTTGGGCGTGTCCAGAACATATGCAGTAGTGTAGCTGATTGCTGCTTACATCGGTCACACGTGGGATCAAAATCCTCTCTAATCTTTGCCAGTTTAACCTTGGACCAGTGAAGCCGGTGAACAATTTTAAACTGAATAACTGTGTGTTTGAGGCAGACTGATGATGAGTAAATTCTTTGTATTATCTTTTGCCACAGTTTATCTGAAGTTTGTTCTTGTAGATCATTTTCCCATTTGCCTTTAAGTATATCTAATGTGGCTAAGTTACTTGTGTTTAATAATTTGTATAGAACACTAATCATCTGTTTAGCATCTGGTTTACAGCTAAAAACAGAATCTAAGAGGGATGGAGAAGGAGACATAGGGAATGAGTCAGAATTACAGGAAATGAAATTCCTCAGCTGTAGATATCTATAAAAATGTGTTAAAATGAGCCAAAGATGTTGTCAATGTAAAGATCGTATAATGACACAACACCACACTTAAACCAAACCCCCAAAGCGTTATCTGTATAAGAAGGAGCAAACATGCAGTGCCCATTCAGTGGTGCTATCAGAGATAGATCCGTAAGCTTAAAATGACGCCGAAACTCATTCCAAATTTTAACAGAGTGTATAACCAGTGGGTTTGAGGTAAAAGAAGATGTGGGTTGTTTTTGTGGCAATTTAGCACATAATAATGATGAGGGAGATATCGATCCCATGGATGCTTCCTCTACAGCTACCCAGACGGGAGGGTTGACGGCACACTGCGCCCAGGATAACATCGCCCTCACATTAGCAGCCCAATAATAATAAAGAAAGTTCGGAAGTGCCATTCCTCCTAATTCACGGGGCCTCTGTAGGATCCTTTGGTTTAATACGTGGCTGTTTTTTATTCCAAATAAAAGTAGAAATCTGACTACTTAAGTTATTGAAAAAAGATTTTGTTAAAAAGATTGGAAGACACTGAAATAGGTGAAGGAATTTTGGAAACAGATTCATTTGAACTGTGTTTAGTTTTGGAAAGTAGAAGCTGATAATTCGCCTTATACAGATCGGCATGGTTATGTGTCATCCAAATCCCTAGATGTTTGATTTTTCTGGGACTAATCTTAAAGGGGATCGAATCAGGAAACTGTGCTATATCGTTTTTAATCGGCATCGTTTCACTTTTTTGTAGATTAACCTTATAGCCAGATATTTCACCAAAGTCTTTCAGTAAATCCACAAGTTTTGGTAGGCTGTGATGGGGATCGGACATGAAAAGCAGCATGTCATCAGCATACAGGGGAACTTTGTGTTCCACCCCCCCACGGGAGATACCTTTAATATTGGCATTTTCACCTTAATGCGATAGCCAATGGTTCAATAGCCACAGCAAAGAGAAGAGGTGACAAAGGGCACCCCTGTCTCGTACCACGCTGAAGCTCAAAGAAAGGGGATGAGTTGTTATTTGTCCGAACGGCAGCCAGTGGGGATGAGTATAGCACTTTTATCCATGATATAAATTTAGGACCGAAACCAAATTCCAATTTACCACGAGTATAAAAAAGAAAATCCCAATTCACTCGATCAAATGCTTTTTCTGCGTCGAGGGATATAATTGTGTCCAAATTGTCAGATAGAGATGCGTTATAGATACTGTAACATTCAACAGCCGCCTAATATTTTTAAAAAAAAGAGGATCTGTTCTTTATAAAGCCTGTTTGATCAGGTGAAATAACACAATGTATTACTTTCTCCAGAGGGCGGGCCAAAACTTTTGCTAAGATTGTCGTATCTGTATTCGACAATGAAATTCGACGATATGAACTAGAGTCAAGAGGGTTCTTTTCTTTCTTTAAAATTAAGGAGATAACTGCTTGCCGCATAGTTGGAGGTAATGATCCGGAGGAAAAGCTTTCTCGGAGAACTGACGCCAACAGAGGAGAGAGCTGATTGGAAAAGGTTTTTAAAAATTCTGAAGGATATCCGTCTGGTCCAGGTGATTTACCAGACTGCGTACTTCGTTTTGCTATGGCTATTTCTGTATCGGATATAGACTCCTCTAATTGTAACGCTGTATCTACACTTATTGTAGGAATACATCAATTTTGAAAAAAGCCGTCTAATGTCGAGGTATCAACAGATGAAGGAGCGCTATAAAGTGATTTATAATAGTGTAGGAAACCGCTATTGATTGTTAAATTCTCAGTACACTTTACACCATGATCATTTTTAATTTCGGGTATAGCTTGTTTAGCCGATCGCTGCCGCAAAAGATTGGCCAACAGTCTACCAGTTTTTCCCCCGTGCTCATAAAATGAGGAGCGTGATTTTAAAACTAGATATTCCGCTTGCTTGGTCGAAATTTAATGATATTCTGCTTGTAATGATAGCCGTTCTTTGAGTATAGTTGGTGTAGGTGACACACTGCATATTGAATCCAATTCCTTTATCTTATCGGCTAATTTTGTAAGTTTTTCCCTGGTCTCATTATTTTGTTTTGCACAAAATGAAATAATCTGCCCCCTTAGATATGCCTTTAAGGATTCCCAAACTGTTGAGGATGACATACCTGGAGTTTGGTTGACATTTAAAAAGAGCTCTATCTCTGAACTCATAAAGCTCACAAACGTCTCATCTGAAAGAAGCGAGGAGTGTACTATAGTTAGGTCCTGCAGTGTTTATAGGGATTGACAGAGTCAGTGGAGAGTCGTCTGATATCACTATGGCTTTATAATCCGAATCTGTTACAAGAGGACAAAGTCTTTTGTCTACAAGAAAATAATCTATGCGTGAAAAAGTATTATGTACTGGAGAGTAAAAATGAGTATGTAAATGAAATGAGTAAAATGAGTATGTAGGGGCAAGGGTAGCTCAGTGGTTAAGGCATTGGACTACGGTTCAGAAGATCCCAGGTTCAAACCTCACAACCACCACGTTGCCACTGTTGGGCCCTTGAGCAAGGCCCTTAACCCTCAATTGCTCAGACGTAATGAGATAAGAAAGAAATGTAAGTCGCTCTGGATAAGGGCGTCTGCCAAATGCCTAGATGTAGTATTTTCTTGTAGTAGGATTACGGAAACGCCAAACATCTGTCAATCCATTGGCCTCCAGGAAACTCTGTAAAACTTTTGCTGATCTGGATTTGGGCGTTTTTTTTAGGCGACCTGCGATCTAAAACAGTGGAAAGAACGCAATTTATATCACCTCCTATGATAAGGTGGTGTGTCGTCATATTTGGGATCCGAGACAGAAAGTTAGCAAAAAAACCTTCATCATCCCAATTGGGTGCATAAACATTAGCCAGAATAAGTGGAAGCCCGTATACCTGCCCAACTACGATAATACAACGGCCAGCAGCATCTGCATCTACAGTAGTTGCTACAAATGGTAGGTTTTTATTAATCAGAATAGCAGCCCCCCTCGCCTTTGAGCGGAAGTTGGAGTGATATACTTGTCCGCTCCACCCCTCCCTTAATTTAGATTGGTCACATGTGCGTAAATGGGTCTCTTGAAGAAAAGCAATATCAGCTTTGAGGTGTTGCAAATGGATAAGGATTTTTTCCTCTTTACAGGATGGTTAAGAGATTTAACGTTCCAGCTAACAAAATTGATCAAACATCCATTAGCCTGTCGAGAAGAAGAAAGACCTATTTTTGTCATGAGAAGTTAATAGCAATAGTGAAGCTGCAGATTTACAAAGAATAAAATAGAGCCACGAAAAAAAGAGAGCAATCAAAAAGGAGAAAAGAGAGAGAGAAAAAGAGATTTTAAAAAAGTACTGCTGACTGGCCTGAACCCGAACCCAATCGCCCATTAAAACCGAGTGATTAACCCAACCCACACGATCATATCCACACACTGTGCTTGTCTGGATCCTACTGAGCCAAAATCAGACTCTCACTGAACCGTCTTAATAGCTTAATAAAATATATAAACAGGTCTAAACATTAACTAGTAAACATCATCCTTATTATGGTTATGAAGTGTTAATTACAAACAGCTTTGTACTGAAACTAAAACGGGAACTTCAACACAACTACACTAACTTGTAATAAACCACTATGGCTTTCCCCGGTCAGTACTGTGTTTAACCGTCCATGTGCCAACGATACGCAATGTGAACATCCTTCAGTAGTTGAGGTCTGGCTTCTGCGGGAGTAATAACACTATGCTTAACATAGTGCATGGCTTTGTCCGGATCTGTGAACATCTTGTCCTCGCCCTTACAGGTGATACGGAGTCGCGCAGGACACAAAATGCGAAATATGGCTATTTGCTCCCCGCTAAAGCGAAGTGGACCTCGGGACCGGGCTCAGCGCAGCACCTCCACACACTCCTGATGGTAGTGTAGCTTGGCGACAATGGTGCGCGGTTTCCCTCCTTGCGTCTTGGGTCCGGAACTTCTGTACGAATGGTCAATAAGGAGGTCCTTGTCCATCGGTCAGGAGTTTAGAGACCGACGCGGTGGAGCTTGACCCTGGTTCCTCTGGAACACCCAGGATTCGAATGTTACATCGCCGCATTTTCCCTTCCATGTTGTCATACCTCGCTTTCAGTTTGCTCAGTTCTGCCTGCAGGCTCGTTATTGTAGTTTGCATTGAAACCACTTCATCAGACCATGTAGACAGTCCGTCCTCCATGTCCCTCACAGAAGCCTTAATCTGGTCCATTTCTGCGCGAGTTGTCGCGACGCAACTGGTGATTTCGGCCTTGAGCGTCTGTAACTCACCCTTAATGGAGTTCAGTTCTTCGGTCAGTGCACTTCTCAATTCCTCTTCAATAATGGTTAAAATGTCACTCTTGAGGGATAAGAGAATTTGGGATTTGAGGTCTTCGACGTCCATTTCTTCTGATTTTGAGGGAGATGAAGTAGCGGCGCGGCTTGAGCTCGGCTCGCTAGCGGGGCTGAGGGCCGAGGATGTGCTGGGCCTAGTGCTGGATGAGCCACTGTATTTGTATTTTCTCAAGCTCGCAGCCATATCCGACACCAAAACAACTACTAAAACTTGTCACCAAGTTATGGTTGCGTATTACCGACCAGTTAGTGAAAAGAAACTAGAAATTAAAAAAAAAGGATTTTAACATAAAGTGTTATGATTCAGCGAGAGCCCGACAAAACACGTCCTACTCCATGATCGGCTCTATAGCGCCAGTAGTCCAGTCTTGAAATAACGAGAGACTGAACAAGCACCTGCGTAGCCTGTGAAGAAAGAAATGGACGGGATTCTTCTGATATTGTAAAGAAGAAATCTACAAGAGCGAGTACGGTTAGCGATGTGTGAGGAATAAGACAGTTGATTGTCCAAAGTTACCCCAATTTTACGGGCGGTGGCTGAATTTGATTGTTGTCCAGGGATATCGCGAGGTCTTGACCCGGGGATGAGTCGCTGGGGATGAACAGCCGTTCGCTTTTACTCAGACTGATGAGCTGCCATCCAGGTTGAGATGTCTGCCAGACATGCTGAGATCCGGGTGGAAACCCGAGTGTCAGAGGGAGGAAAGGAGAAAATAAGTTGAGTGTCATCTGCATAACAATGGTATGAAAACCCATGCGATAATATGACCTTTAAACTCTTTCTACAAACTCTTTTCCTGGCAACGACGAGTACTAACGCTAGTTAGATATACAAGCCTGTATGCGTCTCGAATAAAGCATGTTACAGTCTGCAATTCTAAGGCATTACTAAACTATGCTGCAGTCATTACGCAGTCTTTCTCCCAGCATGTATTCACATGAAGTAGGTGTTCAGTCACTGGAGTGTGTTTTGTGTTTTTTCAGCATTTCCTTTTTTTTAACCACTGTTTTCCTATGCATAGATAAAATATTTATTGGTAATTTAAACCCATTTACACTAGGGTCCTATGGAAGAAGAAAGAAAAAAAACTGGTCCTAGTAAACACAAAAATCATTCACACAGTTTGCATTACGAGTTATTGCGATTTTGACATTTTCCTATTAAAAATTTCTATTTTTCCATTCACTCAAATGATTTCCACCGAGGATGTTTATGCTACTTTGAGGGTTTCCTATTTCCTTCGAGTCATAATTGCTGCTGTCCAGCTGTGCAACCCAAACGTAAGCTCTAGACACAAACATGAGAAACAAAAGCAATATTTGTAAAAACAATCATTCGTACAAGCAAAGAAGGAAACCACTAAAACAATGTAAAATCATCCATGTGTAATGTACGTAAAGTTAACATGATGAACAGACTTAATGGGATAGTGACTATAAATATAAATCGGCAAAGTTAGAATCCAGGCTCAAACCGTAGATACATATACATTCTCTTCGATGTGGAAATTGAGTTTACGACCTAAAAATAAGCATAGGGACAACGGGCCGACTAGAAATCATGGAAGCCTTCACTGATAATATATCAAATTCCCTTCTCTCCAGAGGTGCATGTGAGTGGGACGTGAGCAACTCTCCCACTGCCTCTGCTTGAGCAAGTGAGCAGATTTAGCCGGGTGAGTGGATGTGAGAACAAGGACAGGATGCGTACTCGGGGTCCCATGAGGCCGATGGGACGCACCCAGGGTAGAGAAGGATGAATCTGCCACAGTGACTATCAGGCTCCTACTACACAGACCACTGGAAGAGTGTTTGCGAATGTTCGCCGCGCAGGATCTGCATGGAATCTTGGTTCGCATCCAGGAGCTGCTTCGTTTTTTTTTTGTTTTTTTTTTCTTCTTTCTTCTTTTTTTTTTTTGCACCATGAACATTGAGCAGAATTACACTTCCACATGTTTTCAGTATGTGGTCGAAATGTCATTTCAGTCAAAGATGAAAGAACATGTGTTCTCCTTATAAAGGATTAAAAGCGGGAGGCTTGCAAGCTATGGAATAATTACACCAGTCGACGTCAAGCACATCTCACGCCTGCTATTCGTTAAAACAACATTAAATGGAAGAATTAAATCAGGCAGTCTTGCAAGACAGGCAGACTGAGTTCGTGCCAGCATCTGCATACAGTATACCACATCTAATAAGGTTACTGCGGGACGTTTCCAAGTCATAAGAATAGCCCTTTTTATGGCGTCTCAGTTTAGTGGCCGAGGCAACCACCAATCGTTACCAATTACCAATCAGCGTCAGGCTGTGAGGTTTGAAAGATGTCGCACCACCTTGGTATCTGTTAAACGTATGTGATTGAACAGACTTCAGCATGATTCCTTAGACGATAAATGATGAAAACAATCGATTTTACTTCATTGGATTTAAAGATGTGTGTTCAATTGTAATATCATGTATCTGGTTCGGTTATGCGCGTTTTTGTTACTCATCTGTATTAGTAAACCTGAAGTTATTTAAATAAAAAAAACACTAAAAGCATATCTGTTTGTTAAATATTTGCATATATTTCCCATCAATCAATCAATCAATCAATCAATCAATCAATCAATCAATCAATCAATCAATTAATCAATCAATCAATCAATCAATCAATCAATCAATTAATTAATTAATTAAAAAAACTTTCCAACAGTGTTTGACTGATGGTACTGTACTTGGTGTAATTAGTAATTAGTGTAAGGATCTATCTAATAACAGAAACTTCAAAAACACTTTCGTAAATTGCTCTGGATAGCAGCGTCTGCCAAATGCCTAAATGTAAATGAGAATGTGTTGTCCCTATTATTATATCAGTTTACGAGTCTATAGGGAGGTATAGTGTAGGACGCGCCACAGACAGAGGCCCATGTCCCTCCACCTGCAGGATCACTGGTCCATAGAATTCAAGAAAAAAAGATTCAATCATCTTTTCTGGCGCAACCAAGAAATTTTTCCCTGTACGATAAAATTCTCCCTTAACCATCCACTCACTACAAATAAATTTTTTTTAAAGTATACCTTTGAGAATGAGATCAGAGTAAAAGATTCTTTTTTAGCATGGGTCTTACCTCCTGTGCCAGTTACAGATTACAATGAAATACGCTACATTGCCTGGTTCTTGTAAGAAAGGTGGTCTGAATGGCGAGCACTTGAGCTCCTTCTCCTGCTGGTTCACAGGGACACACTATTAAAACGCTTTGAATACCCTCGGAGTTAACTGGCTGTTATGACGCACTACAGAGAAGCAGGTTTTTTAACATTCCGAAATCTAGTGTATATCATACATTTTATCTTTTACCTCGACCTCATACAATGTCATTTTAAAATCTTATCCCAATCTAAATCTTTGATAGGAAACTTCGTAAAAGCTCACATTCTTCTTGTCCCCATAGGAGGTATTACAATGTCCCATCCATGTGCTTAATAGCTGTGAGCCAATCCACGGTCCCCTGCTATTTCTAAATCATGGATGCTGTGAGAATAACCATCCTGAGAATCCGAACAAAACTAAAGGACGGTGTCTTCTGAGAATGCTTTATGCGTGACCCTGACTCCGTGCTCCCATAGCCTGCAGTCTACACTAATGAGATGTAAATGTATGTGTGTTTGGGGGGTATTCACGTCTCTTTGGAATTCTTTCTGACTTTTTTTTATAGCAGCAACAGGATGATGGTTTTATGATGATGTTCACAGAGTATAAAACAATTATTTTCATTATTATTATTATTATCATTATTATTATTATGATCACTTTATAGACATATCAAATACAACAAACAAAGCAAGCAGAATTTATTTATTCAATAAATTCAAAAATGTTAAAACTTAAAAAAAAAAAAAAACGTTTTGAATATTGTTCCGTTTAATAATTTAGTTGCTTACTGCAGACTGTGTTCACACCCCAAAAATATTTCAGGCTAACAATTTGTTTCATCGTGATCCAACGGGGAAAATCCAGCTTAATGCAACTCTTTTGTTCAGTGTTGTCCAGTCTGAGACTTTTCGTGTGGCCTAAGGCGGCTTTAGCACATGAATGAAACTTATTCGAAGGACGATTGATTAGATTTGATTTATTTGAATATCTTGAGGGGGGAACGAGCCTTTTGAACAAGACATTAGATTTGAATCAGTGTTCAGTTTATGTGCAGGAGACATTTTCCTCCCATAGCAGGACATCAAAAAAGACAAGGGGGGGAGGGAGAACTATGGAAAAGAAGAAAAACTATGCATTTCCTTTAGGGAGCGAGCAGGGACACTAGCAGTTCTAACAGCAGAATTCTTTAACTCTAAGCTATTTGTAGAGAGATTACATGTCCCAAGGGTTTCATGTGCATATATAATGTACATATTAAAGATATTATTCAGTAACCAGGCCCCTTTTTTTTAATATGTGTGCATAATATGTCTACACATTTCCATGCTCACTGCTAAGGTACATGGTATGTAACATCATTATTTTGACACATCATCCATTAAAAGATCCTGGCTCTGATCTTATCAGGGAAACTCGCCCTCATCTCTGGCTAGAGATTGCATGTATTGTACAGGTTGTAAAGCATTTACATGAGCCTGGATTAAGCAGAGGATGTGTGGGTTTACTCCCTAAATGGAAAGATTCAGATCTTCCAAAAGCGTCACGCCCATGCAAGCCTTGATAAATGATCCAGTGCTGGATGTAAAGCAAAGCTTTATCCTCACGTTTAGTTATCCAACAATGAAAATAATCCTTTTTTTTCTCTGCTGCTTTTCAGTGGAGCTCTGATCTGGGAAGAATCAGAAACAGTTTGTCTTGGCAACCTGATTTGCAACGAATGTTGCATTTCTAAAACACACTAATAGTATGGAAAAAAGGGGCAATAGTGAAAAGTCTACAGTATATACTGTATGTAATTGAATATCTCGGTATCTTTGTTAAGGCCATTCAAAATGCACACACACCTCCTGGATGACCTCAGGCTAGCAGTGTAGACTGTGTTCAAAGTGTGTTCATTCACAGTGTGTAAAGGCCATGAAAAACAAAAGCATCCCTGGCCCATTTCCACCACAGGAAAGAAGTCTTCCTCTCCGGCTATGCCATCTGTACGAGGATGAATGAACAGGGTTGGAGCCATGCCTTGGGTCCAATGCCACTGAGCTAAAACTGCAGGGATAGTAAAGGAATCCAAGAGAAACAGCTATGCGAGGTGTATCAGGCATGCACATGGAGCACTTTCAGTGGTGTGTAGAACTAAAAAATGAAGGATTATGGCAATCATACACATACAACTTTATATCGTCCAGTCTCTTAACCTGGATTTTCAAAATGGCAGAATTTATCTGTTGTTTTTCTTCTTTGCTGCTGATCATCTGCAAGGTTTTAATGCCTAAGTTCTGTAATAACAATAACAATCATTCTGTAATATTCGGCGTTCACTGATGTTGAAATTTAAATGAACACATTTGGGGATAAAGTGCTGGCATTAAAATCCTGTTTACATCATAGACGAACCTATATGGTTTCCATATGGATGGTACAAAAGTGCCAAAGGGGAGAGCTTTATATTCAGAGCACTTATTCACAGAGTTCCAGAAGCTGATGGAGAAGCTTTAAAGTCTCCATCAAAAAAATACGTCCTCAGGGTCTACGAATACCATTAAGCTAAAACTTTGTTAGAGAGGAGTTAGTACAAGAAGTTGTTACAGCTCTATAATACAGAACAAGTGTAAGTGTTTTGTCGGTTGTGTGTGTGTGTGTGTTTGTGTGCGTGTAATGGATTTAGTACTCAGTTAAGTGTTCAATAGTGTGGTAGGTCTTCGGTCTTTGTTTGAAAAGTGACAGTGATTCATTCAGGCGGCCAGGTGGAGTTCATTCCAGCACCCGGGGGCCCAGACAAAAGCATGCATCAAAGTCTTCCTCAAATCCTGAAGGGTGGTGAGTCAAGTCAAGCCATGCAAGAGGCTTGAAGGAAACATGATGCAGGGTGGGGTTTTATATGTGCCTTCGAGTACTGTAGGTGGGGGGCAGGTCCGTTTTTCACTTATGAAATGGGGGGTGTAGGACTTTGGAAGGAGGTTGAAAGCAAGCCATACAATTGCACACTCGAGTGTTGTTGCACATGGCACACGGGGAGGAAGACCTGGTAGGTCCATTAGTCCAATCTCGAGAAGACAAGGGAATGAAAAACAACTTGAGTAGCCTCTGTGGAGAGGAATAAACAGACCCTCCACAGAGAGAAGGATCCTACAGAAGTGTGTCAGGTTAGCAATGGAAGGAGAAGCCCATAGATGGTCTTCCAAGTGGTTGAGTGTATTATCTGATGGTATAACCCAATATTTTCCATGAAAATCATATTCAAGGTTATTTCTTTAAGATTCATTTTCAGCCATATACATTTACTCACTCTTGCTGAAATATTATTTCAGTTGATGAGATGTTGTCAATAATGATGGGTCTTCCAGACATGCTGAGAAATGAGTTTCTGGACTTTGCATCAGGCCTCCAGACCAACATAAATCTTTACTAGCCTTTAGCTCCGGAACCCAAAATATTCAGGAGCCAAATAAATTTCTTAGGAGCCGAAATGTATTCCTTTTCAAACTGCGACCAGGCGAGCTTGTGTAGCCACGCGGATTTAAACTTAGTTCTAACTTAGTTAGCTGTGTTTTGCCTATTGGATATTGATGACTGAGTACTGAAGGAGTCCTGCTAGGATGAATATACTTGAGAACTTTGACTGCTCGACTGGTTGAGGAGACATGGTTTGGGGTAGACACAGAGTGAGAGGTTGTTTTTTTTTTTGGTCATTTAGTTTTCTTGTGAGTTGTCAATATTCCTTGACTAACATTAGCTAACTTTGGCTAACTAGCCAAGTTAGCTTCTTCACTCACATTAGCTAGCATGACACTGGGTGAGTTTCAAAATTTAAAGGAAAAAAAAAAAACATACCATGCCGTACTATCACATGCGCTCTTACGCTCTTGTGCCAGGCAGTGAAATGCAGGAGAGGAGAGAGTTTATGACTGAATTAATGATCGCTGCATTTTTGTGGGTGATGTTTGCCACTGGCGACTGTCTGGATAAAACTATGCGCTAAATGAAAGCATTAGGTGCATCGGGGACCGTTTTCAATCGCCATCTGGAGCCCTGCTTTACATGCAATACTATGCACTTTAAATAAATATTATTCTTCTAGAAAAAATTAGAATTGGCCACTGAGTTTATTTATGTCTTTATGCGCAACCAAAAGAAAGAACTAGCATACTGTATGTGGCTGACATATAAATTGTTATCAAAGTCCAAAAAGAAGCCTGTTTTGAAATCCATCACCTTACATGAAGTTTATTTCAATTACGAAACTGATGGAAAATCTCCAGGACGCCATATTCGCAGTATTCATCATTTGAGTCTTGTATGATTTGCACACAAGACTGGGTGAGAATGTTGCATTGCTCTGAATCCAAAGGCGAGGACAAATATCCCAGAAGAAAAAACAAACTTTTGCGGCTACCCGGACAAAGCTATCTCGAACACAATAAAGAATACCAGACCAGCAAGCAGGTAGGATGCACAGAGTAAACACGAGTAAACATTGCACTGATCTCATGTGTGGCTGGAATGTGCAAAAAAAAAAAGAGAGAAAGAAAATATTTTTTTTATTTTAACTTCAAAATTGTGAATTTCAAACCTAGTCACACACTATGGCCGAAACATATGTATTTACAGTGTACACGCCTTTCTCACAGCTGCTGGTGTCATAGCAACTCATGCCTCCGTAAGTCAATGAGTGTAACATCATAGGCGAGATCGTAACAAAAGGTCTAAGCGCAGGGAATTTCCCAGCTTTTGTTTTATAATATTGAGCATGATTTTTCACTTATCTGAGGGGCTTCTATCGGTTTTACTTGATCAGAGAAAAAGTCGTCATCAAGTTTAAGAATACCATTCTAAAAGTGCACGGCGCTCAGGATATACTTCATATGTTTAAATTTTTGAAAGATTAATAGTTTTCCATAAACACTGATGAGTTGTTGAGACTTGTTTTTCCCCGTGCGATTTCCCATGGAAATCCCATTTCCCAGAATTCTCATGGAATTATCCAGTTAGCTTAAGTGATTAATGGGCCTTATTGTATTTACGAGCTAAAGCCATATTTTTTTTTTTGATTTGCTGTTTATTTACAATCCTCCAACATCCAAATAAAATTTATAGCCTTTGTTCTAAACTTTAAGTGTTTCCAAGTGTTAGCACTCACTAGTCTGTTCTTCATATTGTCACTCTGGTTGAGTCTTTGTGTACTAATACTAATACCAATGCTCGCCCCCATACGAACATTTACAGATTTCCCATCAGAAGTGGTCTGATGTTTGTTCTCTATTGTCTTTCTGCATTCAAATACACCAATGTGCACTTGCCATTGTTTTGTCTGTAACATATAACCCCCACCATTCGCACCGATTTGCCTAGCAGTGGGTCAGGACGCTGCTAAAAGGACAAAGACGTGCAGTTAACGCTGAGGAGAAGTGACAACAGCTGCTGATGACGGTCAAGGGGAACACCGGGGTTCTGGCACAATAGACCATTACAGCACCTTATTGTTGTAAGGATCAATAGTGTTGTGTTTTAAACATGCTCACTGAAAAGCAGCAGGGGTTAAAGAAAAAGGATTTGACGAAAAAAAAAAAAGTGTAGGTCAGTTATCAATGTAAAAATGACAAAATATTGTTAAAAAAAACTCAAAATTGTGTTCATTTTCAACAGTTCAAGTGCATGTCGTCACTATTCGGTATACAACTGTGGACCATAGATGCCCTTTAATATGTTTTCTCTATATTCTCTATTATCAAAGTAAAATATTTGATTTAAAGGGCTTAATTATTCTACTTTCTAATTTCAGTTATGACTAAAAGGTACATATCAAGAACTTTGGTCCCAAGATACACACGTATACTATCCAACCAAAGACATTTTGCTCCATCTAGTGACAAATTCATAGTTTAGTAGCCAAAAGCATATATGTAAATCCAGTTATAACTGGTTAGAACATGTCCTTGTGCTCTCTGCCATCTAGTGGGTATTAATGTCCTACCATTGTGGGCTTCTTCCTAGTATCCATGTCATCACCTGTCATGTGATTAAAGCTTTCCTATGTATTTTTGGATTGCCCAATAAAAATCATGCAGTACTGAAAGCAAATACTTATTGAGTATCTTTATATCTTTCATTAGGAAAGTGTCATTCCATGTTGTAACATGAAACACGTTCAAACACATAAATCATTATTAAGCATCATTAGACATACACTATATTGCTAAAAGTATTCGCTCGCCTGCCTTCAAATGCATATGAACTTGAGTAACATCCGAATTTTTTATCCATAGGGTTTAAGATGATGTTGGCCCCGCCCCTTTGCAGCTATAACAGCTTCAACTCTTCTGGGAAGGCTTTCCACAAGGTTTAGGAATGTGCTTAGGAATTTTTGACCATTCTTCCCGAAGCGCGTTTGTGAGGTCAGACACCGAGTTTGGATGAGAAGGCCTGGCTCGGTCTCCGCTCTAATTAAGCAGAATTCGTATGCATCTGAAGGCAGGTGAGCGAATACTTTGGGGAATATAGTGTATTTAAACATACAACTTGCATTCACCACAATAAAAATTCTACCAAGGGTAATTTATTCTTTTAATTTTGCATTTTTTAATATTAAATGGATAACTACAGCCAAACAGTGATCGACTTTCCATGAGCCTGCTGCATGTATTCTATGTTACCTGTCTCTTATATTGCTTTAACTCTTGATCACATGTATTATAAACAGGCTACAAACCATATGGCAAGTATGTTAAATTCATCAACCTTTCCAATTCTAACCTTTCTTTTAGTTTATACAATGCTAAAAAAAAAAAAGACAGTTTAAAATTTTCTTCTGTTGCAAAGCCTATATATTTTGTTAGATCTAACAAAAAAAATAAAAAATAAATAAAACCTTTTGATACTGTTGCATATTGAATATTCCCAGATTTAATTTTCTACTTATTTATTTGGTTGTGAATCAGGTTACCATTTTTATTTTTCTGTTATTATAATGACCCAAATTGTACTTGGCCATGTCTACCATACTGTAGCTCAACAATTGTGCACTAAGTATTTGGTACTTAGTACTCTTAGTATTTTGTAGTGTTAGAATATTAGGAGTCTTTCTGCACTTCTTCAGCATTGAACAATGCAGTGCTATGAAATGATTGAGCAGGGAGGATTGTTTACTTCCTCTCACAACTGTGAGACAAATCTTAGAATATCTGTAATGGTATCCTTTATTATAGACTGTCCATCTACCTAGTGGTCACCTTGGGTATTACACGCCAGCGTAATATTTATTTATTTATTTATTTATTTATTTATGGCGGTTAGCAAATATTATATCCTTTTCCCTGGAAGAGTAAAAACATTCTCGTTTGAGAAATGTTTTTGGTGGGTCATTATTCATTTCTAATTCGTTTTTCAAAACCCTCTATAACGTTAGAAAAAAATTGTTACTCTAAGCAAGCTGACATGCTGCATGGCTGAGTGCAAACTACAGGGACAGATGGCATGACATGATTGTTTGGAGCCTTTAAGCCTCCCTGAGTGTGTTTTATGGTCAGCCATTTTTAGAATAATGTTAGTTGGTAAAAACAAATAAACAAATAACAGTTTAATTCAGAATGCGGATTCATGGTTTGTGCAAACGTTATGGTAGAAAGCAAACAAAATACAGCAAGCGTCTAATCAGAAGTGCATTTGTCGCAGTGCAAAATAATTTGCATATATGAACCGTACACAGAGAAGGGGTTATATACAATCAGTGCAAATGATTATAGATGGATGCAATGAAGGAAGATTCCATCCATCCATCCATCTTCAACCACTTATCCGAAATCCGGTCACAGCAGGAGTAGCAGTTCCAGCAGGGAACCCCAAACTTCCCTTTCCCCGGCCAACTCAACCAACTCTGACTGGGGGATCATGAGGCGTTCCCAGGCCAGTGTGGAGATATAATCTCTCCACTTAGGCCTCGGTCTGCCCATGGCCTCCTCCCAGCTGGACGTGCCAAGAATGCCTCCCTAGGGAGGCGTCCTGGTGGCACCCTTACCATACACACATCAACAGTTGTTATATATGCTCTCTTTAAAAACTCAAATTGAATTATGTTAAATTATGGCAGGAATGTGTAAAAGTATAGTACTAAAACCCACGCATGTGCAATTGTCAAAGGCAGTGCACACAAAACACTTTGAACACTTACAGTACATTACGCATACTGAGGTCAATCAACTAATAGTGTGTACTGTATGTTAGTTTCTTTTAAGTAACTGCTACACTGATGGATATACCTCCAGGATGGGACCAAAATGCCAACAAAAAAAATAAATAAAATAATAATAATAATTAATAAATAAATAAATAATTTCGGAAAACACTTCAGGAAAAGAAAAAAAATATAAATTTTAATATACATTAATTTTTTATATTAATAATTATAGCTATGTAATATCTTCTTTTTTTCTGAAGTGTGTGTATACATTTTTTTTGGCTGACTCTTTATATACTGTGAACCTCCAGGGTGGGGAGTATCCACCGCCCGGTGTATTATATACAGTATCTACATAGCAAAATTCTGTTCCCATCTATGAAAACAGTGGGACCTCCTCCTAAAATCCCAGTTTAATAAGTTTCATGAAATCCCACCGTGTTCCTAATGCGGTGTATTTATCGTGAATGGCACGTGCAGGCGCCAATGAGAACAAAGAGTGGGCGGGTCTAGCAAAGCAGCTCGCTTTGCCTACTGACACCCGCGCCAACCCGTCTAATTTTACTGCGCGCGCAATTCTGACCAATCGGGCTCCTCGATTGTATCGCTCAGCCTGAGGCGTTTGAGTGGCACGCTCGCGCACCGCTCACGCGCTCAAAAACACAACGCACCAATCGCGGCGCGGAGTGGGCGGGGTTTCCGAAAGGGGGTTGGGTGCGAGGTATCATGGAGGATCAGTTAGAGAACAGTGGACGTTGAAGAAGGCTGAGCTGTGGGTCCGTCCGCGCTTCGGAGTTTGTATATCAAAAACATTTTTTTTTCTCCATTTTTTGGGGGAACGCTCTCGTTCATCCGGCGCGATATCTTCGTACACAATGGAGATGAAGAAGAGGATCAGTTTAGAGCTGAGGAACAGAACTCCGGCCGAGGTGAGATCCTTGGACTTTTAATTATTTATTTATTTTTCCCCCAGAAATGATGTTCGATCGCAACCTGTCTGTCTCTCTTTCTCTCTCTCACTCACTCTTTCGCGCGCGCGCTCTCTCTCTCTCTCGTGCGGAGTCAAAGTAGAGTTCAGTCGATTCCGCTCAGCGGTGCTCTGCAGTCACGCACCGGCCACATGGGCGCTTAGGAGAAGGGTAGAGTTAGAGACCAGGGATGAGCGTTAGGTTACGTTTCAATATATGGTGGGAATATATCGTTTGTTGGTTATTTAATTATATCGGACTAGGTCAGTGGAGTCTTTGTGATCCGTTACTCTCCGGTTCGCCATTAATATAGTCGTGCTGACGTCCAATGTGGCATTTGCGCCATAACACGCATATTTCTATACTCATCACCGTAGTTTACGCATTAATCGGCATTTTATCAAACGTTGTATATCGCGTTGTCTACTACACCGAGCAAGGTTGTCATGCCACCATCCGGTTGTAAATTTTGAAACCGAACATACGTAAATATAACTTATTACCGACTAAAGCCGAGTTGATGTGTATATACAAATTCGATCTACTTCATTACAATGATCCAGACTAGTTCAAAGAAGTTGATTCCAGCGTGTCTTATTACAATGTGGCTGCTTATTTCAGTATGGCTTCTCTAACCGAGTCATGAAGAGAGCGGTTTGGTCTCCCGAGGCGGACATCTTGGTCTCTCCAACTCTTCAACACTAAACCTTCACCTGCTGTCGCTGTTGTCCATCAAACGCCCTGTTTACCGCCACTGTTCACACACACACACACACTATTTCGGTTCATTAACGTGTGTGTCGAGCGTATTTTCATATCTTGTATAATCGGTAATTCCGAGGTCGTCTTTAGTGTGTGCGTGTCTATGTGTGTGTGTGGTGTGGCGCTTCTCTGTGTGAGCGCGAGAGAAAGGGAAAGGGAGTGTGTAGAAAGAAGAAGGCGCGCGAGGGCGCGTGCGGGAGGAGAGCGGCATTTTGTCGCGAATGGCGGCGACGTTTGGTGACTTTGACTTTGTTGCGTATCAGTAAAAACAAACAAACAACAAAAAAAAAGGACTAACAAGGTCTCTTTGGTGCTTAAAAATACAACCGATAAAGGTTGAAAAATCACCCGGATTTATGCGAAACACGATTCGGTTTAGACTTTTTTGGAGGGGTTACGAAGTCTGTAAAGAACAAGGTGTCATATCTTCCTCCATGTTCGCGTAGCGATGGCGCGATTATATAACGTGTTTCAGATCGACTACACGACTTTGAACTTTCTATGTAGATATTCGACACGACTGGGCATTTTAACAGACAAAAAAAAAAAATTTTTTTGCATTTCTTTCTCTTTTTTTTGCTACTTGAAGGAATGTAGCAGATGGTGAGGTGGACACACACACACACACTCTCTCTCTCTCCCTCCCTCCGTCCTAGGTTTAGTAGTATTATAGTTCAGCCTAAGCTGGGAAGCTTATTTGGATTGAGCTGTTTTAAAATAAGTATGTGTTTTTTTTTTGTTTGTTTTGTTTTTTTTGTCTAAGGATCTGGTTGTGGTGATTTTACATTGTCAAAAAGTAGATTGTGGACGCCCTATTCTTGTCTAAAGTGTCTTCTTTAGAAACATTGTCAGGTAGTATTTAGTTCAGGTCGTTCACCTGTAGGTGGTGCAGATGGCTAAAAACCAATATTGGACCCAGTAAAGAAACCTAATCTTCTCAAGCACTTGTGAACACAAGTGACATTTCAAAATGAAAGAGTACTTGCATTTGGCTGCTTTCACACCATTGACTCGGACCCAGATCTGAGTACAATTGACTTCAAAGTCCAGTTAGTTTAAGTAGTTTGAACTCGAAAGCTCACCGACAAAGCATGGACTTGAACCACTGTTGAGAATGTTGACATCATTAATGTAGTTTCTTTCTTGCTATAGCTCATATGTTGGTTAAATATCCTTAAAATATACTACATACTCAAAGGCTTGTCAGTATGTCATTATTGACATCACAATAAATCACATTTACACTTTTCTGAGAACATGGCAAATATAAGAGTCTGATAATTATTTATGCACACACTTAATACTCATTTCAGTTTTTTTTTTATTCGGAAAAGCTGCTTTGTGACCATGATCATTGTTAAAATAACTACATAAATATAATTGATCAGAATTTAATATACTGTAATACTGATTACAATGGAACCTTGGATTACGAGCATAATTTGTTCCGGAAGCAGGCTCATATTCCAAAACACTCGTAAACCAAATAGACTCTTCCCATAAGAAATAATGAAAACCCAAGTTATTCATTCAACAAACCAAAACAATAAATACATAAAAATAATTAATACAATATATGAAGTAAAAATAAAACAAATTAACCTGCACTTAATATAAAAAAATAAAAATAAATCCAGACAGGAGTGTTTCCGTTTGTGCACGCAGGCGCCATGTATGTGTGTGTATGATATTTATTGTGTGTGTGTGTGTGTGGAATTAGCCCCTCGTCTTAAACAGTAAACCTCCTCCTCCCTCCTCGCTTTTTAAGTTTCACCACTAACATGCACAATGCAAACACTGTTTTAACAGGGAAAAAATATAAAATTCTCTAATGATACACGCGTGAGCATACTAGCGGAAGCACTGCTGTAAAGTAAAAAATAACAAATGGACCAGCACGTTACCTTATGAAAAGAATCGCGATAGAGTGGAGGTTTCTGTGTAAATTAAGCGCGTGTGCAGCCGGGGAGAGAGAGAGAGTGTGTGTGGGTGTCAAATTACGCGCGTGCGCACACATAAAGTACACATAAGTAAAGTGTGTGTGTGTGTGTGGGATACAGTGTTAAATTACATGCGCGCGAACACCGGATTCCCTATAATTCCGCAGCGCTTGAGAGAGAAAAATCATTGGCTCGGTTGTGATCGCTTGTCACTCGGTGTCAAAATAAGAGTCGCATGCGTGATACATGATACTCTAATACTTGCTCGGTTTCCAATAAAATTTTTTTAATCTTTGCTCGGTTTGCGGAACACTCGTAAACCACGTTACTCGCAATCTGAGGTTTCACTGTATATATTGTGGATCGTGAAACTTAGTTTTTTTTGGTGCACTATTTTGACCGTTAATTCAATCCTTCTTAGTTATCAGCCTTACTCTAGTTTTTCTGTTTTTTTTTTTTGTTTGTTTTTTGTTTTTTTTTCTAATATACATTAAGAATGTAAAGTTTATAGTTAATTGGATTGAACTGCATATTGTCTCCAGGTTTGGAAGCTAACACATGTTACTCTCGCTGCAGGTGGCAGAACTCGTTGTGGACAATTGCCGCTCGAGTGATGGAGAGATCGAGGGCCTCACAGATGAGTTCAAGGAGCTTGAGTTTCTCAGCATGGTTAATGTTGGTCTCACATCACTGGCGATGCTTCCGCCACTGCCCAAACTGAGGAAGGTTAGTAATTACACCAGTACAACACTGATTTTTAAACAAGTGCTGGAACATTAGAATGAAATATGGATGTAGATAAAGTGTACACTTTTGTCGTACCTATTAATAAACAATTGCCAAAACAGGATTTTTATTTGCACTCAAACATACATTTGCTGGTGTGAATTAGTGCATCGTAGATGAACTGTTAAAATCTAGTTATATGAATGTAGTGTCTTTTTCCTCTTTTAACAGTTGGAACTGAGTGACAATAACATCTCAGGCTCTTTGGAGATACTTGCTGAGAAATGTCCTAATCTGACATACCTGAACCTGAGTGGCAACAAGATTAAAGAGCTCAGCACAGTGGAGGCTCTGGTAAGGGACCTGCCTCTTAGGATAAGTGCTCACACAATACTCAACCATTCCATAGTTAAATGTCCAATGTGCCAGGGTTCTCCTCATTATGAGCACATTCAATGTTGACCTTTTTGCACCTTCCACTGTGACCCTCAGCAAAACCTGAAGAACCTGAAAAGCCTGGACCTTTTTAACTGCGAGATCACAACACTGGACGAGTACAGGGATAGTATTTTTGAACTGCTGCCTCAGGTCACATTCCTGGACGGCTTTGATTCGGAGGACAACGAGGCTCCAGACTCTGATGAAGATGGTGAGTGGACTACAGAAGAAAAGATTTGTCATGCAACTTGTTGTTATAAATAAATACTGTTGTGAAACACATGAAAGTTTCTCACGAGCCATGCTTTTTTTTTAGAATGAAAGTAAAACTGAAGTTAAATTAGCGTTAAACTGTAAGTTTGTGCTGGTTCAGAAGATGAAGATGGTGAGGAGGGAGCTGGACCTGTTGGTGATTATGAGGACGATGAGGATGAAGAGGAGGAGGAGGATGAAGAAGAGTCGGAGAGTGGAGAGGTTGGCCTGTCCTACCTGATGAAAGATGATATTCAGGTAATGTTCATGTTGGATACTGGTGAAATATCAAATTGTCTTAAATATGCTTGTGTGTATGTATGTCTATATACACACTGTATATGTGTGTCAGAATGTCTATGTACAGTGGCATAAATTATGTACTGGTTATGCCCTCCTGTAACAGGATGAGGAGGATGATGATGACTATGTAGAAGAAGAACAGGAGGAGGAAGAAGGTGAAGGTAAGCGTCAAGCACCCACAAAGCCCACAGTTGTAAGTGGTTTTAGTACTCATGCACCAGGGTTTTGGTTTCTTATGTGATTCTTTTGGACTCTGTTTTTAAAGAAGAGGGAGAGGTTCGGGGGGAGAAGCGGAAGAGAGAGGCAGAAGATGAGGGTGAAGACGATGAAGATGATGACTAACTCCACGTGTCTGTTGAACAACTTTGAATAATGTGTGATCTTTGCAGATTGTTTTTCTCTTGTATACAATAGATATATCACTGTAGAGGCTAAATGTTTTCTTTTGATAAATACATATGCTATATAAAAGGGGTTTATTGATAATTCATTTAGAGCCATTCCGAGTTTTTGTCCCAGCGTGAGAATCTTGGCATTCTGGCTGAGTGGTGGGAGGGCAGAGGTCTGTAGGCCGTTTCCGTGTGTCTCCACACCTTTCCCAGAGGACACTGGGACATAAAAACTGGTAGGAAAATCGATGCCACAACCTTGGTGTGCGTAAAGCTTGTGCTCAACCTGCCAGTGACTTCCCCCAAGATCATCTCCAAGAGTCGGCCTGCTCCTCATCTACCTCTCCGGGCAGCTTCAGTCTCAGCCCACTCTCGGAGCGTCGAGCCAATGATCTCCAGCGAGCATCACTCACAGTCCAGGATCGACCCACCAATCCATGTGGAAGATGTCGTCCATGGCACTATCTTTGTAAGGGTTGCCTCCTTTTGCTTCACCTTAAGCCAGTCTTGTTCACAAAGACAGCCCAGAGCGTGACGTATGTAAATGTGATGTAAATTAACTGAAAGCAAGGGGGGAGGGTAGGGGCGGAGTGTAGTATAAAGACTTTTTGACCGA
The DNA here is from genome assembly GCA_013621035.1 of Clarias magur. Lineage (NCBI taxonomy): Eukaryota > Metazoa > Chordata > Actinopteri > Siluriformes > Clariidae > Clarias > Clarias magur. The sequence continues at coordinate 2,736,973 of QNUK01000012.1, forward strand.
ATTCTAACCTATTTTAATTGGAGCTCAGGCAGGACGTCATGTTAAAATGAACAAAAACCATTTCAAAATTCAGTTATCTTTTGTGTGTCGCAAGATTTTGTTTTCTTTTAAGAGGGACATTGCTGGGAAATTTTACATAATGATCAGGTTCAATGGCTTTGTTGGATTAATTACTACCCTTATGAAGTTTGATTCCTATTGTTTGGTGTGGAAACGGGTTAGTTTATATATTTTACGGGGGGATATTTTACAGAATTAGTACCTTTAAACTAATGTTCGTATGGCAATATGTACAGTATATAGTGTATGTTCGAACTGGTCAATGTTAGTGTGTGTGTGTGGGATTTTTTTGTTTTGTTTTGTTTTTGTTTTTCCCTTTTCTTTTCCCCCCCCTCAAGAAGCTGTTTGGTTAATTGTTTTAATACAAACCATATGTCTGAGACTAAAGTCCCTAGATGTGGGTCCCCCTGTGTTTATTTAATTTTTTTTTAATCATTATTTTTCAGGATTTGTTTCTGGTTATTTGTGAGTTGAATCTCTCTGGAGTTATTTAGGTTTGTTTGTTTGTTTTTAATGTTTGATTTCTTCTTATTGTTCCTGTCTTTTTTCCCATTTTTTTAGAAAACAAAAAATAAACACACAAAAAAATGACATGAATTAAGATAAGTAATTTGATCGAGGTATACATTATTTTATCCAGTAACGCATTGTTTAGTGTTTCAGAAATGAGCTATTTTTGATATTGAAAGAATCTACACAGGTGCTGATGTTCAAACAGGATTGTTCAGGTATTTGCTTTCCAAGGGTAAGACTGGTAAAATGAATGGCTGTGAGGGGGGAAAAAAGGAGAAAGAAAGAAAAAAAGGACTCCTCGATGTAAAAAAAAAAAAAAAAAAAAACGGGTTGCACAGCTTTTTATTCTCAACATTTAGGGAAATTTGCTGGCCAGACGAAATATGTTGCATTGCTGTTTAATTGACAGTGTGTACCCAGTCTCAAATCTTGAAATTCAAATATTTACGTCAGCTAAAGTAGTATTTTCTGTCGGCTCAAGCAGTTATGTTCCTCTGCTTGACTCACAAACTTTACATCTACTCAAAAAAGTAAGTTGTCTCCCATTGTAGCCCACTGATGATGTTGATCTATTAAAGAAAACAAGTTGGCCCCAATAATTAAAGCACTAACATTACTTTTTTTTTTTTTTTTAGGTTAATCAGTCTGTCTTAAAAAAAAAAAAGCCTAAAAAGCTTTTAAGAAAACAATGTTCCCAGCAAATTCTACTATAGGAATTTGGGCCAACAATACAATATTATACAACATTTATCTAGTTAGATTTTTCTACACTTTAGTTCATTAGCATGTAATGGTGCAGCCATTCTATGCAAAATTTTACCTAAAACTTATGTAAATACAGATCTAGACCCAAGTTTGTCCTTACCCCACCACCCACTTGAGCAGACGAGAATCTAATATTGTGCATATAATGTATATTTTTGAGATTTTATTTAGTCATATTTTAAAAAATGCCTCATAAAACTTGTTTAGTGAGTTTGACTGAAGTTATATTAGATAACTACTTTATAATAAACAAGGAGTTCTGGTGACTTATATTTTTCTGAAGCTGTAGAGCTCCGTGCTGCCTGTGGCTTACAGCACTTCTGAAAGCTGTGTTTAGTAGTATACAGTGCTGCCATCTCAGGCTATTAGTTATTTATCAATACATATGCTTTCAGGGTTGGGGTGTGGACTGTTTCACGCATGCATGAGTGAAACAGGCAGGGTTACAAAATGCCGTTAATAACTCATGAGTGGTGGACTCGTCTTTAAGCCAATCAGGAGCGTTCCTGTGCAGGACGAGGGTGGAGACATGATTTTTCCCATTAGTAATTTATTACGTTCCTGTGCGTCATGTCATGGCAAATGAAAGAAAGCATTCACTCATTCACTTTTTGTTAAACCTACAATAACAAGAATTACCTACAGAATAAGTCATTCTTGCACTATATAGTAAAATTATAACTTTATTAATAACATTTTTTAATTTATATTCAATAACTGCTGCTTCTTCAGTCCATATATACTGGGTGCATGGCATGAATACACTGGATGAGATGCATTGCAGGGCACCACATACTGTACACCCACATTCACAGCTAGGTGTAGTTTGGATCAGCCAGGTCATATACTGTATGTTTCTGCCATTTTTTGGGAGGTGGTAGGATGCTTAAGGAAACCCACACACATACAGGTAGTGTAACTTGCAAAACACCCCGAATGCAGGAGCCCAAAGTCAAGACTCGCCTGTGTGCGGATCGGCTGGTCCACCGTGACAACTCCTCGCTGGGAACAGCCGAATGACCAACAACAAAAACCACCTAGTGCCTAAGTCTGCTGGGATAAGCTCCAGGCCTCCAGTGAGCCTCTTCAGGATAAACGGAATGATTAGGTTCGTCAATAAGCTAACGAGGAAGGTAGCACATGGGCAACACAATAAACTCACTTAGCTTACCTAGCATCCTGTTACCAAGTCCTTTACCCATTTAGTTTCCAATGAGTCTGCAGTCAATGTGTCACAGGTCATCGCTGGCAAGCTATGAGCATTTCCAGATCACTCACTCACTCACTCATCGTCTGTACTGCTTCAAATTCAGATTTGAAACTATCCTACATTCAGGGTCGCGAGGGGCCTGGAGCCTATTCCAGGAGACTTAGGGCACGAAGCGGGGTATACATACACCCCAGACAGGATGCCAATCCATCGCAGGGCACACACTCATTTATACACTACGAGCAATTTGGGAACATCAGTTAACCTAACCTACTTGTCTTAGGAATGTGGGAGGAAACCGGAGTACCCGAAGGAAACCCACCAAGCACGGGGAGAACATGCAAACTTCAGGCACACCGAGACGTTCAGTCAAATGATTCCCTTATAGTCCTCTCATTGCTGTTACCCCACATAGACGGGTCAGCATACTGTAGCAGCTCCAGACAGTGATAGCATCTTTCTACTACAGCCAACATCACAACAAGAGTAGATCTTGGCAAAATACAAAGCTAGCTGTATAACTGTGGGCTAGTAACTTAACGTTTCTGACTCATAATGCTAGTGCTAGTAACCAGTTTGGCTTGGCTATAACCTTCATTAGCAAATGGAACAAAACGATACTTGTCAAGCAGAAACTGTGCACTTTCCCCGTTCCATCGTTTTTTCCTGTTCACATATCGTCTTTTTCAATCTTCCAGGTCATTGTCATACAAGTATCTATTAATGTTTCGCATTTGGCCCCTGTAATCTGCACTGTACTTCCTGGTGACGTCCATGTGACTGCTTGTCTAGAGGTGCCTGAGTTGTGCAAAAAAAATAAATTAAATAAAAATGACATTACACCCCATCTCTCCTCCCCTTCACATTTCAACAGGCAAGTACAGTACAAATACATTTATTGTTGTTGATTGGCTGGAACAATGTTGTGTCTGTGCCACTTTGTTTATTCCCTCCTTACAGAGTCAGGGGCTGTGTTTGAGGACCGATTTTTTTATTATTATTTTTTGACAAAAAGTATACATCAAAAGTATTCCTCCAGAATCATTTACTAAGCCTTTAAGTGAGACCCGATTAGCACTCGCACATTATAGTGCTTATCTCTAAGTCTCCCGGGACAGGCTCCTGGCCTTCTGCCCATCCGGTATACAGGATGAAGCTGTATAGACGATGAGTGTTTACAGAGGCTGCAGAATTTTGTGGGAACTCTTGGCTTGACACCCTAAGTCGAAACTCAAATAGTGAACAAAAAAAAAAAAATGAAATAGGGTGAGCTTAAAGATAAATATGAACAACCTTTGACTAAACCTCTGGTAGACAGTAATATATATATATATACTATAGGTGTCCCTTTTTATTTCAGGATAAAGACAAATATAGTGGGTGAGGTGCGAGCCTAAATGCAAGCCGAATTCTTTTCACTAAGTGTAATTATTCTGAAGTCATCTATCCAATCCAGTCATTACTAGCATGCACGTTAATTGTTTTAAGACCGCACTACCTCAGTACGTGATACAGTACCCATCTGTGTCAGGCTTTGAACACATGGCTGCACCAAAAAGTGTTGCCCTATTTGTACTGTATATGGATAGGAGATCACGAATCACGAACAGTGCTGACTCTCTGGCACTATTAATAAATATATAAATAAATAATCACCTTTTTATTTTTTTATTATTTTTTTTTTTAGAAACAATGTCAATGAGAGATGATCATAGCATTTCCAATCAGTGTTTTGTTCTTAATTATTGAACAATATCCTTAAAGATGTATGACTGAATAATAAGAATAAGCAATTCTGAGCAAAATGTCGGATGATGTATGCAAAAGGAAAATCCACTCTCAAAAGATAAGCTGGGTTTCTGAGGAGATCGGAGAAGAACATCTGGGGGATCTTAGCACCTGTTGCACCAGTGTTGCACCACGCGCTGTATGGAGTCTTGGTGGCAAAACTTGTTTGTTTTTTTGCTCACCACAAGATCAAGCTAAAACACTGAATTGTTGGAACTGTAACCTAGCATTTATTTGCAGATATTCAACCCTAATGATACGGTACCATGTGTGCCAACGCTTGACCTTGACCTTGAAACATGTCCATCAACTCCCCTGATCTTTATGGTTCCTACAGAAGAGGCAAAATCACTATGTAGATCTAAGTATGTATGTTTATGGGTTTTTTTTTATTTTTTTATCCGCTTACTATGTGAGTTTTAAATCATTACACTTCAACCAAGTTTGTTCTAAATTATTTTACATAACAGTGTGGAATCCGGTGGTGTTCTCATTATCACTGTGGCCTCGCACCTCCAAGGTTGAGGGTTCAAGTCCCATCTCAGGACTGCGTGCATGGAGTTGCGCGTTTGGGGGGCTTTTTCCGGTTACTCTGGTTTTCCTCCCACAGTCCAATGACATTCAGAGTAGGCTTGATGATGTTTCCAAGTTGCTCGTAGTGTGTACGTTTGTGATGGATTGGATGGCTTGTCCACCGTGTACCCACAGGCCCCCAGGTACCCTGAACAAGATAAGCAATATAGAGAATGAGTGACTGACAGGCAAAGTCATCACACTGTACCATTGTGGATTTCCAAATATCCACACTGTAGAAGAGTGGAGTTATAAATCATTACACTAATAGTGTGGAGTTATAAATCATTATGTTGTAATTGTGTGGAGTTATAAATCATTACACTACAATGGTGTGGAGTTAATTATGTTAATTTCGAGATCAATTATCTGATTAGTCCATGTGAGGATAAATCCTGGACAAGAGCGTATTTAGGTACCTTTTTAGAGTTTAAAACCGTTGCTGAAATCGTTTATTTTAATTTCGACGTACTTTAACATATTCACTGTTTCATTCAACGGTAATGGCTAATAATGCTCATCAAAACCCAAAACATTAAGCCCAACGTTGTGTCGGTTCTTTTTGTGCACCTCTGAGCATGACTCCACAAAGCCTCTGAGGGTGTGCTGTGGTGTCTGGTTGTTTGAACTGGTGCTTTCCATGGATGGTCAGTTGGATTGCAATCTGTGGAATTTGGAGGCCAAATCAACAATCTTCTGATACCTTTCAATTATAGCCAGCATATGCAGTACTGTTTTTCAGCAGTTTGTGTTATGTTCTGTGGGATTGGACCGGATGGGCTGGCCTTTGGTCTATAGCATTGGTTGGCCGTGATCCTGATGATGGTAATGTTTTGGTTTTATCAGTGTTTGTGTGTGCACGAGACTTTGGTGGCCAACTCATGTGTGGAAATGATTTCTCGTGCTCCCAGAGCCAGTTTTTTTAGTTTCAGTTTAAGCCAAAGACTCTCGATCCTAGTCATCTTGGAGCATGTCTGCGCCATCAAGGGCGACCAAATCCATAGATGGGATAATCTGTTACCATTCAGTAAATTTAGATAGTCAGTTGAATTTCCTGCTACATAATGTTGTTGAGACTAGACCTGACCAACTGAAGCAACCCCAGAACTTACAGTAGCACTGACTCTAGAGGCTGCGCAAGATGGGTGCATTGCATTATGCACTTCCCTTCTTACATTGATGCACCCATCGCTTTGCAATAGGGTCAATCTGGACTCATCAGATCTGATGTCTATGGCCTTTTTCAATGGCAAATTTATGCTTTTTTTCCCCCAATTAGTCTCACAAACAAGTGGTTTTCTTATAGGCACACAACAGGTTAGTCTCAAACCATGGAGTTCGCATCACATTATGTGTGTGTGTGTATGTGTGTGTGTGTGTGTGTGTGTGTGTGTGTGTGTGTGTGGAAATGCTCTTACTTGCACTACTAAACTTAAATATGACTTCTACTGTCGATTTCTCATGATGCAACCTCACCAAATATTTAAGTAACCATAGTCATTCAAGAATTTTTTTTTTTTTTCCAACCACATTTGTTCTGCAAAGTTAACAGGTCAGCAGTATTCTCGCAGGTTTTAATAAGGCATTGGACAGTTCATTGGCCAGCCCAAATTCCAGTAACAGTGGTCTACAGGCAAAATACCTCCGAAACAACAATAAGCAAATGCTGTCTTGCTGAAAAAAAAAAGGGGGGGTAATAGCTCTCGGGTTGCTCTAGTTTTCAAGATATGATACTGTGCCAGTATTAACAAGCTTGATGCGAACTAAGTGATCAACTAAATGTTTTAATGTAATGTAACTGGATGGCTAAAATACATAAAAGTCACCTAAAGATCTACTGTGTACTAATTTTTTTTTCATGCGTTTTTCATTTTTCTTGGGAAATTGTTGAGTAGTAAGTGATGAGTGTGGTGAGTGATTTTGTCAGGGTGTGAGCCCTATGGAAATAAGGTATTATGGCAAAAGTAGTTAATCAATGGTTACAGCTGTAAGATTAATGCTGAACAGTAAGAATAGACGCTCAGTTCAATGAACAAACTGGACAAGACTTTCTTTGATTCAGAGAGGAAACCTGCTAATTATGATGTTTTTTGATGAGCTGAATTAAACCAGCACAATTAGAACTATTGATTGGTTGCCATTTTCAAAACCTTTTGGGTTTTTCTTTTAGGGCTATATACTGCATGTTTTATAGATCAAAGTCTTCTGATGTATTGATTCTTGCCTCTTATTTACCATATTATTATACTGTATGAATTATTATACACACAAGCAAAATATTATGTTAATCCGAGAACAAAAGCGGGAAATAAAGGTACTGGATGCGCCTTTGTGTGCCTCATTAGTTGTTTTCTTCGTTCAATGCATGACAATAAATCGATCCTTCTGAAACATTCTCATATCTGACATGATCGTTTAAGATAGGAGACGATGCTCACCGTATCAATTAGGTTTAAATAACTGTTACCAGGTAAAACACTTTCATTTCTGCAGTAATTATCTAATGAAAGTATTTGCTTATTTAAATCAGATAATTTTTTTTTTTACATTTATTTCAATTCAATTTTATTCATATAGCAGTTTTAACGGTGGTCATTGTCACAAGCAGCTTCGCAGGATCAAAAGAAAATAAGGGAGATGAGTATGAAATGTGTGTAAATCAGACTGATAAGATTGTTATCATGATTGATGAGCAAGCCGAGCGCGATGGTGGCGAGGAAAACTCGCTGAGATGGCATTAGGAAGAAATCTTGAGAGGAACCGGACTCGACAGGGAACCCCCAGGTACCAAACTGTTTTCTGAACTGAATTCCAGACCTGACTGCAGTCACAAATCCTCGGAGAACAGCGGTCTGCAGCAGCCGAGTCCGAGACCATCTTCATGGTGAAGTGGATCCGTCACCCAGTCACCACATTGTCCCAATCAGACCACACGGAGATTTTATGCAACCAGAAGTGGAGGATCAGGATGAGCCAGACAGGTCCGGAGGGCAGAGGAGAGGGGGGGGCGGTCACTGGGTGCTATACACACCTTTTTATGCCTTCAGGTATTTAGTAATAAATCGAAAACTATCCTATATGGCCTGGATGAGCAGATGTGCTGTTTTTGAAATATGACTTTAAGAAAATAATATATATATATACATTCTTCCGTGTCACTGATCTAACGTTACATTATAAAGGAGTCATGCCGTATTTATTACCGCATTATAAAGTCCCCTGTGTAGGTATAAAGTGATACCAAAACGACACCCTTTAAATCATTGTACTAATGTAGCTGATACTAATGGCCACTTGGAGGAGCTCTTCCACCATCACTGATCAAAAAGAAAGAGTAAAAAAAATCTTATGATTTATTTTATGTATATATATATATATATATATATATATATATATATATATATATATATATATATATATATATCACTGTTCAGCTCATGCCATGTTGGAGAGTATTTGTGAAACTCCTTGTGTTTGAGATCACACTTACAAACATGATCATTGATTTATAATGTATACAGATACAGATATTCCTCACATGAGGAAACAAAAGTAAATCACAAGAACGGTGCCAGTCATGAATCCAGTATCTCGGCATCGGTCTGTCTGAAGGGTAGGCCTTCATCTTTCCACGCCGACCTACAAAGCTCGTAGTAAACGGTGGCTTTGGATTCCAGTTTAACGAAAGATATTTGCATGTTAGTTTGCCTAGTGTACTATAAATCAACATCCCATCCACCTGCATGTCTGCGCCTGCCAGTGCAAACACACTAGGCTTTGTGTTGATGGGGAGCACATGTGCATGCGATGAATTGTAAGCAGGTCAGGTGTACGCCAGCATTTCAGAGCTCCTATCTGATGCAATATATGAAGTATTCTTTCTCATAAATGAATAGTACGTCTATTGAGGGTGAAGCCCCGCTCTCACATTATACTCATACATGTCAAACAGCCTGAAGCTTATGCGTGAACACATTGCTCCGGCCCCCCACTGCTTCACCCGAGGAGAAGAAGCTGGCCAATCAGAAGGGACGATCCTGCGGAAGCCTTATATGGAGGGTATGGTGGAAAGTGTGTGTGTGTGTGTGTGGAGGGGGGGGGGTTGTAGGACTGTTCAGTAACCGATGAACGCTGTTTGGCTTTTGTTGTGTGTGACAAAGCGTCTGCAATAATCCCAAGGGAAAATGTATAACCTGAGATCAGATGTGCCTCTTTGCATGTACAGGATACGTTATATATACTGTAGTAACACAGTCATAAGCTTTGTACATTGTAGTAGCTTACAAACAAATCCCTTTGGGAGCATGGAAATATGTCATATATATTAACATGAGCCTTATAAATAAAACCGTGATGATTGAAATATGTCAATAGAGTACAGCTTTTTGTTGTTAATTTCCCGGATTTCTTGTCTCTTGAACATCCCGTGAATTTCCAACTTTCAATAGCATATATAAATTAACAATTTACATTTTCATTAAAAAATAAATAAATAAACAAATAAATAAATAAATAAAAGCTTTACTAGAAATAAAAAAAGAAATCTGTTTTTTTTTTTTAATGTACAAAATGTATACTTTTTTTATTATACGTTTATCAATAAAAAATCCATCCAGATTTTATGACTCAAAGGCATCATCAAAGGCTCATCTCCTTTGTGGAGAGCCCGAACATCACAGGCGAAACGGATGAGGAGTGATCACGCTAAATCCAGTGTGCAACTGTTCCTGTAACACACGTTTGCTGCTCTGAGGAATAAAAAACGTGATACTGTACTGTATGATCATTTACATGACGCTTTATTGTAAAACCCTGAAATCTATTTCGATTAGTAGGTCGCGTTATGTTTGTGTTAGAGTGTGAGCGAGACAAGGCACACATACATAAATGTAGAGCTCCAAGTGCTTTAAGTTCATTTAAATATATGATCATGTCATTTATTTATTTATTTATTTTTGGGTTCCTCAACAGCAGCATGTTCATTGCGAATGTACGTTAACGCTGTATTTAGGGGCACATTATTGGAAGATAAATTTGGAATGTTTCGAGCTCCAGTGAACCAGGAAACATCTCATCCTAACACAATGTACTATTATGCAGTCTCAATTATTGGAAGCTGTAATTATCCACACAATAAGGACGATGATTTGGAAATGTTTTCTTTCCGGTTGGCCTCTACACACAACCCATATTATTATAAATGAATCCATAATTAAAGCCTGGCAATGCTTCTCCAGAATCCTGGATACTCATGTTTAAGGCATGGTCATATGGAAATAACAGATTCCAACGATGAACGGGACCATAATCGCCCACCCTAGAAAAATAAACAAATTCTATTACAGTATGAATGACTATGGACAAAAACCTTCATTTGAATCCGTTTTAATGTTATTCAATATTAACTGGACTGTTCTGGATCTCATCCTACCTACACAGACATTAGTACATGACCACTGGCATCCCCTGACTTGTTATTCCGCTAATGCAGTCATAGTCAGTGAAGGCTGTTAGCCGACTCACATATCGCTAGAGCTGGAGTACTGTACATCCTGTGTTGAGTTCATGAGCTCATCCGAATTACCCTGAGAGATGCAATGATATAAAAGGAGGACGGTCTACTGTATTTGCAAATGCAAAGCTATAGCAAACCTTCTGGGTTTAATAGAAAACGGATTCAAATCGATTTTTTAAAGCAAATACATTTCAATAAGCTGCTGTTTTACAAGACAAGTCCATTGTTGTGCTATGGAAGGCCGTCTTCTCTGTGTACAGGGTCAGGGGGGCCTGGCGCATATCCCACGAGACTACACAGGAAGAACATGCAAACTCCATATATACTGTAAATATTAGTGTGTGTGTGTATATATATATATATATATATATATATATATATATATATATATATATATATATATTATGTGTGTGTGTATATATATTCACTGTCCTGGAATCTACTTTATCTGTCATATCACAAAAGCCTGAGCATTTTGAAATAGCTCTCTGTTGCAATGTTAGTTGACAAGTTTACTATGAGAAAAATGTCTATCAGGAGCTAGAGGGCTCTTACAAAACAGCTTGGTCGTTCTCCTCGGTGTTGGTGTTATTAATATCATGGCATGTTTTTAGCATCGCTGCAAAAAGTGCTCTTAGACTTAAGAAATATTTTCTTTTTAAATCAATTTGAAAAGCTCGGACTTCTTTAACGTTCGGTGGTCAGGACATGTCGGTGTTTTATTTAAGACTTTTTTCTTTAAAAAAATAATGCTAATGCATCCACTGTGCCAATGGTGGTAGTGCCGGTTTGCTTCCCATGGTGCTCAGCGTGCATTAGGAGAAAATGGCTGAAATTCACACAGGGATGACTGACCAATGGCATGCAGCTAAGGCATCATCCGAGTGGAGAAACCATATGTCTCTCTCTCTCTCTCTCTCTCTCTCTCTCTCTACTGAAGTGAGACTGATGATGTATTTGTGAATATGGGTCATTTTTTAGTAGCCTTTTTTTTGGCGCTCTCCTTGTATGGAAAATCCTACTGTATCTGAAAGAGCATGGCTTTAACATTTGGCTCTGGGGTCCCAGGCCCATAATGTCATTTCTATAATGTCCATATTAATCTGTTTGATTCAGCGGAGACGCACTAAAGGTTTTCCTGCGAGGCAAATAAGTCACAAAGCTACGGTCTATCTGCCATCACACACAAATACACACTCTCACACACACACACACACACACACACACACATACACACACACACACAGACACATTTGTCTTAATATTCTAGTGACCTTCTAGACATAATAGTAAATGCAGTTAATTAATGCCATGCTACATCAAATCAAACCCTGGCCTTAACCTTACTAGTCAAATGCTCTTTTTTCATTAAAAAAAAAAAAAATCTCATCTTTATTTAAAACACATACCTTATGATGACTGGACAAATGTCCCCACAAGGTCAAAATTCCTAACCTTTATTCTCTCTCTCTCTCTCTCTCTCTCTCTCTATCCCCCCACAGATACACACATTATGCTGCAGATGGAGTCATGGCATGGAGTATGAACATTTTGAAATTTTAGAAAACAGTGTAAGAACTCAAAGCCCTGCTTGCATGCTCCACCCTCCCTTTGTATCATCAGTCCCTGGAAATTGGCCATGTTTCATTCATTAACAAGTAAACTGGAGCTTGTTCTTCAAAGTGAACACCATATCTGCAGAGCAATAATACATTGTGTGTGTGTGTGTGTGTGTGTGTGTGTCTGTGTGTGTGTGTGTGGAGGGGGGGGGGGGCCTTTCTTTCAAAGAATGATCAGTATCCTGTATTTGTAATACGAATATACCGACAATATCTTATTGTCAATGCAAAATACAGACAGGTGGAAAAAGAAAATCGATGATACAAGTCATCATTCTTTCAAAGAAATATTCTTTAAGTTGTTATTTTGATGTTGGCAGTAGATATAGGTGGGACATCGGGACATGAAAAAAAGACCATGTCAATCCGGAAAGTACTGTTTTATTACTTTGTATTGATTTGCAGTTCCCCTTCCCTCTCAGGGACACCAAGCATCACCATAAAACATCCTCAAAGCATCTACCAAAAGGTCTTCCCTTAGCTTGTTACTTATTTTTTACAGAGCATCCTGCTGGTTTCACATTCATTACCATTTATTTATAAGAAATGAGGTGTAAACATTCAGTGATTAAAATTTATTTTTTTTATTTTTTTTTGAAGATAGCATCATTTTATTGAGCCACAGTATTTGATAAATCGATAGAGCTGAAAGAGTTGCCATTTCCTAGGGAGGTGACCCATTTGCTAAAAATAGCTGGCATTCCCATCACTGTGTCAGGGGTGGAGTAACCACAGATGATCCTCTCCAATATATTACCTGTGTACTGCTAGAATATGGGGAAAACTATGATATGATGTACTATAGGAACTCCAAATGGAAATAAGTGGAAAAAGCCGATATGAAGAATAAAAACAAAAATCCTTGCCACGGTGCCTCTGGAGCTAGTTAACAGAAATACAGGAAGCGTGCCTACAGTCAAACGGATTAGCCTGTGAATGATTTCTTCTAGTTGTGGAAATACACACCCGTCTGACAAAAAGATCTAAAATCACTAATGCAACAGACTTTGTGAAAATGAACATTTGTGTCAAAACTTTTGGTCACAGCCGTACTAAAGGCTGATTTAAAAAAAAAAAAATTTCCCAGATTTTCTCCCTAATTTCGCCGCGTCCAATTCCTCCCCGTCACTAGGGGGCGCCCACATTTAAGGCTACTACTACCACTCATTCGGGAGGGCCGGAGACGTTCACGTGTTTCCTCCGAACCACGTGACGCCAGCCGACCGCCTCTTTTCGAACCGCTCGCTCGCGCACCGTAACACACGCTATCAGCAGCGCTATCCGCTCCCTCCGCCTGCGCGAGCTCACAGACGCCCCTGATTGGCTGTAGAGCCGTGATTAATGTTCGAGCACTAAGTATCTCTCATCCCGCCCCTCTGAGAGAGCTCGGCCAATCGGCTCTCTCTAGACCTCCGGCTGTGCGAGGTTACCGCATCACCCGGGAATCGAACTCGCGATCTCCGGATGATAGGGCGAGCGCTTTAACCACTGCGCCTTGATGAACACCTTTCTCCATAACAGAGGTGTTGATTAAACCCAAAGCTCTCACATCTACAGGGAAAATAACTATTGCTCTAGATCTACTATAAAGTCCGAAATGAAACTGATCATAACGGTATACAGATCTAATAAAACTTTGGAACAATTTGTAACCTCACCCAACCGTAAATGTTTAAATGCTTCACCATGGTCGACAGTTCATACTATATGTAAAGTATATAAGGCTATTACGGTTCAGTGATATGAGCTCACTCAGCGATGAGCTCACGCTTGACTCTAGGTACAGTACACTCATCTCAGATGGTCGGAGTGATGTGAATACACTCTCTGCGATTAGTCAGGCATTCTGCAACGAAGGCCATACTGCATAAATATCAACCCAATGCCAAATTATTAATTCAGTGCCCTATGACTCACACCTACTCTGGCACAGAAAATGTAGCTCTAATCTTCAAGATATTTTTTTTTTCTTCTTCTTCTTCTTCACATTGCTTCTTCAAGGCAAAGAGCAACAGCATTAAAGCGCAAACAATATTAGGGATACAGTACTGCTTTTACATCAAGGGAATTGCTTTACTTCAATTCCCTTTCATCCAGTGTAACTAAAACCATATAATTACACTCCCTCTAAAAGATTGAATGAAATTCTTAAGTAGCTTGTACAGCTTACAAAGACGCCATTGACCGAACCTTCAATACGATGTTAACGCTGACGACGTAGCGGCGACGAGGTTAACTCACGATCAGCTGACGTGGTGGTTTTCGCTAAGCTTTAAGGATTAGCACGGCAACAAATACACTGACTCTTTGAGGCAAACTTGCATTTTATTGTTGAAGTACAGTATATGGTAAAACGCTGTCATTAAACAGGAAGATTATGAGACCAAAGTTGCGTAAGAGGGTATTTGCCGGTCTTGCATCATATTCACATCATATCTAAAACTGGCGTAAATGGATATCAAACGTTGACTTCCAACTGTAAACAATAAAACAGAGATCCCCGTAGTAGAAACGAATCTTTACATTATTTAAAGCAAAGGGTACAACTTTCAGTCAAATTTACAGTTAAAAACTTCCAGTGCAAAGACAAGGGCCTGAGGTGTTGCAGGAAATATTGAGAAGATTAAAAATATTATCAACATTGTGCTACAAGAATTTAGTGCAGGTACACATAGCGATCGCAGTGCAATTGATGAATTCATCGTGCCATCTCGTGTCGTTTGTTTAGAATTGCTGTACTAGTTTACATCATTGTGACTAGAGTAGGTCTAGAGGTGTCCGGTGGTTCCTGTGTCAGGCGCCAGTGCTTGGTTCTGCTCTGCTTGCTTCTGTCTTGCCTGGAGCTCCTTCACCTCTGCCAGAACCTCCCTTGCTTCCTCCCACGAAGAGATTGCTTCCAGTAGCAACCGTTCAGTCGCTGCCCTCCTGCTCTCCCAGTCCAGCAACTCGTTATATGTGTCCGTGTTCTTAATTCTTTTAAAATAGGGCGAACTCAAAAGACACAATCTGGGCGAGTCAGCGGCCTTCGAACAGGGTGAACTGTTGCCAGCGGAAACGGGTGAGTCTGAGCCCTTTACGTGGGTCAGATCGATGCATTTCATAGTTGGTGAGGAGGAAGCCTTTGAATTAGGTGAATCGACACTCCTTGAACGGAACTGGTCCATGTATGGAGGTGACCTTGAGGATTTCGAATGAGGGGAATCCTTCCCTTTGACGCAAGGTGATTCCTTGGTCTTGGAGTTGGGCGAATCGTCGGTCCTAATTCGGGAAGGGGACTCGGTGCTTTTCCCATGAGATGAGCTGGAACTCTTAGACTGGGGGGAGTCCGAGCCCTTTAAATGGCACAGCCATGGGGAATCTATGCCCCTCAGCTGCCCCATTCGTCCTCTTTGCGGCTCCTGTCCCTGGATCTCCGCCAATAATTCCTGGGTCCTCTGTAGCCGCTGGTTGATTATGTCTTGAAGTTGACTTGTGAGACTCATGGTGTTATCCAGCGAGTCACAGTGAGTCCTTCCCAGCGGTACAGGAGGGGATTGAGTCTGGCTCTGGTGGTTCCGAGAAAGTTCACTCTCACGGGGCAGGCTGCTGGTCTTCACCCTGCCCTCGACCGGGGTCTCTCGGGGTCTGGAGACATCGGTGCCAGCACGCCTGCGCGCAGGGGCCAACAAGTCGAGATTTCCCCGATGGTCCTTTACCCACACAGCGTGATCATGTTCCAGCATGCCAGCCTCCTCCTCGTGTACAAGGTCAAGAGTCAGCATACCATCTGAAGAGGTCGAGGCCTGTGGACGAATCGTCGACATCATCCTCACGATCAGTACAGGACAACATTTCAACATTTTTCATTTATACGTCTTTCCAATATATCTATATACTGTACATTTCCTCAATTTCATAGGAGAAAGTCTTGAGCAAAGGGATCAGTACCGCTCTCTCTATTCGCCTGACGTGAAAAGAAAAGCCACCCACCACAGCCATAAGATGACCCCGTGTGGGCAAGCGGCGCCCGAGTGGGATCTTGGCACGATCACGTGTTGGATGAGACAACAGGCTGTCCTCCTCAATCGTAACCTGCAAAGACACAAAATAAGGTCTAGACGAAGCATTGCAGAACCTCATTTACATCCATATGGATGAAAAATTCATTTTGATGAGCTCCTCCTGGATTAATTATTGACAAGACACAACATAATCTAAATCTGGTTCTAAGTGATAATTAATTGTACATGCTTATGTCGTAGACGACCTCGCAAACTCACAGAGCTCGATACAGGAGTTGATTAATTCACAGGATCGTACAAAGTACTTTGACATTTCACACTTTCACAGAAAGCCAAGCGTTAGCATCACCGGGATTAGACGGTTCACAGTTAACATCAGAGCGTCATCTCGGCTGGGGTTTTTTTTAGCTCCTTGTATAACTTGGAAACTATTGGTAAAGGATATTACAAAACATGTCATGGAAGATTTTTTTTTTTTACTTCCTGAAATGAGATGTTTTATGTAGGCTATGATTATGGCAGTGCAACTGAAATGAGTTTCAAGGAAACATGCACCACAATAATGCAAAAAATGATGAGAAAACTGGGGGCTGGAAAAGACAAAAAAATCATTTATATGGAGAAATCCTGCAAGGAAAAAAAAAAAAAACAGTAGAGAAAAACAGACACTGGAGTGAATGGGTGGAAGTGGGAGCATGTGACCAAAGAACAATTGTGGGAACAAATATATAACAGTAAAATAACCAGAAACAAAGAGTGCCAGAGGATTTTCTTTTTCCCAAGGTTCAAAAGCTGACCTCATCCAGTATGCGGTTCTTGGCTCTTGTAATGGCCGTGTTCAGAACATTGATCCAAGACTCCTTTTCCTCTGGACTCACAGCCAAGAACACAAGATTGAGAGTCTAGGAAAAAGATAAAAGACAAAAAAAAGAAAAAGATTAAAAAAAAAAAAAAAAGTAAAACTTTTTGAGACTGATCGGTTCTGATAGACGAGTGTTAAACTTCTTTTATATCTTTTATAGCAGGAGGAAGTGTAAAGTGAGAAGGTAAAAAAAAAAAAAAAGACAGAAAAGCTTAAAAGCATTATTTAAAATAAGCAAAAAATGAAGACAGAATTGAGACCAGAAGATGTTCAATTCTTGGTAATAAAACACACCCTCTTTAAGAACACACACACACACACACACACCTCGTCGCTGTCAGATACAGGCAGCTGTGAGTTTTACATTATTTATGGCACAACACTCTCAACTATTCATCTGAGGAATTTAGTGCAAAAAAAAAAAAAAAAAGCCATAATTTGCTCAAAACATTTAAATCATAAAAAAGTATCTTAGTAAATACAATGAAATCTCCAGAAAAAACAATAAACAGTATGCATCGTGCCATTATGTGAGACCTGAAATGATCATTTGGACTTTGGAGTAAAAAGCAGGCGAAAAAAATCCATTTTTAAAAATTTTGCTCAAAAATGTAAATAATTAAATAAATAAATAAAAAATCTAAACGGTCAAAACAATCCAAAAATAGTATGCATCGCGTCATTATGTGAGATCTAATTCTGCACGCTGACCCCTGACCGTAACCTGACTCAGAGCCAAGAGACTGACGATACACTCACAGACGCAAATGTAGCTCAGGTTAAACAACAAAACTGTGTATTCGCTTGATTTAGTCTCCTACGAAAGACGACGTCCCTGCGGCACTGAGAAATTTACGTTTCTGTAAAAAGACGGTATTAAAAAAATCTACAGGATTTTAATATTGCCTGCAGGTGGAATAATTTACATTTCAGGGTATACTCGAGTTTGTTAGTCAAATGTAATTACCATAAACTTTTTTTTTTCTTTTTTTTTTTTCCGGTGGATGAGGGATGGAAAAACGGTTCAGTACACAGACCCAAAACGATGGTACGGATAGAAGACAGACAACTCGAATATTCTAGTTTCTCATTCTCATTTCATTTATTTCACCATTTTGTGTGTGTGTGTGTGTGTGTGTGTGTGCATGTAGTGAGGACTCACGCGGGCCCCAGGCTGCCTGCGGCGCAACAGAGTGAACTTGCTGTGGCTCTTTTTGCTGTGACTTTTGGCTTTACGCACCTCTTCCGACCTCTCGTATTCAGCCAGGTCAAACACCTCGTGCGTCTTACCGTCGTTCTTCATCTGCAAGGAAGAGTGGGGAGGGAAGCATGCACTGTGAGCGAGCACAAAAAGTCCACTCGATCACATGGAAGGGTACAAGTTGTTTCTCATGTGTCGATTAATTGGCAGCCATCTGTGTCCTTTTCACACGGTGACTGTGTCGCCGACGGTGGGGCACGGCAGGCCACGTCGCTTTCAGCCCGAGGGACGGGGGTGATTACTGATCTTTGTTATCAAATTCAAATTCAAATTTTATTTGTCACATACACAGTCATACACAGTACGATATGCAGTGAAATGCTTATACGACCGCTCCGTGACCTTAAATAATTTTTACAAAAGGAACCTATAAAACAGATTCCAACAAAGTCGCTCTTGTCAGACTATAGTCCGAGTGAAAAGAAGTCCTTGAAGTGTGCAAAATGTGCATATGTGCATATATGTGCAATGTGCATTGACATAATTGTCCGTTCTGTTGTGTGCAAGAAAATGCAAAGGTCATTAAACACATGCTGTGAGAGTAAGGGATCGAAGCTCGGTCCTTACAAACACAAATTATCTAGAGGAGGATTAGAGACAATGGAAACAAAATAATTTTTAAAAAATTAATCTGGGGAAGAAAAAAAAAAACCACATTATTCCAAAATTTTTAAGAAGACAGCGGAGCATTAAAACTACAACAGGAATAATGGGGGATGGAGGAGGGGATATATATTATGAACAAGAGGATTCAAAAGATTACCAAAGAGGCATATGCAGTTAAATACAAAGAAAGGAGAGGAACAAGTTTGATTTGAGTTAAAAAAAAAAAAAACTTCTTTCTTCTTATTATTCTTATTATTATAGTAATAAATTGCATTACAAACATCTTGAACCTGTTTTCCTTCAAACGGTATACTCATGCCTAATTGACCAAGATCGTTTCAGGCTAAAACACCGAAGCTTTAAAGCGGATGATGTATTTCCGACAAAGCTGAGTGCTTTTCCCCAGTTGATTTAGCTCTCCATATTAGTCCCGTCTGCGAGATGTCTGTGAAAATTCATCATTCGAACACAGGTCAAGTCCTCGTTAAAGCTGCATAAGTGGGAAAAATAGATATAGTTATTGAATCCGAGCGCCTCCGCAATATCTCCTCCGGGACGCTACGATTCCCAGGGGACCATAATGAAGATCACATGGGTTCACCGTGAGACACACACAGAAATCATCTAGAATAAGAGCCATCCAGATCGCCTGTATATGTCAGTGTTATGGCAATGACCTCAGACTAAAAGATGGAACAGTGGCAGCTATAGCGTACAGACTCTAAATTCTGTCTGGTTACTAAGCTTGCACCATAGCAACAGAAAGAAGCGGCGAAGAAGGAATCAGTAAGCAGCTTTAGTCTGGAAGATCAAAGTGGTCAGAGTTGATGGACCATCAAATCAGACAGCATGCAGACTAAGTGCACCATCTGTACAAAGACATGAAACGTGCGCATCTTAAAACAAACACAGTGGCCGTACACTAGCATCAACAATCTAGATGATACAATTGTAAATAGGAAAAATATATATATATATTATATATATTTTTTTGTTTGTTTGTTTTTGTTTGTTTGTTTTGTTTTGTTTTGTTTTATCTGCATATGGAAACATTAACCTCCTTTATGAACGGGTTAAAACGTAAGGCTATGGTCACAGTCACAGAGAATGTATGTGGTGATGATTTTATGGGGCAAAAGTACCTCCCTGTCGAGGTAGCCAGGATTCTATCTATCACATTAATATTTCACTCCCATGCTGTTAGACGCTTGGAGGCTTTTTAAGACAGAGAATGAGCATGCACTAAAAAACTTCGGGGAATGACGCAAATATTACCTTTCACAAAGTCTGCTGCTTCAGTGTTTTTAGATCTTTTTATCAGATGTTACATGAAGTTTTGCAAAGAGTCGATATTTGCAGTGTGCACCCTTCTCTTTCACGAGTTCTGCAATTTGCCCTGGGTTTTTGTTTTTTGTCCACTCACCTCTTCGGAGGGGCAGTGGTGGCTCAGAACTAAGGAACGGAGTTACTGATTGGAAGGTTGGTGGTTCGAGCCCCGTCCACCAGGTCGCCACTGTTGGGCCCTTGGGCAAGGCCCTCAACCCTATCTGCTGAATCCTGGCTGACCCTGTGCTCTGACCCCAGTTACGCTGGGAGATGTGAAGAAAGAATTTCGCTGTGCAGTAATCTACCGTATATGTGACAAATAGAGGCTTAACCTACTGTAACTCTTGAGGATTGACTACAAGTTGTCAATGGGATTGGAGTTTCCTGGCCATGGACCCAAAATTTCCATTTTTATTCCATGCACCATTCAGTTATCAAAAAGGCCTTGTTCATCACATGGATGATTCCAAATGCTGGTAATCGTATAGTAACATCCGACAAAACGATCTAAAAACCTTTCTCTGCAGCAGCAAACTTTTGAATATGAATATTTGTGCCATTCTCAAAACATCTGGTCATGGCTGTACTGTACCTTCTAGAACAATACTAGAGATTTCAAAACAATGAAACAACACATAAAACATATTGAATTATGTAATTAAGTAACAACAACAACAACAACAGTCAGTTGTTATTTTAAGACATGAAGGTCAGCTGATCTGGAACAGTGCTTGGAAGAAGATAAGGATAATTAGGAAGAACAATAGTGATTGCTTGAGCAAACACTTATAAACTTTATTAAAATTTTCATGATACTTGTACGTGTTTATTACAGCAGCGCAACGCACTAAGAATTTTTGGAGAAGAGCTCTAGAGACAAAGACAAAGGGTCTTAAAGACAATATGGCCTCTCGTTAACTGTTCATTGTAAACTCTTAGAGACCAGAGCCGTGGTATTATATGCACACAGTATGTACTGAAAGCCTTCACAGGGGAGCAATAAAGCACTTTCCTATTAGTTTGCCTCCAAGCTGTAGTCAACATAAACCAAGTACATCCTGCAATTACACTTCCAAAGGTTTTTTTTTTTTTTTTTTGGTCTGGAATTAAAGGCGAGAAACTGATTAGCAAATTCTCTTCAATCGATATTAGGAAGGGTTTTTAAATCTGGTTAGCATTATATTGATGGAATAAGCTTCCTTATAATAGATATCCAATGCTACAACTACACACGTGGACAAAATTGTTGGTACCCTTCGGTCAATGAAAGAAAAACTCACAATGGTCACAGAAATAACTTTAATCTGACAAAAGTAATAATTTTAAAAAATTCTATGAATGTTAACCAATGAAAGTCAGACATTGCTTTTCAACCATGCGTCAACAGAATTATTTTTAAAAATAAACTCATGGAACAGGCCTGGACAAAAATGATGGTACCCCTAGAAAATACTGAAAATAATGTGACCAAAGGGACATGTTAATTCAAGGTGTGTCCAGTAATTAGCATCACAGGTGTCTACAATCTTGTAATCAGTCAGTGGGCCTATATATAGGGCTCCAGGTCGTCACTGTGTTGTTTGGTGACATGGTATGTACCACACTCAACATGGACCAGAGGAAGCGAAGGAAAGAGTTGTCTCAGGAGATTCGAAAGAAAATTATAGACAAGCATGTTAAAGGTAAAGGCTATAAGACCATTTTCAAGCAGCTAGATGTTCCTGTGACTACAGTTGCACATATTATTCAGAAATGTAAAATCCATGGGACTGTAGCCAACCTCCCTGGACGTGGCCGCACGAGGAAAATTCATGACAAATCAAAGAGACGGATAATCCAAATGGTAACAAAAGAGCCCAGAAAGACTTCTAAAGAGATCCAAGGTGAACTTCATGCTCAAGGAACTTCAGTATCAGATCGCACCATCCGTCGTTGTTTGAGCCAAAGTGGACTACATGGGAGACGACCAAGAAGGACACCATTGTTGAAAACAAATCATAAAAAAGCCAGACTGGAATATGCCAAACTACATGTTGACAAGCCACAAAGCTTCTGGGAGAATGTCCTATGGACAGATGAGACAAAAATGGAACTTTTTGCCAAGGCACATCAGCTCTATGTTCACAGCCAGAAAAATGAAGCATATGAAGAAAAGAACACTGTCCCTACTGTGAAACATGGAGGAGGCTCTGTTATGTTCTGGGGCTGCTTTGCTGCATCTGGCACTGGGTGTCTTGAATCTGCGCAGGGTACAATGAAATCTCAAAACTATCAAGGGATTCTAGAGAGAAATGTGCTGGCCAGTGTCAGAAAGCTGGGTCTCAGTCGCAGGTCATGGGTCTTGCAACAGGACAATGACCCAAAACACACAGCTAAAAACACCCAAGAATGGCTAAGAGGAAAACATTGGACTATTCTAAAGTGGCCTTCTATGAGCCCTAACCTCAATCCTATTGAGCATCTTTGGAAGAAGCTGAAACATGCTGTCTGGAAAAGGCTCCCTTCAAACCGGACACAACTGGAGCAGCTTGCTCATGAGGAGTGGGCCAAAATACCTGCAGAGAGGTGCAGAAGTCTCATTGACAGTTACAGGAATCGTTTGATTTCAGCGTTTGCCTCAAAAGGTTGTGCAAACAACTATTAAGTTAGGGGTACCATCATTTTTGTCCAGGCCTGTTCATAGAATTCTTATTTATTATTACTTTTGTCAGATTAAAGTTATTTCTGTGACCATTGTGAGTTTTTCTTTCATTGACCGAAGGGTACCAACAATTTTGTCCACGTGTGTATTTAAATAAATTACATACATGAATGTAATGCAAACTGAGAGGTCATGATTCACTGTATGAGTAAATGCAATGCTACTGCAATGGCTACGCTCAATCCATCCCTCCAGGAATTTATAATCCGTATATAACTTTTTTTTCTTGGTGTTTGTCCCTTCTATCCTAGAAGGCACCACACTGGATCATTTGATCTGAACGGTCTGACACAGGTTTTATCCCAGATGCCCTTCCTGTTGCAACCCTCCCATTTTCTTAACAAGGTAAGGACCTGCACGGCATGCAGTGATCGGTGTGTATTGGGGTCGTAGGGTTAAGAGGCTTGTCAGGAGAGTGGCGACCCGGCGGTGGCGAGACTCAAACCTCAAGCTTTCTGATAAACAACCTGAGCCGCCAGTGCCACTTATAAACATCCTTCACTAAATACTGCTTTTGGTTAGCATGAGTCTTCTATACTCTACAGTTAAACCAGCCATCACCTGTCACCAGTCTTGTTGTGTGTATTGGTACATTATCATCCTGATACACAGCACCGCTTTCAGGATACAGTGTTTGAACCCCTGGGTGCACATAGTCCTCCAGAATGGTTCGGTAGTCCTTGGCAGTGACGCGCCCATCTAGCACAAGTATTGGGCCTAGGAGATGCCATGATATTGCAGCCCAAACCATCACTGATCCACGCCCATGCTTCACTCCGGGTCTGGGTGGTACGCTTCTTTGGGGCCTCTCCACACCGTAACTCTCCCGGATGTGGGAAAGACCGTGAAGGCGGACTCATCAGAGAACAATACACTAGACCCGATGAACCCGACGCTTGACAACGGCACGAGTGACCAAAGATTTGGCTATAGCAGCCCGACCATGTACATCGACCCTGTGGAGGTCCAGACGAATAGTTTTGGTTTTAAACAGGAGAGTTGATGTGCACATTTAATTCTGCAGTGAGTTTTATGGTTTTGTGTTTTTTGGATACGATCGGGGTTGGACATCCCTTTCAGACAGCTTCCTCTTGCGTCCACAGTTACTCCTGTTGGATGTGGTTCGTCCTTCTTGGTGGCATGCTGACATTACCCTGGATAGCATAGCTCTTGATGCGTCACAAAGACCTGCTGTCTTGGTCACAAATGCGCCAGCAAGATGCGCACCAACAATTTGTCCTCTATTGAACTCTGATGTTGTGTGCATTGCAATATTTTAAGCAAAACTGCGCTATTAGTCTGCTAATTAAACCTTCACACTCTGCTCTTACTGGTGAAATGTGCAATCAATGAAGATCGGCCACCAGGCTGGTCAAATTTAGCCATGAAACCTCCAACACTAAATTGGCCAGTGTTTCAGTTTCATTGTCCAACCCCCTTGTTTTTTTTTTAGAAATAAAGACTGTAATCCGTGCTATAAATCAAACTTTCCCCATTTTCCTTCTCCCAGGCTTCGCACTACATCTTTCATCATAGCCACACTATACACTTACACCTTAACTTGTAAGTGTTGTTTGCGAAGATGTTTTCAGTTTCATTCTGCTTATTCGGTATAAAACAAGTTCTTGGTGGCTGCTGAGCATTTGAAAAATTAGCCCATCCAGGCAACTCTGTCATTACTTGTCCTGTCTGCTGCTTCTCGCTGAACAACGAATAGTGTGATTGATGCCACGGCGGGCCTCTAATAACTCTCGTTCCCCCTTTTTTCCCCCAGTATGTGCAATAATAACTTTACGGAGGTAAACAGGATAGCGAACAATCCGCCGCACAATTGCAAAACGGGTAGAAAGTAGAGCACAACCACAGACCCTTTCCCTTTCCTTATGCACATGGTTAATAAATGATATAAATGGTAGAGGTCTACAATACCGTATAATACAAATCATACAGTATGTGCGGCTAAACCTAAGCAGGATTATTTCCCGTATGAATATAATCAGACTATGCATCATATATTTACTTGCACTGACATCATCTAGGCAGGCACAAGACTGGATCAGATATAGTAACATGTAGTGTATTCCTCCACGCAGTCAGGAGATCCAGAACCCCGTACATTTCACCCGCAGGCACCTGAGACAGTCGGCCCCAGCAGCATGATGCAACACACTGACACACCGTGCTGCTGGAGAAAAAAAAAATCAGCTGTGCGTGCTTGAGTGCTGAGACGGTACTGATGGAAGGTAATATTAAGCGTATGCACAATTTATGTCACTGTAAGGCAGGGAATTGGGGTTTTAAAAGACCCTTGTGTAAACACCGGTACGTGGACGATGAAAGGAACATGAATAAAACCTGCAATAGCGTTTCTATCGTTTTACCACACCAATATAAAACCACAATTTAAATATGCCACTCAAAACCGATACTTTTTTTTTTTTTTTTTTTTTAAGAGCAGAACATATTGCTTTTCCTTAGTTTGTACTTGCCAAGTTCGTTTTTACAAGGTCTAATCGAGGAGGAAAGAAACAAAGATAATTAGGTTGCACAAATCAGCTTCTCATCACATGGTGCACATCCTGCGCGCTCGCTGATAGAGTCGCAATCTCTTCCAGCAGCGCCCACAATATCATAAATGGCCATCCTCTCTTCATTCCATCTTATTTTCTCAAATTTACTTAATAATGAGGTGAGAACAGATAACATCATAGAGTCTGTTCAATTTCGCTCAAATTGAGCAAACCATTTCCTCTACCACTTATTGCACGAAAATGGCTAAGCTGTAGAATTTTAATTATAGGCTCATCAGCATGCTGTTAACCATCCTTTCACTGAGACACTCAGTGCATCAGTGTGATGTTGCAAACGTGGAAGTGTGTATGTGTGTATGGGTTGGCCTTGAATTCAGAGCTTTGGGGACAAAAAAAAAAACGGGGGTGCAGCTGTGTCTTTGATCTCCCAAAAAAGTGAGTACTCCCAATTGTGTGTAATCCGAAAGGCTGCAGCTGAACTTGTAAGGACTAGGCCATGCAGAAACGTTTTAAAATGCAACCGCAGTCATCGCGAGAAGAAAGACATGGTCCAGAGTGAAATGAGGAGAGGACAGCTGTAGAGTGTTCTTGTACAGGATCGACCCATTGTGCCGCCTCCCGAAGTGACAGAGCTGCAAAATTAGTGACGCTCCAGGCTATGATATAGCTGCTGCACTTCTGTGCAAATTACCCTCATTTGCATCATCTTGGTAACACTTTCTATTGAAAATCTTGTGTGTAATACAGTATATAACAAATACGTTCAAAATATGTTAGAATCTATCTATAAAGCAAATGCACTATATAAAATAACACTTCTTATAATGTGTTATAGGAAACATAAAAGACACATTATAATGCTATGGTTAAGTTTGGAGTATTATTCACTGTTGATTTCTCTAGCTCTGCAATATACTTGATTCAAATAACAGAAATCTACTATTTTACATAGGTTATGTGTGTGTGTGTGTGAGAGAGAGAGAGAGAGTCAGCCAAAAATGTATACACATTTCGGAAAAATAAATATAGTATGATGATGATTATAGTAATATAATATTATCATATTATTACCATATATCAATAAATAACATATAGCAATAAATTTAGTATTAAAATATGTATATACATTTTTTCTTTTCCTGAAGTGTGTATACATTTTTTTGCCTGACTCTGTATATATCATACGTAACAAACACTATTTATAAATAATTATTATGATTATAAATATGTACCTTTAATTAAACTTAATACAGCATGCAAGCTTAGTTTTTCTCAAGTTAATCATGTGTTATGTACAATACCTATTAGTTGTCCAAAATAAGGTGATTAATAAGCTGCAACATTAAGTAGCTAAATAACTATTTCATCTTCAGTAATTACTTGTCAGGGTGCAGGTGAGGTATATCCTGGAAACACTTGGCACAAGGTGTGCCAGTCCATCACAGACCATTCACGCACATTCAAACCTCGGAGCAATTGAGGACAGCAGATCCACTGACTGGCATGTTTTGGGAGGTGGGAGGAAATCCGAGAATCGAAAGGAAGACCACTTAGAGAGTATGTGTAGGACAGTAACCTGAGCTCGGGACTGAATCATTACTCGCTGCACCACTGTGCCAATACAGTACCAGTCAAACGTTGTGGACACTAATTCAATGGGTTTTTTTTTGTGTGTGTGTGTGTGTGTGTGATTTATTGTCTACATTCTAGATCAATACTGGGGATTGCATAACTATCAGATAACACATATGGCATTATGTAATTAAGTAACAACAATAACATCAGCAGTCAGTTGTTATTTTAAGACACGGAGGTCAGCTGTTCTGGAACCGATCTTGCAAGAACAGTATTGTGTCGAGTGCGTTTGCAAAACCCATCAAGCACCACGAAGACCTTCCCAGGAAAGCAAGACCAAAACTTACCTCTGCTGCAGAGGAGAAGTTCATTTAGGGTCACCAGCCTCAGAAATCACCAGTTAACAACCAGCACCTCAGTACTATATTTATGCTTTGGTTTATTAAATAAAGCCAAAGCTTATTTGAGTTTTATTCTATATACTCTATATACCAGGGCACATAAGGTGGGAAAAGGAAACATTTGCATGGTTACTGGAGAATTCACTTTATTTTTATTATTATTATTATTATTATTATGTACCATGATACCACAAATTCAGAAAATCAGAATTCAAGAATTCAGACTCACCTCTTTTTCAAAAATATACAGCTGGTCACCTTTGAGCATAACAAAGCGATTTCTCCAGATTTCTCTGAAAATGCCTTTACCACAGAACCTGCGGATCCAGCCCACTTTGTCTGGCTGTGAGGACGGTAGCATGGCATCTTGAACACCCTGTTAGAGAGAGAGAGAGAGAGAGATGGGCTTATATTACTGTACATCACAGATGAAGTTAAGAGGCGGCACGGTGTCGTAGTTCGCACTTAGTTGCCTCCAACTCCAGGCTATTGGTTCGAATCCCACCTTAGGGTCTGTGTGCACAGAGTTTGCATGTTCTCGCCGTGCTTGGTGCGTTTCCTCCGGGTGCTCCGGTTTTCTCCCACAGTCCAAAGACATACAGATTAGACTAACTAGTGTTCCCGAATTGGCCCGTAGTGTGTGTGTGTGTGTGTGTGTGTGAATGTGTGTGCCCTGTGATGAACTGGCATGGTGTACTGTATGTACATATGTGATGTACCCCACCACGTGCCCTAAGTCTCCTGGGATCGGCTCCAGCCCCCCTGAGACAAAATATATACAGGATAAAGCGGGACAGACCAAGCGTGAGTGAGTGAGTGAGAGAATTAAAGTGCATGAATGAAAAATCTGAAAAATCACTTTTACACAAAGGCTCTCTTATAAACCAGCTGCACCGAACAATCCGGATCTGCTTTAATAAGACGCAGTTATGAATTACAATTTTTAAAAAATCTAAACTTCACATGCTATATCAGTGTGTAAAAGGTTTAGTGTTTAGGTTTTATACATTGATTAAAACAAGACAAAGGGGTTAAACAGTGATTTAAGAGCATCAACCTACACTTAATAGAAACACCATATCAGTGCTGTAGGATAGCACACACACACACACACACACACACACACAATAATAATAATAATAATAATAATAATAATAAAAACAAAAAAATTATTGATTTGTTCAAAATCTTACCCTTTTGACCAGATGGCTCTTCTTCATCCTGAACACGAGCTGTAAGCGTGATGGAAAGCTGAACAGTGCTGTTTGCTGGATTGTTCCTCTTTGGTTGACTTGCTCTGCGCGCGCTCGAAGATCACGTGCGTTATAACGCTACACTGCGCCGTCACGAGCCGCTCCAGACTGACTGATCGGCTCGTATACTGGAGGTTTACAAATCGCGGGCATGCACCCTCTCTCCATTGGCTTTTGGGAGTCTCCCTGAGAGATGCTGCGAGTCGCAGAGAAGCACATAATGTCCGGGTTTATAAAAAGAACCCAACTGCTCCCCCTACTGGCCACAGTCCAGAAAAGCCTCATTGGCATGAATGTATTAAAAAAAATGTAAAAAAAAAAAAATAAAAAATAAAAAAACATTGATTACAAGATTGATTGTATTATATTATAAATAAATAACTCACTCACTCACTCCTCATCTATATCACTTAATACCACTTGTATTCAGGGTCGTGGGGTTGACCTGGAGCCTATCCCAGGAAACTTAGGGCACGAGGTGGGGTACACCTGGACAGGGTGCCAATCCATCGCAGGGCATACACACACACACACTCATTCACACACTACGGGAAAATTTGGGAGCACCGATTAGCACCTAATCTGCATGTCTGAGAAAATTGGATTACCAGGAGAAAGCCCTGCATGCGAACAATCGTGAGATGGGACTCGAACCCTCGAGCCTGGAAGTGCGAGGTCGTAGTGTTAGCCAGGACATCACCATGCCACCGAATTCCACACTGTTTTGTGGAATAATTTAGAACGAAACCATAAGAACATGCAAACTCCATGCACACAGAGGTGGGAATTGAACCCGGACCTTGCAAGGCAACATATAAATGACATACTGTAAATCTGAACCTATCATCCGGAGATCGCTAGTTCGAATCCCGGGTGGTGCTGTAACCTCTCGCAGCCGGAGGTCTAGAGAGAGCTGATTGGCCGAGCTCTCTCAGAGGGGAGGGATGAGAGGTACATAGTGCTCCGACATTAATCACGGCTCTACAGCCAGTCAGGGGCGTCTGTGAGCTCGCGCAGCGGAGGGAGCGGATAGCGCTGTCCTCCGAGTGTGTTACGCCGCCCCCAACGGTGCGCG
Organism: Clarias magur; assembly: GCA_013621035.1. Classification (NCBI taxonomy): domain Eukaryota; kingdom Metazoa; phylum Chordata; class Actinopteri; order Siluriformes; family Clariidae; genus Clarias; species Clarias magur. The sequence goes on from QNUK01000012.1 coordinate 2,766,608, forward strand.
AGCGAGCAGTTCGAAAAGATCGGCTGGCGTCACGTGGTTCGGAGGAAACACGTGATAGTCTTCGGCCCTCCCGGCTGAGTGGTAGTAGTAGCCTTAATGTGGAGCCCCCTAGTGACGGGGAGGAATTGGACACGACTAAATTAGGGAGAAAATCGGGGGAAAATCCCAAAAAAAAAAAAAACAATTAGGTAACTATCTGAACAACATTGTTAGTTTCAGCTGCTCCCGTCGAGGGCTGGCCACATCAGATCATCCTTCCGATCAACACAATAAGTCGGCACGGGTTTTAAACCGGATGCCCTTCCTGACGCAACCCTCCCATTTTATCCGGGCGTCGCACCGGCACTGCATCCAGTGGCTGTGGTTTGGGCTTTGACAGGGAATCCAACCTGACCCTTCTGCATGATAGGGGAGAAAGCCACGCCGGCAACTATATGAACAATGGTGATGTTAAATTGTGACCAGTTAGAGTTAGGGAGGTTTAGGGTGTGTGCACACTGTGTCTCGTTGCCAGAAAAGTGGGATATATTTTTCATGTTGAAGCGTGTATACATTTTTTTTTTTTTGGCCCCTCTGTATGTTTAGAGCAGGGCTCACCAACTCTACTTCCCATAGAGTTCATTTCCAAGCCTAAATCTTATCGATATCATAAATCCACTAGAAGAAATAACTGGGATATATTTGGCCTGAATACCTTCACAAATAGGATTGGTGACTACTGGTTTAGACTCTCTGTAAACATTTTTTCTATTTACTGTCAAGTCAAGTTCAAGTGTATGCTATGGGAAATCATAAAATGGCTAATAAGTTTTTTTTTTTTTAAACTGTAAAAACCATATTCTTTACTGATATATTGTTGCATGGTACTGCTTTTCTGCCTATACACTGAAAACACTAGGGTGAAAATATACCCTGGATGGGGTGCGCCACACTCGTCTGCAACTAGGTGCAGTTTGCTATCACTGATCTATCTATCTATGTATCTATGTATTTTTTGGCGAAGCATAAGAAAAAAAAATAACCCAGAGAAAACCCACACATACACTGGAAGAATGGCCTTAACTGAAATTACTTGTAGTTGCTCTTTTTTGTAGGTCTTTCTGCCTTTCTGCTTTTAATTTAAGCACGCTCAAATTGTGTTAAGATCGTTTAAGAACATTTCATTTCTTGGTCCTTAGTAGTCCCTGGATGCATGTTAAACATCAAATTGGGGGGCCTCGACCTGAGAACCAGGAACACTGCTGGTTAACTGCTTGTGCGACTGTAATCATTCTCCCAGTTTTATTCTTATTACAAGCAGGTTTCTATATATATACTGATTTAATAACATTTCAAACTGAGTGATTTTATAAGTACAGTTTACAAGTACAGGTGATTCATTCACAGCATGTTTCAATTCGTCTGCCCTTCTGTTAAATGAAGTGTCAATATTAAATTTTTTCCTTAAAATGACAAATTTAGAAAGAAAGAAAAACAGAAACTAAATGGTTTTGGTTTGATTATTTTTATTTTTAAAATATTCATTCTTCTGAATATCTTCAAGTATATCACACTGTACATTCACAGAGAAATCCTAAAAATAAGGACAAGGTGCCACACGAGGACACACACAGTTAAATAAAACATATGTGATTCAGAATAGACATAAACAGTCTGCATTCATGACCTTAAATTAAGTGTTAAAATAATTGTAAATGCCCATGTGCCCATTCAATCATTTTTGGTATGCCATCCATGATCAGTAATTTATGTTACACACAAATCTAATTAAGTCAATGTAAATTATTAGTTTTTCACCACAATTACTACAGGTTAATGGGGACTAAGCAGCTTTCATCATCCATCATATGCATTATGAAGTCCTCAATGACACATAACCATTAAACCATTACAGAGATAAGCTGTTTAATAATAATTAACGCATTACCTCCAGTTCTCGCAATTATGGTGCAGATTTGATTCTGCAAGGTGCATATGTATCTCTGTACACATGGGCATTAGAAAGATTCATGCAAAATGTGTAACTGTAAATATGGATACAAGAAACTAATGGCATGTGGGTCACGCCAACAGGGAGACGGTCCGTTCTGATACGTCATCTCATCATTACATCACCTACTGTCTGTTCATTAAAATACATGGGCTGAATACAGATCCCCCTAATTATAGTTTTAACCTGGAGGAACATCAGTAACTACCTTATTTATGGACATACAGCAGATACCGCCTGTGCGGTCAGATTTTGGGACGGGCTGATTGAGTTCTTCATGCTGTCATTAGCAGATTTATGGGCATCATTGTTATAACAGACATCATTGATCTTGAGTTGTGACTCGCATGTACGAATCTCTTGTTTTAAACAGCAGGATCATTTCGAGTCTTTCTTTGTCACACGATACGGTATATTCTGAACACTGGAAAGAGGAATGTCTGCAATGAGTGGGATGCATATGTATATGTAAAAGGAGCTTTCAGCTTTAAGCAGTGTATTCTATTAATAAAAGAACTACGGATGAGTGTTCAGCGTCTGCTCGATGGACGTCCGGCTCCATGTGACCCCCTGTCTACCCCATGACTCAAACCAGCTGCTGATGTCACCTCGTCCAGGAAGCTGTTGAGAAAAAAAACAAAACACTGCCATGTTTACTGCAGTCAAATCAGCACTATTGATCAGTGTGATGGGAGATGAGCATATTGTCTGCCAACAAATCTGTAACTAGTTCATCAATCCTGACCAAGACATCTCTGAATGTACTTAATATATGTAATAATTATTTATAGTAATATTTACTAATACCTACAAATTATTACATTATTATATATGCAGTACTGTGCAAAAGTCTTGATCCCCCGTCATTTCTTTATAATTTGCTTCCAAAGCGCCAGCCTCTTATATTTTAAAGTATTCTTGAAGAATGTTTCTTATACATTCTTGTCTCTCATTTTCAGTCTAGTCCCTGTACCTGAGCAGTTTCAGTGAAATGTTTTTGTTTGTTAAGCCACACGGAGACCTAAGAATCATTCAAGCATCGAAAAAAAAACTAACTTAAGGCATAAATCAGTGAGAAACAAGTGCATATGATGACAGATGATCAGGCGGATGATTTGTATACTGGTTGGTTGAAATAGACAAGAAGGGAAATGAGGTTGCTACATAAACAACCAATTTATAAAATGTATCTTTGGGCACTTTGCAGTATGTGACAGTGAAATCCTTGTTCCCATTTTTAATGCACAGTACTGTAGGTTTTAAGCAAATATTATTGGTACCTTGTGTAATCTTACTAAAAAGTGCATTGCTGATCCAATCGGAGTCTTCAAAATAATTAAATGTAGGTGGATGTATCGTGCACACTCACTGCATTTTACATATTGTCCGTCATACCTGCCCTAAGACCATCAAACCACAAAGCCGATGCAAGTAAAACGCAAAGGACAAGAGAACAAGGTAGAAATAGTGAAACGCCCCAACCTCTTAGTGTTGTGAATTGTTGTTCCTCCAAGCACAATGCGAACCCCTGGCATGGTGCGGTTCAGATTGTACACGGTCAGTGCTTCCTCATATGTGGCTCCTCCGATGATGAACACGATGATATCCTGAGGCCTGAGGCGGAGAGACCCAAAGGGTAAGATATACAATATACAATACGGCTGTCTGCATTCATGAATGCATGGGAAATAAACAAACAAAAAAGTAATGTTAAAAAAAAGTTTGAACTCCAACCAACATACTGTATGGATATGAATGTACTTACAATCTGTACATTCATATGGATACATCTAATAAACATTAAAAACAAACCATTCCAGCTGGCCATCTACAAGCTCCAAGGATGTGGACTGGGATTTGTTTAAATTTGTTGACTTGGACTCATTACTGTGACTTATGGAATGGACATGTTAAAACCATACTTCTTTACAATTACAACAGCCTGGTTATTTTACGTCGATGATTAAAGCTGTGTTTACGTTACAGGATCTTCTACATCAGGTTAAGTGTTTATTTTTAACAGCATGTCCAGCATCAAATGCTATATTACTCACAGGAATAAGGTAAATGTAATAGTATAAAGAGCGTACAGTAATAAGAAATAAATTCATACAAAAAAAAAAAAAAAAAAAAGAAAGAACAGATTGATTGATTGAATTTGAAAAGCAATCCAAAAGACCCGGGCAAGAAATTAACACAATTAAAGACATTTAAAAAAAGAAAAAGAATCATTTAAAATGTTTAAGTATGTCAGGTGATCATGATAAGCACAATTATGGATCGTTTTAAATACATTTTAGATAGAAATCCAAAGCTTCTCTCTGGTGTTATGATGTCTGTAAAAGCTCTTACTGAGTAATAACTTTGATTGTTCCTTTGTTAGATTATTCCTTGAACACCAACACATAAACCTTTTAATAAAGTTTTTGAAATGCAGACTTTCCCCAGAGCAAAGGGCATCTGAAGGTAAAACGGTAGTGTCCACTGTAATAAAAGCCAAGAGTCCTCTTCTATTTGCCATAGGAAGATTGTATTGTCATCTTTTTTTACTGCTAAATTATAACGATTACAAAGCTGGTTCATTAGACGAGCTAATTCTGTAATAGCTGTAGTGTAGCAATATAATGTACAGTACAATGTGGTTACGTACAGTATCATGTGACACATCTAAAGGAAATACAGATCTTTGATCGACACTGTCGTCATTAGAGTGCTGAGGCTAAAACAACTGAAGCAGATAAGAGAAAGGTTGTATGAACCTGTCCCGCAGAGAACTCGGACCGAGGTACGGGAACTGGCTGTCCTTCAAACGGCCTTTAATTAGCTGATCCAGGGTTTCATGCAGCAGGGGCTGGTGCTGGGTATAAACATTCTCCACCCCCTACACACACGCACACACACACAATTGTAATTTTCTCAGTACGAGCATACAGAATCAGACGCAAATAAATACAGACGAATATAATTCTCGAGGGCACTCTGTGATAGTTTCACCACGAGTTCTCCATCAATAACTTTAGATCTATAGCGAGGCTTGAAGGACAATTTGGTGGCGTCTGGTGAATAATGATGTACCTTGAGTCCTTTGAAAAACTGTTTAGTGATGGCCACAGCATCTGTAGGAGTAATGAGATCACTTCCTCTGACCCGTTTGCCTCCATACTCGATCATGGCTTGCACCATCTGTTGTGTGGGAGGAAAAGTAGAACTAGAATGTGGTGAAAAATCTTTTGGCATGATCCACTTTAGCATACACCAGCCTTATTTACTAGCGTGAGTGCTGTTGCTCTGTAATAAACACAGCGCTTTATGAGTCATGAGACCTTGCGGTATTTTTCGGACACTCCTCTCCTGTTTAGTTCTTCCATGAGGCTGGGTAAAATGCTGCTGCTGTGTCTCTCATAGCGCAGGGCGTATAGCATCACCAGCCGCACCGCGTCGAGTTCCGTCAGACGCGGGTTCTGCAGCATGCGCCGCACATTCTGCAGAAACGGGAAAAAACACCTCAGCGACCACAAGACGAAGCTTGATCCATGTCTCGGTGCTCTGAGTCACTTTTGCTTCAATTTGAAGGAAACAGCCAAAAATAAAGCTCTGTGTTTTCACTTCAGCTTCATCACCGAGTCATGTGTTAATGACAGCGAGGAGTGCGAGGTACCTGCTGAGCGCTGGAGTGATCATTTTGGCACGCGAGTTCCTGTTCCACCTCAGATACCTCCATGAGCTGCCTCTCGCTGACTAGTCGAGACAACTCGCCCACCACCGTCACATGCTTGGACACCGTGCCTGACATCTTCTTAAACTGCGGGTAATTATCCACGAATGCCTGCAGAGAGGGGGGGGTGGTGTGGGAGGGTTTGTGTAAAAAATGTGACACTGAAAATTCTTAAAGTAATTAATAAGTAGATGTAGAATATGAGTGTGGGTGGAGCTAGACATGGAAAAAGTGAAGAGCTTTGATTGGTCGAATATCATTTTAACTGAAGAATTACAGTTCATCAATCAACATTTTGAGAAGAAAGCACTAATATAACTGGCGGGGGTTACGTTCCTAGAGCACCCATGAATTGTGAAAAAATGAAAATTTTGGAAGTGAAAAAAAAAAAAAAAGCTTATTTTTATAGTTTAAACCCTAAATATGCTCCCAAAATACATTTAAATTCATTCCAAACTCAGCTTAATACATTACCCTTAAAAAAAAAAGAAAAACCTGTATAACTGTACAGTACTGTACTGCTGTGTCTTCCACGGTGCTAGAACGTAAAACACCAATGTTACCCCTATATGTACTGTAATTCATGTAAGCGTGTTTTCTTTGGTATAAGTAATGTAGGGTAAATGCAGCAAGAATTCATCATCACAAGCTGCGTTTTCCTCCACGGTTGCTTTGTGTTCTCTCTACAATAATATTTATGTCACAAAATTAGTCAATTACTGTGAAACCTTGGACTGTGAGTAACCTTGGATTGTGAGTAACCTTGGTCTGCGAGCATTTTGCATGACAAGAAAATTTTTTAAATAAAAGTTAACTTGATAAACGAAAGAGGTCTTGATATACGAGTACTGTCGTATGTATACGCTTTTTGTCCAAGTGTAGTTCCTTAGTAACTGTACTGCAACAATGGCCTCCGTCAAGAAGAAGGTTTGAAAAAGTCTGTAGCAGTGCGGGAGATGAAACTGTTTAACTTCAATGTGTCACATTTCTGCAAAATCCTCAAAAGGAGGCTTTAAAGACATTTTCTGACAGAACAGCGATTCTGTTAGTGTGTGTGCGCGTGTTTTTTCGTGCGCAAATGTGTGTTATTTTTCTGTGAATATTTTTTTTTTTGGATATTTCCCCGATTTTCTCCCTAATTTAGTCGTGTCCAATTCCTCCCCGTCACTAGGGGGCTCCCACATTAAGGCTACTACTTCCACTCAGCCGGGAGGGCCGAAGACCATCACGTGTTTCCTCCGAACCACGTGACGCCGGCCGACCGCATCTTTTCGAACTGCTCGCTCGCGCACCGTTGGGGGCGGCGTAACACACTCGGAGGACAGCGCTATCCGCTCCCTCCGCTGCGCGAGCTCACAGACGCCCCTGACTGGCTGTAGAGCCGTGATGAATGTGGGAGCACTAAGTACCTCTCATCCCTCCCCTCTGAGAGAGCTCGGCCAATCAGCTCTCTCTAGACCTCCGGCTGCGAGAGGTTACAGCACCACCCGGGATTCGAACTAGCGATCTCCGGATGATAGGGCGAGCGCTTTAACTACTGCGCCACTCGGAGGCTTTTTCAGTGAATATTTTTGGGTTGTGGAACGAATCATCAGCTAGTTTCCATTATTTCTTATGAGGAAATTCGCTTTGATATACCAGTGCTTTGATATTCACGATTTAACTGTATATTGTTCTTTTTAGTTTAACATTAAAGACCATGAAAAATTATAAATTTACACAAAAAAATCACTCTGGAAAAGGGGCATCTGCCAAGTACTGTAAATGTAATGCCTTTTTCCACATAAAACCAAATAATTAGGGGGGGGGGGGGGGAGGGAACGGAATCTTTCTGTTCCTGTACTGTTGATAAATGAGGTGTTGAACCAGCGCACATATAGGTCAGAGGAATGAATGAAGAGAAAGCAGTGTCCTCACCTTCATGTCAGTAATAGACTCCAGTTTCTGTTGGCCTTTGGGCTTTTTCTTCTGAAAGTCCTCCATCAGGTTTTTAATGTTTGTTCCAATTTCACCAAAGTTCAGGTACAAGTTCTATTTTAAAGAAAATTGTGGGGTGGTTTAGGTCTCATTGCATGACATCTTTCTAGTCAAAAATAATAATAAATAATAATAAAAAAATATTTTAAAATCTCAATGAACTCTAATCTGGTCAGTGTGACAAATCCACTATAATACAAATATGGACAACATTTTGACAAATACACGTTTGAATAGGAATTTATATGATACTCACGTTGGCATAGAATTCATCATTCTCTGCAGACAGCACCACTTCCTTCAGGTCTTTATTGATGCCAGGGACTCGGGACAGATCTATTCGGTTGTTGTTGAGGACAAGCAGCTCATGAACCATTGCCTGATAAGTCCACTAGACGGGATGAAGGATAAAAGAAACATATTTACTCAAGTAAACAAGGTAATTAAGGTATAATAATAAATTAATCTGGTTTGACCCACTAATGAAAGTATTTTACATCTTTTGAACATTGGTCTCTACTGCCCTCCAGTGGCCATAGCCAGTAAATACAAACTAATCTAAATTGTGTCATGCTTATCATGTGTGGTGGAAATTCAATTAAAGTAGTGAAAACTTTAACTAAAATGGAGACCATTCAAGAATAAAAGCAAGCGTATTTAATGTTGTGTCTCCGCCAGCCAGTGGACCCTCACTTGATCCCATCGCTGGAACAGATATGTTCATATGTACTGTACATCCTCAACTCCCCCACACTCGGGCATGTTTTCTGTCCAGATAACACCAGAAAGTAAAAGTTTGTTATCTTTATTATTTATGGAGTTGTTTATCTGTGGTAGTAACTACTCTGAGGAGCCGTGCAGGAATGCTTTTCTTGAAGTTTTCCATCAGACATGTTAAAATCATGATGAACACTCACCTGGTTAAGGAGGGGTGTGATCGCGTCATCACTTCGGTCCAGGATGAGTAGAAGAGGCGGAACTTCGGTTTTCCTGAAGTCAAATAGTTCATATTCCTTGCTGATGATTTGCTACGGAATCAAATACAGACATAATGCATATTATATATACTGTAATTAAGTAACCTTACATATACGATGCAAGTACAAATTCTTTTTTTGCATACTATTTAGATTTGCTCCATGTATGATTAATGTGGAAGATGTGCGCAGACATAAACAGGTCATTTGTAGGCTACTTGCAAAAGAAAGTACGTGCACCACAATCAACATGTTGCGCAATAAGCGATATAAAATTGGCACTGGGAGTAACTTCGAGCTGAGCAGTTAGAAAGAAGACATTAATCTCTTTTGTTACATCAGGATTTTTATGTTAACAACAGTTGTAAAAACAGCTTGAGAACAAAATGTTCTTGAGAACTTTTGCGGGTGTTTATTAGGACATATCATTCATCAACTAACTGCTGGCTACATAACGTCCAAACATCACTTTCCTGAATTTGAATTTAGATAACATATCCTGTTTACATTGAAATGCAAGGATACATTCACAAAACAAGGCTTCTACGAAATGGGACAGGATTTTAAGCTGTCTCTCGAGGTAGCTACATTACTGCAGCCTTTGTTGCAATACAACACCCATGTAAACACATGGCCTTTAAATTTCTGATAGAGCAGTAATAAATTGATGTAGAATTAGGAAAGGATGAGAATGAAATATAACAGTATCTTAGAAAATGAATAAAGAGGACAAGGAAGAAATTATTTGATAATTTTTTTGAGGGTGACGGGACCAGAAAAGAGGATGAAAATTAAACAAATTAAACAGAATTACAAATACACTTTTATACATTTATGCCTACTTAGAAAACAGGTTTCGAACTTTATTCCAGTGCTCGAAAAATTAATTCATAACTAAATTAGTGTGCCTGGGAATGCTGCCAAACACAAAACAACACACCTTAACACTTTCAGCTAGTCTCTTGGCCATGTCAGAGGAGAGCTGATAACGAATCATAGGACACTTCTTTAGGGCCAAGAGCAAAGACGTCAAACCTTGAGTGACACGTGGAAGGACGCTGGGATCCCAATTCCGACCCTGAACCAAACCACATTCATCAGTCGAAAACAGTGCAGAACTAAACATTAAGGTGATGAGAAAAAAACTATAATTGAAATGAATAATAACCTGTAACCTTAAAGCAACATTCTTTTAAATAGATTATTCAATTAAATAGAGATTTGTTGTGCGTGTGTGTGTGTCGAGCATTTACAGTTTGGTAAAATATATTATTAATAACAAGTCAAGATGTTCTTTCCATATTATTTCCATGTACAACAGGCATGCAGCAGGACTGCCACAGCACGTGTCCTACCCGGGATACTCCTTGTAGATTAAGGGAGAAAAGATGAGGATTCACAGCAATGAAATCTCCATAGAACTCCTACAGGACAACATCAATTTATTACAGTGATCTGTTAATCACAACTCGTAAGAAGATGTGAAAACATGTGTATACAGTATGTTCAGTCAGATAGACACAGACTTGCACTGACCTGCACTTCTGCAACAACCTCCTGCTCGTCAGCTTCTGCCAAGGCCTTCACTTCACTCTTACTGATGACATTACTGAAAACTAGATGAAGAAAATCGTGATGATCCAAGAGTCTAGAATTACACAGACCGCATATGAAAACAATAGATTAATGTTATTACTCACAAATAAAGTAGACACTGTATTTGGGACGTCGCAGCTCCTGAATCAGGCACTCTACATTATCCTAAACACATAAAGCTTGGTTGAGTTTGTGATTGTGATTAATGAATTTGTGAGAATGTGTGCAAAGGTTTTAGGCAAGGGGTAAAGAAATGCTGTGTAAACGTGGAAAAAAGTGGAACTTGTACAAGCCAGGGATTTTTTTTAAGGATCAGAGTAACCAGTTATACCAAGCAGGTGGTAATGATCAAACTTTTCACCTTATCTATATTGATGGACACACCTTCTAATTCCATGGTCTTTCCTGAGTTTTATTTCTTTCTACAGTGTAAAACACTGCTGATGGCGTAGAAAATAGATAAAGTAGATGTATCTGCTTCTTATGCTCTGTAAATCCTTCATAAAGGCTCTAATCTCAGGTGCTGGTTGTTAATTGGTGATTTCTGAGGCTGGTGACTCTAAATTAACTTCTCTGCAGTAGAGGTAAGTTTTGGTCTTGCTTTCCTGTGAAGGTCTTCATGAGAGCCAGTTTCATCATCGTGCTTGACGGGTTTTGAAACGGAATACAAACTTGTGTCTTAACTTTTGAATGGTACTGTAGGTTCAAATATATTCATTAACTGAAAAAGAATCCGCTGTGAAGGAAGCTGGGTGAGGAAGAACCAGTCCCTTCCATTTATTTGACATCCAGTGGGATCAAGGTTCACGCATCCCATACTTTCTAGAGAATTCTGACCAAAAGTGGTCTTCGACGAAGAACGGCGGCCAAAAAAGCCATACCTCTGACATGGAAGCAAGGCTAAACAATGGACTAAAACATAGGAACTGAGGCGCAGAAAATGGCTTCAGGTGCTCTAGACTGATTGGCCCTAAATTTATTGTGCAGCAGAACAACAACCCAGAACAGCACACAGCTAATGTCATTAAGGTGTGCAAGTGCACCTAGAGGAATTGATGGATCAATTCATTAAAATATATATATATATAAACAATTAACAATATATACATAACATTATTACAATACTGTCTTATACTACAAGAAAAAAAAGTTTTCATTATAGTAGCACATGCAGCTAGAAGCAAGCTTTTTGCTCACATTGTAACATTTTATGGCCTTTCTGTTCCATCAAGTGCAACAGTAAAAGACCTCGGTGTGATTATAGATTCCAGTCTTTCATTTGAAGCTCATGTAGATAATATTACCAGGATAGCTTTCTTTCACCCCAGAAATATTGCCAAGATAAGAAATACATTGTCACTAAACAATGCAGAAAACTAGTTCATGCTTTTATCACCTCTAGGTTGGACTATTGTAACGCCTTACTGTCTGGTTGTTCAACTAGGTGTATAAACAAGCTTCAGTTAGTTCAGAATGCAGCAGCGAGAGTCCTCACTAGAACCAGAAGATACGAGCACATCACCCCTATCTTATACACACTGCATTGTCTCCCTGTGAAATTTCACATCGATTTTAAAATACTACTATTGACATATAAAGCATTAAATGGTCTCGCGCCGCAGCTGTTCTCCGTGATAGTTTAGGACTGGATTTTCCTAACTTTAAGACATTAAATGTTATATTGAATTTCCAGCTGCTTAACACCTCCACACCCAACCCCCAACCCCCAACCCCCTTCTGCAGCCAAAATACTGATGCACTGTGTGTTTGGACAGATTTCTATGACAACCAGCATTAACATTTTTAGCAATTTGAGCTTCAGGAGCTCTTCTATGGGATCGGGCTACACAGATCAGCCTTCACTCCCCATGTGCATCGGTGAGCCTTGGCCACCAATGACTGTCACTTGTTTACTGGTTTTCCTTCCTTTGACCACGGTTTTATATGTCCTGACCACTGCAGACCAGGAACATCCCACAAGACCTGCTGTTTTGGAGTTGCTTTGATCCAATCATACAGCCATCACAGTTTGGCCCTTGGCTGATCAAAGTGGATCAAATCCTTACACTTGCTTATTTTTTCTGTTCCAACACATCAACTTCAGGGACAAAATGTTCACATGCTGCCTAATATGTGCCACCCACTTCAAGTTGTCACTTTAATGAGTGATACAGTGACTACAGTTACCAAATTGTGATGTTTAGAGGACGGTCTAAGAACAACTCCAAACCAGCAGGTCTTGTGAGATGTTCCTGGTCAGCAGTGGTCAGGACATACCAAAAGTGCTTTAAGGAAGGAAATTCAGTAAACAGGTGGGTCAAGTTAATACTTTCGTTTTCTACAGTTGAGGACTATTCAGAAGGAGCAGATCATATTATCAAGATGATTTCAGTTAAGGCTACGACTCCAGTTTTAACTAATCTAACTTTAATCTAATACCACAGATTTGTACTCTTCATTTTCAATAACGCTTATCCTGTTACAGGGTCATGGGGGCCTGGAGCCTATTCCAGAAGACTTAAGCATGAGGCAGGGTACACCCTGGATAGTTTACTAATCCACTGCAAAATTGACAATTTGGGAAAGTCAGTTAACCTAATCTGCATGTCTTTGGACTGTGGGAGGAAACCGGAATACTCCACACACACACACAAACTCAAAGTGGAAATCGAACCCAGACCCTGGAGGTCCAATGTGACAGTCCTAAACATCTAGCCACTCTACTCTGTTAAATGATGTCAGGCATTCTTTATCACTAATAACATGATTCAAAGAACAGACACCTTGGTTGGTCTCAGGAAGCAGATGGCCTTCAGGTGTTTCATGCTGTCACGGTTTTGTGAGTCTATCCTCTCAAACAGATAGACCTCCTTTTGCAGGATCTCGGATTGTGTGTAGACCATGCTCACGATGCTGGTCTATGGTCAAAATAAAGAGGACAATTTGTATTAAAGTAGTGAGTACCTATTACTGCATGACTATCTGAATACACATTATACGGACAAACGTTTAAGGCCAAACCTGCAACGACATTGTATCCAAATATGTATATTTCAATACGGAGTGTTCCTCCTTTTGAAGATATAACAGCTTCCACTCTAACTGGAAGGCTGCCCACATGATTTTGGAGTGTTTCTGTGGGAATTCGTGCCCATTCATTCTGTAGAGCATTTATCAGGTCAGGCGCTGATGTTGGACAAGAAGGCCCGGCTCGTAATCTCCAGTTTCAGTTCATCCCAAAGGTGTTTGATGGGGTTGACTTCAGGGCTCTGTGTTAGGGCCGGTCGAGTTCTTCAATTTTTTCATGTTGGGATAGAAAAGGGCCTTCCCCAAACTGTTGCCCCAAAGTTGGAAGCATAGCATTGTCCAACGTGTCTTCGTATGCTGAAGCATAAAGACTGAGCTTCACTGGGGATTGATTGAAACACTTCAAATCAATAATTAAGAGGTTTGGCCAAATACTTTTGTCCATATAGTGTATTTTGAGCTCACATAAACAGAAGAAGTTAAAACACTGGTAGCATGCAATACAACAGCAAATGAACTATTAACGTTACTAATAATTGTAGTACTTCTAACTAATGACAATGCCATGAAGGTATCTTATGCATGTCGTAATATAATAATAAATACATTGTTTTTCCTACCGTTTCTTTATCCATGAGCAAAACCTTCATTCCTGGTCCGCTGCTTTCTATCATTTTAGTCACATACTGCTTGACAGCTAAAGTCACGTTCATTTTGTCAACAATAAAATCCTATACCACGACTATTTAATCAAAAATCCTGCTGAATGTTCTTCTATGTTAACCGAGTTAATGTTCACCGCGTATCCGATGATTTTGTTGACAATGGAAGAAAAACGTCAACGTAGCGCCCGTGGTAAACGGATTACTTCCGGTTTATAGAACAAACTGATCTGAGACCAGTTCATAAACCGATCAGAGTATACGGTTCTACGGAAATCCTCAACGTCACAACTGATCTCAATTCAGCTCATAAGCGAGCGAAAGGCTATCCCAGAATGCAACGCGTCACCGGCGCACGGGGCAAATAAAACGCCATAGTGGTAGGGCAGGAGAGCGATTCCTACGGGTCCAAACACCGTTTTTATTGAGGAAAATGCTCTTGCTTTGAATCCATCTAGGAGCCTCTGTAGTCTAACTAGGGACCGTGAAGGCCAATAGTGATTAGCACTGTATTTATGCCCATTATTACAAACGTGGTAGGACCTCCAGTAAACATTCACAAGCGCATTCACACACACTACGGGCAATTTCGGGACGCCAATTACCCTCATCTGTATGGTTTTGGTGTGTGGGAGGAAACCCACCAACCATTGGGAGAACGTACAAACTCCATGCACACAGACCCTGAGGCAGGAATCGAACCCTCGACCCTGGAGGTGCGAGGCCAGAGTGCTAACCACGACTCTACTGTGCTGCCACAAACATATTTGATTGAACTTAACATTTCAGGAGGATTTTTTTTTTCAAATATTATATAAGAGTTAAGTCTTACAAAAAAGTGTAATCCGACTAATAACTCGACATTACATTTAATGGCCAAGCTACAGAACATTTGTTTTGACAGCCTTCTGTTACATGCACTCTAAAAATACAACTGAATCAATGGACCAAAAAAAAATCCATCCTGTGTCTTTTTTTATTTTTTATTTTATGCATGTCAAAGAAACATTAAAATGAATTACACTGTAGTGCACATGTTAATACATAGATAATGCTGCAATTGACCCCTCAAAACAAGTACAATTATTATTAAGACAGTATATTATTTATTAATTATTAATGATTAATTATTTATTATCATTAATTCTTTTTATATATAAAATAGAATACATTTCATAACTATATAGAAAACAATAGGAAAGTATTATGTGTTTAACACAGGGCACATTTCCTGGAAGTTTATTCAACAAAATACATGTCATGTTTTTTATGTAATTGTACAGGAAATTTTATAAATAGTAGAAACAGAGGAGCCTGATTATTAAGACAGAACAAAGCAAATAAATAAATAAAATAGGGTTAGGGTTACTACAGCAGTGTGATGGTGATGGAAGACCACTGGCTCGACCCTGGCTTCTTCTTTGTTGTTTAAAGGTGGTCAATCCTGCCTGATGTCAGTTATCTCCTTTGTAGCCAACCATCTGAGCACTCATATTCCAAAGTTTGACTGCAGCGACGTCATCCTTACCCTCCGGTTCTGGCTCCTTCAGCTTACAATCGCTGACACAAAAAGAAATCATTTCATAATTTTGTCAAATTCCTATTTTTGATACTTGATATTATATAAATGTAATTTAAAGTGTTGGTGAAACATAGCTATATATATATATATATATATATATATATATATATATATATATATATATATATATATATATATACTTTATACAGTATACAGTGTGTTATATGTCAAACTTATACTTTTAACTTCATATTACACATTTATTTATATCAGATATTCATACACTGGGGAATGATCATAGACCCACCTAAAGTAGGAACCACTATATTTTTCCAGCCCCTCAGTAACAGCACAGTAGATAGAGGTCTGAGCTCCCTGCTTAGGGGTTTTCATCAGGAGGATGGCAGGAAGAGTTAAAAAGGTGGTGAGCACAGGGTGACTCGTTTTTACATGCCGGCCCAATTCAGTGTAGATTACTCCAGGATGCAGGGCATATACTGATACCCCAGAACCTGATCAAACACAAGACAAAAACAAAAACAAGCCCAGAAAAATAATATAGAGATAAAAAATTTAGTACTGGTCAGTACTTATCTAATATACAGCATAAACATATTCAGTATGCAGAAGTCAGTGTCTTCAAACCTTTGATCCGACGTGCCAGCTCTCTGATGAAGAGAATGTTTGCAAGTTTGCTCTGCTTGTAGCTAATCAAGGGACTATATGGTGTATTGGCGAAGTTGATATCATCAAAGTGGATCTTCCCTTGGGGATAAAAACTAAAGTAAATAACTTCAAATTTGTTCACACACTAATTTGATAACACACAAATTACATAGGTATATTTTAGAAAATGTACTGTATTTCTCAACATCAACATAAAAAAAGTAAATATAGGCTGAGTGTAACATGTAGGACATGTACCCCCTTCATAAGCAATACTGGCTACAGTGACCACACGGCTCGGGGCAGAGGTCTTCAGCTTGTCCAGGAGCAAAACCGTCAGGAGGAAATGGCCCAAATGATTGACAGCAAACTGAGTTTCATACCCATCCACTGTTAGACTGTGAGGACACATCATCACTCCTAATGGAATAATAGTTCAATATTCACTCATATATATTTGTATTCAATCAAAATGACTAACTATTACAAAAGACCTTTTTATATCATTTATAATGGTTTGTTTAAAATCCATGCAAAATCTGTGACCTGTAGTAAATTAATAAACGTACAGTAAACAAATTTAGACACACCTGTTTGTTCCCTTCCATTAATGAAAAAAAAAGGTCACTGAAATTATTTGAAACTGACAAAGATAATTATATATAATAAATAACATCGACTAATGAAAATCTTGACTTCGGTTTTTGTGTTTCACAGTTCGTGCAGTGTTCAGTGTTTCTTTGAAAGCTTCATTTTTGCACATGTGAACATTCAGTTAATGTGATTTGCCAGAAATCTCCCGTTTTGTCCAAAGGACATTCTCCCAGAAGCATTGTGGCTTGTCAGTATACATTTTGGCAAATTCCAGTCTGGATTTTTTAATGGTTTGCTTTCGACATTGGAGTCCTCCTGGGTTTTATCTTTCATGCCATTATGGTCAAATTATTTTCAATATTTTCTGGACATATTAATTAATACATCCAGGCCAGTTTATCATCATCATCATCATCATCATCATCATCATCATCATCATCATCGATTATTATTATTATTATTATTATTATTATTATTATTATTATTATATTGAATCACAATTCAAAGTGATGCTTTTCATCAGTCGGTGTTGATTACATTATTTATTATTACTGTACTTTTGGCACTTTCAAGGTTATTCCAGTGACTATTTTGAGTTTGAGTTTTTTGAGGGTACCAACAAATTCATCCAAACGTATATTAACAACCATGAATTATTCTACATATTCAACTACAGTGGAATAAATCAAAAGGGATGCAGTTACAAAAATGAGGACTAAAATTGTTCTTGTATATTGCATACTTTTCAAAATGTCCTTTTTCATAAGTCACGATGGCAGACATATTTCAGCACAGATCACGAGAATGATCTCACCAGCATTGTTAATTAGTATGTCCAACCGATCTTCTGTGGCGATGTATTCCTGTGCAAACTGTCGTACCGAGGAGAAGGAGGCCAAATCCAAATGCCGGACCACCACGTTACCATTTCCTGTGGAGCGGCGCAGCTCTTCTGCAGCTTTCTCTGCTCTTGGGAGATCTCGACAAGCCATCACCACACGTGCCCCTAAATTGCATTAGAGACCCGAGTGACTATTGGTGTTTCATTTATACGTACAGTATATACTGTAGTTTTTAATACAGTCGTTTTTAGATTGTGATGATGATTCCTAGACATGTTTCTACCTCTCTTAGCCATATCCTGTGCCGTCACTTTTCCGATGCCAGTGTTGGCGCCAGTGATGAGAACAGTCTTGCCGTCTAAACGCACACGACTGTGGCAAACTCCACCTGCAAGCCACTTCCTCAACACAGCCAGACCTGTTTTCATTGAACATAATTTCATTATTTACTTAATAGCGATTGAACGAATATCTTGGACATACAGTAGACCCTCTTATTCAGAGTTCAGTAGCGAACTGATGTAAAGTTACTGAGTAATTTCTTGCTCAAAGGCCACATGGAGTGGAATTGCCTCACTAGATTAGCTTGAATAATCTCCAGAAAATTCAAGATTTACCTTGAGATTTAAATTAACATTTATAGTCAACAGTACTTGAACAGTTTAACGGAGCCTAAATTATTTATTCGGATCCTGGATGGGGTATTCCTGGGTGCTGTACCTTTCAACAAAAATAAACCATAGCACACAATGATGTGAGAGTATTTCTATAACTTACTAATGACTGTAGCTGCCGTTATAGTCCCATATTTAGCCATAGGATTCATGTCCTCCCACAGGTTAGAAATAGAGACGTATAGATTCATGTTATATGCGGAGACGAGATCGCAGTATTTCCAGCAAAAAGAGTCAACTTCCCAGATCTTGTCTTCTCATTCCATGCACTATCTAAACTGTGATATTTCAACCTTGCACAATGTGTAAATACCTCTAAGCTCCTCCCACATGGGCAGGGTGAAGGTTTTATAAGCAGATTAGACTAAGCAGCATGGCTCAAAGTCATGCAAGAAAAAAAAAATATTGAGGAAAATGGGGACTAATATGTAATCTATGTACTGCAATTAATCTAACAATACTTTTTATTAGATATACCCAGTTTGTATCTACTCTAAGTGACATTTGTGTCGTAATGGTTTAGTAGTTTCATTTAGTGTATAGTGTAATAGTATTTGCAGGGGGTAGTTTTGCTAATTCTTGCGTAAGACATGAGGGAGAATCACAAATCAGGAAATGTAGAGTAGAGAATGTTGTTTATCTATGAGACAGGTTGTCCATTAATGATAAGAAATGATGTGGGTGATGTTTAAAGAGATATCAGTAGATACTGGGTCCATACGTGACTGGCTTAAGGCGTGGGATATGAACAAATGGGGCAAGGATAATGTTAAAAACTTGGCTTAGTTCCTTCATATGAAGAGCTGACCAGACATGGGACATGTGTTGGAACATGGAGTGCATGACGAAATGAATCCGTGAGATTCATTAAGTGAATTAGTGTGAATGTTGGGTCATCTTAAGTTTCCTCCATGTCTCAGTGCTCTAAGCGTAAGTAGTACGAATGATTTCTTGATTCAACAGGTCTGGCAGTAAATAGCTCTTGGTGTGACAAGTGACATTTAACTCAGCTTTCCAAAAATGTGGTTAATCACTGTTCATTCATTATTTGTATTAATAATGTGTGAACTGTAGAAACATGATAATTAGCTGTAGACCAGGGTGATGGCTGCGATAAAGTATTAAAGTGGCAGAACGGGTTCAGGGCATGGGTCCTTGCTTTTTAAGGGGTTATGGGCGAGACATAGAGTGGATCTTAGTATTCGTAGTACAAGAGCATGAAGTGGAAATGGGTGAATAACTTAACTTAACATGCTTAACAAGGGTTACAAATAGTACTATAGATTTTTATAATCAGTAAAACTTGTGAAGGCAAGCCTGAATGCCAGTGATTTATGTTTACTGATATCATTTTGATATACAGAGGAACAATACATAGGATGTAGTTTAGGACCTTTACCAAATATCTGTGAAACACTGCGATGCTTCAAGATGGCAGTTGTGACAGCACTTTTTAATATGCTGAATTCTTACTAAGCAGCTGGATTTTTTTCCAAATAGAAGTGGATAGACTGGCTATGGAGCTGAAGCCCTGTAGGAACTTATGGTAGAAATGGTCAAACCCTTATATCTTCGCAATTCTTTAAGACTAGTGTGGACAGGCCATTATGTAATTGTGGCAAACTTCTCTTGGTCCCCATGTGGGCTAATGCCGTAATAACAATTTAGGAAGAAAAGAGTCATGACATGAAGCTCTTTTTTTTTTCTATCTTAACATAAAATTAATTTTAGGGAGCGGTGGCTCAAATGTTTAAGGCTCTGTGTTACTGAATGGAAGGTTCACGCCAAAACACCACCAAGCTGCCATTCTTGAGCCCTTGAGCAAGGCCCTTGACCCAATCATTTATGAAAATATACTATTGGGGTTAAGGATATGCATGAAAAAAAAAAAACATTTAACAGTATTTTAAGTGAAATATGTGTATATGACATACTTTCATCTTAATATTAACTTTCAAGAAGCTTTGATAACATTTGCTTGATGTAATAGAAGGGACTAGTATGTCATCAATGTAAGCAATGTAAGCTATTGTGTAACATGGTTCTGAGGATGCAATTTATTCGGCACTAAAAAAAAAAGAAGTGGTGCCAAAGGGCCGATATGGCATGACTCTGTGTTCAAAGTTGTCTGAAGTGGTGCTAAACACCATCTTCCAGACTCTGGTGCACTGCATAGGTCTACTTTTCAATGCTTTAGTTGGTCAATACAAATCAATACAAATTAGGGAGTGTTGTAATCGCAGTCTGAATATGTTGAACTTGGATATGGTATCTTGGTCTTTGCTGTAATTTTTACTCTGGTACTGTGGCACCTCTGTTAACCCCTCAGGCAGGGTGTCGTTTGTATGGTGAATTGGGAAACTCCCCTTGCCAAACAAAAACTTGCCTTAATTTTGCATTATGACGTGAAACACTAGATATTAAAGTAAAAAAAAACATATCATAAGCCAGGTTAACAAACATAAGTGTTCTATCCGACTATTTTACCAAGTACTAAAATATTATATATGAAAGAAAGAATTTTTGAAGATTATTGATCAAAGTCTTTTTATTGGAAACATAAACAACTTACATATACATACATACATACATACCCTGTTCACTATTTTTTTCTACCCATATCCCTCCCCCCACCCCACAAAAACAAACAAACAAACAAACAAAAAACAACCAGCTAGTCAGCAGAAAAAGAAATAAGAGGATTTTTTTAAATAAATAAATTGTACAACAACAAGGGGGGAGAGAGTATTAAAAGCAGAAACTAAAAAAAAAAACTTTTATTAAAGATCCAATTTATCTGCATCTAGATTTTCAAAATGACTCATAAATGGATGCCAGATATCATAAAATTCCTGAGTGGATCCCTTTATGGAATAGCGAATCTTTTCTAGATGAATAAAATGTAAGACCTTTTTAATCCAGTGAGCCCCACTGGTGGCAACGGCTCCTTCCAGTTAAACAGGATCATTCTTCTAGCTAGAAGGGAGCTAAAGGCGATCATATTGGTCTGGGCGTCATTCAGACGAGCACCAAAAAGTGCAATAAATGGGGATGGTTATAATGGTATTTGGCATATTTTTGACGAGGTATCAAAAATGAAACTCCAAAATTGATATAACTTTGGACATGCCCAGAACATATGCAGTAGTGTAGCTGATTGCTGCTTACATCGGTCACTTGTGGGATCAAAGTCCTCTCTAATTCTTGCAAGTTTTACCTTGGACCAGTGAAGCCGGTGGACAATTTTAAATTGAACAACTGTGTGTTTGAGGCAAACTGATGCTGAGTAAGTTCTATGTATTATCTTTTGCCACAGTTTATCTGAAGTTTGTTCTTGTAGATCATTTTCCCATTTGCCTTTAAGTATATCTAATGTGGCTAAGTTACTTGTGTTTAATAACTTGTATACAGCACTAATCATCTGTTTAGCATCTGGCTTACTGCTACAAACAGAATCTAAGAGGGATGGAGAAGGAGACATAGGGAATGAGTCATAATTATAGGAAATAAAATACCTCAGCTGTAGATATCTATAAAAATGTGTTAAAATGAGCCAAAGATGTTGTCAATGTAAAGATTGTATAATGACACAACACCACACTTAAACCAAACCCCAAAAGCGTTATCCATATAGGACGGAGCAAACATACAGTACCCATTCAGTGGTGCTATCAACGATAGATCTGATTTTAGAAAGATTATAAATGTAGTTTATGAAGAGATAAAAACTTCATACCGTTTCTGCATCTTTATTTTTTTCTAAAATGTTGCCATAATTGCTTTGACCTTTTTCCATTTCTTTTTTGTCTTCTTTTTAAATTTTTTTTTTGATGAGCATTAGGACATTACACACTCCCAATTAATGTTCCATACATTTACCCTTGTGTAGACCGGTTATATATTATTCTGAATGATTTCTCACGGAACAAAAATATTTTTACTATTCCTTTGAAACCATACAGTGCAGAATATATTAGCGGTGTTATGAATGATCTGTGGTTTATGAACGATCTGTGCTGCATTTCGTAGTGTGAGTGATTTTAAAATTACAGAGCCCTTCTGGTGCCTTTGGACGCAAAAAAAAAAAAAAAAAGTTGGAACAAAATAGTATGATGCACGGCGACGAGATACTATGTTGTGACCACAACTTAATAATGGGTGGAGACAAGATTATTTAATGCGTGGCCAAAACTTGCTAAGGTGTGGAAACAATATAGTATAAAGCGTGGCCATAAGATAATATTTTGTGATTACGATTTAATAACGCAAGGAAAATAATTTAAGCTGTTTAATAATTGCTTTTTATTTAGTCGTACCCAATGCCCGCCTGTCAACCAGGGAGGGTGAAGGCTATCATGTGTTTCCTCCTAAAATCTTTCTTGAATTGCTCGCTCAAACGGTGTTGGGAGTGGCGTAACACTCAGAGGACAGCGCTATCTGCTCCTTCCATTAGCTCACAGACACCCGTGATTGGCTGTAGACACACAATTAATGTGAACGCGCCAAGTTACTCCCATCCCCCACTCTGAGAGACGTTACAGCATCACCCGGGATTCTAACTCATGATCTCACAAGCACTTTACTGCTGTGCCACTCAGGGGCCGAAACGACATAGTTTAATGTGTGGCCACAACTTAACCTCAGAGCATTCAGCCTCTTGGAATCACATAAACTTAAAATTTTTTTTTTTTTTAAATAACTGTTAGACTAATGTTTAGCTTTATTTAGTCTCTGACATAACTCCAAAACAGAATTTATCCTGACACAAATTATGTCATTACCACACATTCTTAAGTCATGGCTTCAACATAGTATCTTTGTACAATTTTTATTTTAATCTTTTATTTTTATACTATTTTATTTTATTTATACTATGCTTTATATTATTCGCTCCCACGCCTTAATACCTCATGGCCACAACATACTATCAGAATGACTGATTAGTGACTGACCAATGATTTTCCCACTAACTAAAATAAAGATAAAAAACAATGTGTTTTTGCCTGCCGTTTTGAAATATAATAATAATAATAATGAAAGGCTAGTCAACCATCTGTTAGCTGAACTGGGCTAGCTAGGATACGTCACCATAACGACTCAATGTAACAGGAAAGTTGTGAAATAAAGATTGTAAATGGCTGTAAATATAAATATGTAGTATAATTCGAGTGAATAGTATGGTTTTGTTTTGTTAAGACAGCGCGGTGACTCGAGTAATATGTGTATAATTTTATTACATTTGTTAGCCGCCCAAGCTAGCCACACTACTAGCTAGTTCCTGTTTAGCATGCTACTAGTAGTTAGCAGCAGCAAACTCCACAGCTAATCAACACATAACCAGTGGCAGTGTTGACTAAATAACTTGAAAAGTGCACATGAAGATACACGCAATGTATTTGACATGGATGTTATAATGCCGTTCTTTTATTTATGTTGTTGGTGTTATTTAGCTCTTTATATGGTTAACCTTAAGTGTCAACTTTAATAAGGAATCTATTGATATGTTAAGGCTAAGAGCAGTTGCTCTGATATGTGAATAATATTGATTTAAGACAACGCGCACGGTACTAAAAGAAAGTCAAGATTATACTGTACATACACATACTCTTAACGATTTCATTTTTTTTTTACTTCAGAATAAACTGTAACTACGAACGATTGTCCCGCCCCCAGCCCAAGGATCGCAGCCAATCGGCGTGCCAGAGAAAGGTTGTGGAAGTGACGTCACGCACCGTCCAGCCTACCAGTGCGCGCGCGAGCTGGGGCAGTCAAATCGTCCGCAGGTCTCAGATCATTGTTTTTGCTTCTCATGGCACATCCCGAGAATTAACAAAACTACCACAGGCGGGAAACGGATCTCCTGTATTGGCACGATTAAAAAGTGTACAAGGTAAGAAATGAATCTCCTGTCTCAGTCACAGGGATGAGTCGTGTGCGTTTGTTTCGCAAGTTGTTGAACTCGTGTTGCCAGAGCAGCAGGCTAATGCTAATCTGTGCTGCTAACACAGCTGGAGGAGGAGGAATCCACATGCAGTTAGCCGCTGTGGCTAATGTTAGCCTCCGGCACAGGGGATAAAGTCAGGAATCGCAGATCGGGAGCCACATTATATAACCGTGATGTATTATAAACTGTACTACTGAGAAGGAGAGACAGTAAACGATTACTCGCACTTTATACGACTTAACTCACACCAGTGTGCGTGCGCGCGCTCGCCGTATATAAACAACGTTAACGTTTGTATAATAATATAGAAAAAATATACACGGAAAATGTATACACTTCAGGAAAAGAAAAATAGTATGGTGTGTATTATAATAATAGAATATTTATAATATTATCATATATATCAATATATAAAGTATAGCAATAGGTTTAGTTTTAAAATATTAATACAAGTTTTTTATTTTCCTGAAGTGTGTATAATTTATTTGGCTATTATTTATATAAATTATATATATATATATATATATATATATATATATATATATATATAATGTTATATAAATTTTGGCTGACTCTATACTGTGTTTTGCAGAATAATTAGCCATAATTTATGTTTACGATATGTTTTAAAACTTTTTCAACTGAATTTAGGAACTAAATAGTCATACATTATTACTTTATTATTGTTAATAAAATAAAACTATAAATATGCAACTATATATGACCTTAATATATAAGTAATTACATATAAACAATAAATAATTTATAAATATTTTTTATAACATGTTGGGACTTTCGGCTGCAACCTCATAGACGGGGCGCCACAGCGGATCATCCAATCCGCACGCAAGCTTGGCACAGGTTTTACACCGGATGCCCCCCCTGACGCAACCCTGCCATTATATCCGGGCTTGAGAGTGGCACTGCATTCAGCATTGGCAACAAATATTTTTTTTATAACGAATATATAAATAAATAAAAGAAAAATCAAACCCTGCAGCTTTGTACATAATAACAAACAGTTAAAACATGAAACATAGTGTACAAGCTGGTATCAAAACGTTTCAAGTTTTGCAACTCAAATTTGTTAGCATGAAGAGTGGACTTTGGAACAAAGTGATGGGTGGATCAGGGTAAGAAGAGAAGCGCCTGAAGTGATTTTTATTTAAACATCATTGTCCTTCTAAATAAGTAAAGAAAATAAATATCTTTGACAGTTTGTGAAAAACGTCCCTTTCTGACCACACGTCTCTAGCCCTACACCGAGGCTTTAGTCCGATGAGCTAAGTAATTGACGTGAATACATGTGAATCTGTAAAATTTTATAGAAGCCAAGAATTACACTAGAATTGCAGAACTAGGGTCAATTATTTAACTCTTTATTACAGTATATTTTTTCCTTTTACAGTATGTGGCTTACATACAAACATTCGAGTTACAAACTTTCAAAAGATCCAAACTTGCTCGTTCAGTTGCAGCAGTTAAATGACAAGTCGGCGTACATTTTTACATGCAGGCAGCGAGCGTCCTCTGCTAGTGCAGTACAAGCCCAGGATGGTCCAGAAGAAAGCGTAAAAACAGCGGAGATGAAGCTGGTACTGCTAAGAAGCGGCAAGCAATAACGGAAGTGAAAATAATTGAGAGAATGGAGTGAGGTGAAAAGATTGCTCGATCTTTTAACATGAATCATTCAACCATCGTCAAGATTCTAAAGAACACTGTACTGTAATATACTGTGTATAACTATTTGTGTTAGTATCCTAGTATCTAGACCGTGTTTGTTGCCATTATGAACAATTGGGACTTACGAACGAGCTCTCGGAACGGAGCTTGTTCGTATGTAGGGGACTTAATGTACTCAGTTTAGTCCACTCAGAAACAGATCATGGTTCAGCCCTTGATGACCCTTGGACCAGGGTTTTAGCGTTAAGTACACTTTGCTTATATTTTCATTGAAGAGTGATTGTGTTTAGTTTTTTATTAAAAGTTTGAAATATTTTATAGTTTTTATGGAACATGGCGGAGTCCGAATTTTACATGCAGTGTGAGGAGGAGGAACTTGCACCATGTCAAAATAACACGGGAGAAACAAATCCAACGGGGACCACAGATCACGGTAAGCAGGATTAATATCACAAAAAAAGAAATACCTTATTTTATTTATGGGTGGAGAATTTATTTAGTCAAGACTTAAAATGCTTAAACAATTACTCCATAGACTTTTAAATTTCAAGTACATATGCTGATTTTAATACTAAAGTAAAGAAATAAAGAATGTGTTTTGTTTTTAATGTGAAAATCCTTTCAGCGCATAATGGCCATGCAGTTTCACCAGAACCCTCGGCGTCTCCTGTCCCAGCTGTCCAGCCTCCTGCCATCAAGACAGCATTTGTACAAATTGCTCCCGGTACATTTCCCGGTATGTTTCCCAGCAGGTTTATACACACACCGGTACATCTGCTCATTCATGCAATGATCTAATCAGCCATTGATGGCTCAGTAGTGTAAGGAATGTAGGGTTCAGGTAATGTTCACATCAAGCATCCAAATTGGGAACATTGAGAGCTCTATAATGACCAGGACAGGGTTGTTTGTGCCAGATAAACTGTTCTTTTAGACCAATTTCTAGCCTTTGCACTGAATGAGGCAAAACCAAACAAATAAACAAACAAAAAAAAAACCTGCGTGTACTGAGTGACCATTCTGCTGGACGAAAGGCTAAGGTCAACTAAAATATCCACTCTGTGCAACCGTGGCAAACAGAAAAGCCTTTCAGAATGCACACATTAAACATTGGGATGGAAAGACTAGAAGAGCAGAAGAGTGCGAACAGTGCGAACATTTTATTCTCATTTGTGACTAAAAATTGATGCATTCAAAGTACTAAATATATTTATTTAACACAAATGTGTGTGTGAATAAAAACTACCAAAAAAAATCAGCCCAGGAAGTCTTTATTTATTTATTTATTTATTTATTGCAGAATAAGGTTGAAGGCAAATCATATACCAGACATATCCCAGAAATATATATATATATATATATATATATATATATATATATATATATATATATATATATATATAATAATGTGTGTGTGTGTGTGTGTGTTTCTTAGTGAGCACAGCTTTACATTTCGCAGATTTCGCAGTAAACACGCCCATTCAAGCTCTATTTATTCATTTACCTGGTGCCACCACTAGATGGCGCTTTGTTCTCAAGAACACATTAACACAAGCCAACAATTTAGCTGCGCTGAGTTGCAATCACTTGATTTTAACAAATATGAACACGAAGTTCTTCGGCTCGTACTTTCACAGACATACTCCCCCAGAAAGTCATCGCCTCTTGCAATAATCCAGATAAAACATAATACACCTGTCCATAAATTAAAAGGAATATTTAAGCATATACGCAAAATGTATTTCACTTAAACATTACAGATTAAAACAAGGAAAGTGGACGTGCTGATCAAAAGGCTGATGAATGCGTGCGATTTATCGATAAAAATCCCAGAAAGTCATCACGTGTCGCAATAATGCAGATCAAACAAATATGTCTACAGTATATGTCTAACTATTCCTTTTTATTTATGGACAGGTGTATTACGAAGTGAAGACCTGTGTTCAGTTGTTCCCCGCACGGTGTATCTGCACGGGGTGTGTGTGTGTGCTTGTGCGCGTCTGATAGTGTTAACTAACTACCTGATTCGTGAATATGCCAACATATCTTCATTAAAATGTAAAAATGTGTCGACATTGAGCACCATCAGAAGACATGAATGAACAAAGAAATCTTTTTTTATAGTAAATGTTCTCATATGCACACGAAGTGCTTCGGGCTTTTTATAATAATAATGTTTTTTTTGCTGTTTGCGTCCAGCATTAAATAATTATTTTATCCACTATTTGACCACGGCTGGAAATAATAGCTGGAATGTGATTGTGAATTTAGGACTGAAATAAAGCTGTTCATCGGCGTGCGTGAACCCCGATTTGTGCGTGAACTTTCACTTTACAACAAGGCAGCGTTTTGATCAAAAGGCTGATAAACGCGTGCAATTTATCGCTAAAAATCCCAGAAGGTCATCGCGTCTCGCAATAATCCAGATAAAACATAATACATTAGTCCATAAATAAAAAGGAATATTTAAGCATATACGCGAAATACATTTCACTTATTCTTTCGCAATATTACAGATTAAAACAAGGAAAGAAGACGGAGACGTGCGGAGCTTCAGTACACTGTAATGGCGAAATACATTTTAGGCAGAGACGTCCGCTCGGTCTTGTTAATTCGTTTTAAACCCCTCAATTCTGCCAATTCCCCTATCAGCGAAACCGGTTTGATAACTTCACACCTATTGTGAATGAAAGGTGAGAAGAGGGATTACAGTAACTGGGGGTCTGCATGTGTTCACCTCGGAGCGCGCGGTCATGTCAGCGGGGAGACTAAAACTAAATCATGTCTATACTTCATGTAGAGTCTGAGAATTTATTTACCATAAGCTTTGTTGTATTGTTTTTAATCACTCTATACACAACCTTTGATTTCATCCATGCTATTTTACGAATGGACTATTTTTTTTATGTTATCTCTAAAAACTGCTGGGTTAAATGTTAAAGTGCTGGTTATTTTATCTATTTATTATTGTTTAGTAGATTGCCTGTTAGAAATAATCCAAATATAATGAATCCGCTGTTTTAACTACTGCAGAGAGACAGTTAATCAGCGGTAGTTTTCTCTACTACTACTAATGATAATAATACTGAATGGAGAAAGTGCAGTCAAAGAAGAATCATCATTGCAGGAGAGAAGAAAATGAAGAATAAATACATATCAGTATTTAAATACGTTTATGAGCTCTGTCGCTCGCTGTCAATGGCATAAGAGAGGGAAGACATTTTCGGCTTCAGTTTCAATTTTCACAGCCGCTCACGAGCTGCCGCGGAAGCGCGCGAGATCCCTTTTCTCGAAACGTGCGTTCGGATCTGTAAAGTGAGAAACCTCAATGGAGAATGTACTGACCCCACTACTGACTGTTACTGCTAAATGCTGTGTTTGAAGTTTTTTTTTTCGACCTGCGCAAATGTGTTTGTGTTAAAGCCAGCTCAGGCAAACCTGACGAATGCAGGAGCACACACACACACACACACACACACACACACACACACACACACACACACACACACACACACACACACATGTGACAGTGTTTATTTTGCTGAACATTACAAAACTGCCATGTCCCATAAAACAGTGCATCTTTAATAAGCAATATTTACAATAGAACAAAGAAAGAAATAAGTGTTTGATGCATTGCAGTACTCTGTATGAACAAATGCACTTATAAACTTGACCCTGAACAGCCACGGGCTGGCTTTAGCAACAATTGGTGATTGTTTTCATTCATTTCTTTTTTTGTATATATATTTTCAAATGTTATAATAGAAAATGTATATGTATAATTTGTAAAATGTATCATTTGTTGTGTCATCTGTTTACAGCGTTGGCTTAATTTGTGATTGAGACAAATGGGTTTAATTGAAATCATTTTTATTAGTAGTATAAGCCAGGCTTTAGCAACCTTGGACAAATCACAATATACTTTAAGCTCTCTTACGCGTGCATGAGCTCTCGCGCTCTCTCTCTTTCTCTCTCTCTCGCACACACACACATGATGTTTGAGTCCCATGGGTTTAATTTGCATAACAAACAATATTATTATTAATAGTAGTGGTAGTAGAAGTAATCCAAGACAATATAAGCTCTCTCTCTCAAACGAAATTTCTCTCTCATGAAATTGCGTAAAAACATGAAGAAAAAAAATGAAACTAGGGCGAAAATATAAGCAGTAAAAGATTAAGTAGTATACTGTAGGTCATCCCTGTCCTGCGATAACAGCCGCTAAACCTCTGGAACCTTTTAGTTGTTTTAGTATGGTTCTCAAGTGTGAATGTTTATGGGGATTTAATCCGTCTCTGCTGCCGCATCTCTTCACAGTTGTGATAAGTGATTAATGCCCCATCAGATCTTCGCTGGGGGAACGTTATGCAGGGATAAATGACAAAAGAAATACTGATCTGTTGGAACGATGCGGGTCGCGCGAGATGCAGATCTGCGTAAAAAAACTGTTTAGAACGGGCAGATCCGCAGGCTGCTACCACAGCACAAAAAAATACACACAACGCTCTCTCATAGATCCTCGGTAAGCGCATGAGCCCAGAGAGGATCAAAAGTTTTATTTTTGATTCCAGAGCGGAGGAATTTTGTGTTATCAGTTTTCTTTTGTTTACTTTCAAGTTTCCTAATTAATAATCCCACGCCATATCCAAACGGAAAGGTCTTCCCGTGCATATCCTAAGCACTCTCACACACACTCTTTAACTTTAACACTTTAACATTTCGTTAAACCTCTCTCAAGCCCTGAGTAAAAGCTCTTCTCATTAAAAACATCTCGTGGCGCGGCTCTCCATACCGCGCCACGTAACATCCGTATGGGCAGATATTTGTTCCAGATATTATGCGCCATTAATCAATTTGTTGCGCCAATTTTTGACTATCAACGAAAAAAACATAATAAAAAATATACCGAAAACATACTCAAGCAGAAGTTACATTTTGAGCTTTACTTTGCAGCAAAATATTATCTATCAGTGTATTAAACGGAACTACGTAGATAAAATACACCGTAATGCAAAATACATAGCCTGCATTTATATTCCGTATCTATAGCTATCGGTATAGATAAATTACACGTTACCGTGTCTTTAAGGATTATTAAGGATGTCTTGGAAAATATTGCAATAACTCATTTTATTTACTAAGAAATTAATTAAATTAATTTTTTTTTTTTTTGGATTTTTCCTCGATTTTTCTCCCTAATTTAGTCGTGTCCAATTCCTCCCCGTCACTAGGGGGCTCCCACATTAAGGCTACTACTACCACTCAGCCGGGAGGGCCGAAGACTATCACGTGTTTCCTCCGAACCACGTGACGCCAGCCGACCGTATCTTTTCGAACTGCTCGCTCGCGCACCGTTGGAGAGGTTACAGCATCACCCGGGATTCGAACTAGCGATCTCCGGATGATCGGGCGAGCGCTTTAACCACTGCGCCACTCGGAGGCCCAGAAATTAATTAATTTTAAATAGCATAAGCATCATGGGTTGTGTATTGAGTGATTTAAAAAAATTCTGTTTTATTAATCGGTTTTATTAGATTTTTTTACCATATCATCTATTTATGGAACTATGTTGACAATGCATGTACAGTATATAGACATGCTGTATAAACTGCCTGGACACTGTAGTTAACTGAAGCAGTCCATGCTCCACCTGGCGAGATTATACAGCATTGCAACCATCTTATTGGAAAGCGCATGGGGGCGTTTATGGGGCGGGGCATCGTTAACTGCGTCATCGCGGGGGATCACATTCCGAGCACAGATCATGCACGGACTTGTCAGGGTTCACTATGTGACCCGCCATGTTCCAGGCGGCTATTTCGTCTGTGGCTCCTACTGTAACAGCATCACTAGTTCAGTAACATTTTATAACTTACATTGTTTGAACTACATTCGAAAACCCAGAATGTAAAAGTCTGAGACTAGAGCCAAATTTTCAAACCGTAGATTCCCAAAAAGTCTGTGTTCGTTTCGTTTAACCTGTGTAACGTTCTTTAGGTCCTGTTGTACCGCAACCAATACTGGCTGGGGTTCTTCAGATTGCTGCAGCCGGAGCCCAGGGCCAACCTATCTACCTAGCTCCAAAGGTTTGGTGCATTTTTTAAAAATTTATTTAAAAAGTGTTCCTTTTTATTAGTCAGTAATCTCAGTACAGTGCACTGTAGTCTTCACTTTCTTTCTGTTTGCAATCATCATCATCATCGTGGTAAATGAAAGTAAATATCATTTGGGGCTGAACTAGTACAGCGGTACCTCGGCATACAAATAATCCGTTCCGGAGGCGAGTTCTTAAGGCTAAATTTTGTCTTGTGAAACTAATTTTCCATAGAGGATATAGACATTAAACCTCACTTAATCTTAATTTATGATTCCTCTTGGCACCGGCTGCTTTAAAAGCCAGACTGTGAAAGCGTCTCCTTTTTTTCTTGCTAACGTTCGTGCTAACGTTCTTAGGTCACATGGTGCTATGTCTTCTCTAAATCTTGCACAAAATGCAAAAAAAAAAAAAAAAACCCATAAAAGTGTATGTCGCTTCGCTTGGCTCCTGGACCTACGCTCGGTTTGGTCGCTCGTGATGCTCCGTACACCGAAGTACCACTGTAGCGTGTTCTGTCTTTTTCTCAAATAAGCCTTACAGACTTAAGACTTATGTGCTACAATTACACAGTTCTATACATGGCATAACATGGTTAAAAAAAAATAAATGTATACAGTTTATCTTGTATGAATGTGCTTAGTGTGGAGTAATATCAGACTATTTCTATTCAAGATGCTATTTCTTGTATCTTGTGTTCTAGCCTGCAGGCTCCCAGCAGAACGCCGCAACCACAGTCGGTCTCATCCTTCCTACAGGCCAAGCTGTCACTTTCCTGACTCCTAGTAAGGCTTAAAATGTTGTTTTTGACTCTTTCAGTGATTGTATATTTTAGAAAGGTGAACCGAAATGTCCGGTCCAGGTTTGGACATGATAATTGTGCATTGTGATTATGGGTGCAACAAGTTAGCTAGACGATCGTACCATACCAGGAAAGAAGTCGCCTTTTCTTTCCTGGTATGTTACTATCATGTAGCTAGCTTGTCGTTAGCTTCCGTTAATACGTTGTTAGTTAATTATACTTACTTTAGTTTGATCAACATTATGTCAAATGTTTATTCAACCTGTCACCCAGGGAATGCGCGTTTGAATCCCAGGTCCTCTCTCAGGAGGAGTCGCATTCTATCATCAATCATAGCGACACTTGCCAATCATTGGGCGCCTGTGTGCTCACACGAGCAGTGGGGGGAGCATACTGTTGTCTTGTTGGGAGAGTGCATGAACAGTGACGTGTGAGAATCGGTTACGAGTTCATTAGAGGCGGATGTTATGATGATCATGAAATACATGGCGAGTTTTTAAGGCGGAATTCGCGTATTGCGAAACGCATTTTCCCATAGGAAATAATGTAACTGTAGATCATCTGTTCCAGCTACCCAAAATATTACCAATTTTCCAACACTATAATCATATTTTTATGCATATATGTAAAAAAAAAAAAAAAAAACTGAAAGCGGCTCTCTTTTCTTCTTGCTAAGGTTCTTGGGGACCCATGCTTCTATGTCTTCACTGAATCTTCCACAAAGTGTAAAAAAACAACACAAATCGCGAACAAGTTTTGAATGGCTCCTGAACGTACGCGCAACTTAGCCGGCTCAGTTCATTTGTTCATATGGCGATCAAAAAAATCGCATGCCAAAGCAAATTTCTCGCATAGTTTCAATTCTTAAGGCGGAAATTTGTGGGGCGGGGCGCTCGTATGTGCGGTTCCACTGTACTGGATCTTAATGTGGTGAGGAAAATGCTATTTCACAACAATAGCATTTTTTCGTATTCTCTTTATGGCCTCTATGACATGGTGAATGAATTCTCTTTGCCAGGTCAGCCAGGCCCATTGATCAACCCTCAGATTGTGTCGACATCAAGCTTGTCACAACCAACAACAATCAAGATCCCAGTCTCTATCATTCACAACCCATCTGCAGTACAAGCCATCAGCACCGTGACCTCCAGTGGGATGCCTGCTGTGGGCACCTCACCCGCTGCTAGTCTTCCAAACATCGCTCAAACAGGTATCATCAAACACACACACACATTCATATATGTTTGTGTGTGTATAATGCATTATTGAGCAAGTTATAAGGATTGTCTTTTAGCTAGCTTTTGGGTAATCAATAGTCATTGTTATATCAATAGTAAATAAACTGTTTTTATAATTTGTACAAAATTCCTATTCTCGAAAAATATTCTTTGTAATACTGTAGGAATGTGTGTACAGTGTACAGTAGATCTATCCTGCACATCACTGTAATGGTTGCTGCATAGTACAGTATTACAGTTGCTTTATTATGGGGAAAATTCAATTCTGATCTATTTACACCTTCGTGATTATTTGAAAGGTTCATGAAACTTATTTTACATGTACGCCTACGGATGGTTAAGGGCCTGGCTGCAGCAAGAAGTTGCAGTGTTGTCAACTGTGTTTAGAAAATATTATGTCATAACGAGTTATATTAAATCTTCCGACTTGTTTTATTGTTCCATGTTTATCTTCAGAACTGCCATCAACATCATCATCACCTCTCCCTCCTCCTGACGCTGCACAAGCACACAACCTCCTGACTGACGCTGCAGGCAATGTCCTGGACGTGGGTCAGTCCAAAACCCCCTCTCAGGTCTCCTCTGTAAAGACCCGAGCTCGAACCCGGAAGAATGCTTTTTCTGCTATTGTTTCTCCCAGAGGTAAGTTGTTAATTAGCATGTTTAGTATGCAATTACATAACACCACATGTCACTTTCTTACCTTTTTTTTTTCTTCTTTTTTTTTTTAAATTCTCAATTATTTATACAACAGATTGCATTTTAGATTGTACATCTCGTCAAGGTTGTACAGGTAGTCCCCGACTTACAAACATTCAAGTTACGAATTTCTGCCCTCGGTTCTATTTCCAGTTCACGGAAGTAGCTCACATGAATTGTACAAACAAAAAAGACACTGCAGTGCAACAGATACCAATATCAACAGTTATATACAATGTTTTCAGTATGTAAGTGAATGTATAAAATGTCTTAAGACTGGCAATTTGTATGCGTGAGGGTTCGAGAGAAATGAGTCGGCCTCACCGGTTTCAAGGAATCAGTCACGATGATAGAAAATGGCTGTCCTGTAAAGCTGTCCTGATGCTGAATAATCCTAATTTCGGCAAATCCTCAACAAACCAGAGTTCATGGTCTAATACAGTAGAAAACAGCTCTGAGATAAAATGTGGTTATGTTTTTTGGCCACAAGGTGGCAGTGTGAGGAAAGGGGACAAATTTAGCCAAGTGGATTGGTATGTTTTACATCGTATGATCTCGTCAAAGGCGTATAACTTTGTCGGACTTAAGAACAAATCCGACTTACGAACACGCTCCTGGAACAGAACTCATTTATAAGTTGGGGACGACCTGTACAGGGTTTATGCTCTTTACTTAGTCAAGTTTTATTGCTGAGGGTGTGACTGGAATGTGCTTATATCTTGCAGTATTTCAGAATGTATTCAAGGCACCACAGTCCTGCTCTCATTGCGGTGTGGCCTACAAAGTTGTCCAAGAGCTTCGGGGCTACATGTGTGTAAGTCTCATCCCTCACACCCTGTACACTTCCTACCTCATATTATTTGTTTTTCTACCTCCAATTAATCCGCAACAAGTTGCAGTATTACTTCCGCCTGATTGTCCTGAGTGCGTCCAGCAGCATTCTACGGAGGCACTGGTATTCAATCTTTGACATCGCCATATGTCATAATCTCATGTTCACAGTGAGATTATTTGAAAGGTTCATGAAAATTGTTTTACATGTACGTCTACGGATGGTTTCAATATGAAACGATTGAGCTCTGTACAAATGTCTTAAGCCATCTCTTATTTCTTTGTTTCTTCCTAGGAAAATGAGACAATAGGTACAGTGATTTGATCAGAGAGAGAATTCATACAATCTTTAAAGTCAATGTTTGGTATGACCAGTGTTATTCTTTAACAATTGCTGAATTCTCTTACTTCATTGTGATTTTTTTAAAAGTAATCTTCAGGAATAGTTCTCCAGGCTTCTTGAAGGACATTCCAAAGATCTTCTTTTATAATGTTGTCTGCCAAGATGTTCCCATAATGTTTCAATAAAGTTGAGATCCGGGGTATGGGGAGGGCAAGCCATGACCGAGAGTGTTCAATCTTTGAAAAATGAAAGAAGGTCCGACTCTTTGGAAGCGAAATATGAAGGGTGGCTTTGACACAGTACTGTAATGTGTAGTAAAGACCAACTGGGAGCAGTGGATCTGGATAGATGTACCCATGACCACTATAACAGCTCACTACATCAACGCTATGGTCAATGTTTCATTGATCACTATTGGCGTTCATGTGTTCGTCAGCCTCACAGTTTGATCCCCATGTGTTTGTTTCAGCACTGTAATCCAGAGCTCATCAACAGAGTCCATGCGTTGGGCACCAGAACCAAAAAACGGGCCAAGCGAGCGAAGCGTAGCAGTGACTCAACGCAATCCGTACCCTCTACACATAACCGCACCAATTCCCCTTCATCCTCCTCGACATCCGCAAGCAGCAGACATCCAGCAGCCTCTCCTCCGCCTCCTCCTCCTCCTCCTCCTCCTGCTCCCTGTCTGAAACACATCACCACATCTGAGATACCGGAGGGAGTGCAGAGCCCTGGCACCGGTGACTACGACTCGCACGGCAAGCTGATCATTCTAGTGGAAGACTTCTACTACGGGAGGGACCCTGGAAATCCTGTCCTGGTAGAGAATAACCAGGTGCCCACTATGATGAAATGCCACCTCTGCGACAAGAAGCTGAAGAACAACATCAAGTAAGATGGTTTGTTGGGATCTGGGGAGGAGGGACATTTTAAAAAGGGTATTTTTGCATTAGGTCTGTCGGGTGGTCCACGGTACAGTTGCAGACGACAATACAGGGCAGATGGAACATTTTCAGACCCTTTCAAGTTTAACACAATTTCTTAAATCAATCTTAAAATGAATAGCAAAGCAAAAAGAGGTTTTTGGAAGGTTTTGTTAATTTAGATTCATAAAAAAAAGACCCCATTATGTATCCCATTTACATAAGTATTTCCCACCTGAAGGACTCTCATATGATAAGAAGCAAAATCTTCAGTTCCTGTCAGGAATCAGGCACGTCACCTTATTAAAACCAACCCTATAGTCGAACATGGTGGCGGCGGCATCATGCAGTGGGGGATGTTTTTCTGCAACTGGGAGACTAGTCGGAATGATGGAAAAAAGATGCGGGAAGATCTGTCCTGAATGAAAACCTTCTCCAGAGCTCTCAGGATCTTAGACGGGTTACATTTCAAAAAGGCAGCGACCCAAAGCGTTTTTCATTCATCGGTTCATCTTCTATACCGCTTATTTTGTAGAGGGGCCTGGAGCCTAATCCAAGAGCCATAGAGCACAAGGCAGGGTACACCCTGGACAGGTTGGAAATCCATCGCAAGACACGTACACACTATGGGCAATATGGGAACGCCAGTTAGCCTGATTTGCATGTCTTTGGACTGTGGGAGGAAACCAAAGTCCCCGGACGAAACTCACCGAGCACGGGGAGAAGATACAAACTCCACGCACACAGACCCGAGGCGAGAATCGAACCCTCAACTCTGGAGATGCGAGGGCACAGCGCTATCCACTACACCACCATGGCGCCTGACCCGAAGACACCCACAGAACTTGCTTCAGAACAATTCAAGTCCTGGACCTGAACGCAATAGAGCTTCTCTGGAGATACCTAAAAATGGCTGTGCACCTCTGAGATGGAGGAAGAAATCGATTCAGTGACGTATCGAGATTCTTTCGTCTGGTGATTCATACATTGTCACGTGGACTTCAAAATCTATTGTTGCAAATAAAGGCGTGCCAAGCTCATAGCATCCATCACAAGCAAACCCGAGATTGTCCTTGCTATCGTTCTTGAAGAGTCTGAAACTTGAAAGGGTCTGAGAACGTTCCACTGGTGCTGTGCGTAAGGTCTTGATTACATCCGGGATTATTCTCAGAGTGATGGTGGTACATTTAATTAACACCTTCTGACCAGTCAGATTAAAGAAATAAGCAATAGCTCTTTTTTTTTTTTAAATTCATTTATTTATTTATTTTTACTTCGGGTAGGCTGATGAACCACATGAAGCACCACATGGAAATGGAGCAACAGAGGGGTGATGGGAAATCTTACACTATGTGCCAGCACTGCTTCCGCGACTTCAGCACCCCCTTCTCCCTGCAGTGCCACCTCGAGACCGTCCACAGCCAAGTAGAGTCTGCATGTGAGTCCCTTTTCAGGTGATACAGAGAAGCTTGGATCTGAACCCTCTTTGGACTAAGAGTACTAAACCTGATTTGAATTCTTCTTCTTTGTATAGCTCTCTGCAAGATCTGTGAATTGTCGTTCGAGAGCACGCCGCTCTTTTTACATCATATGAAAAACTTTCACAAACCTGGTGAAATGCCGTACACGTGTCAGGTAACCCCAAAAGATTGTCCCCAATAACCAAACTGAACTCTGAACATTCCAATGGGTTCTGATTTTGAATATGTTTTTTTTAGGTTTGCAATTTCCGTTCGTCTTTCTACAGTGACGTTATAATACACTTTCGTGAGCTGCACAAGGGCACGGTCAACCTTCTCTGCCCTTATTGCCTCAAAGTGTTCAAGTCTTGCAACAGCTACCAGCTCCACTACAACAAGCACCAGGTAAACAATACTGGAGGGAACTAGAAAAGCCTGTCCTGTTTTATCATTTGTTTATAATACTGCCTCGCCTCACGTATCGACCCGTCCTGATTCTGATATAGTGGCATTTCAGCCCAGTGTCGCTAAAGGTCTCTTTATGCGAATGAGCTTTTGTACACTTACGCTCACAGCACTTGGCAGACGCCCTTACCCAGAGCGACTTACATTTTTATCTCACTATACATCTGAGCAGTTTAGGGGCCTCGATCAAGGGCCCAACAGTGGCAACTTGGAGGCGCTGGGGTTTGAACCCGAGACCTTACAAGATGTTAGTAGTATCCTGTTAGGCTTTACATTCATCTGAAAATTGATTCAGATTCTTTTTTCTTTCCCCAATGGCAAAACAAAAAGAGATGCCTGGAATGAATGCCTTGTTAATTTATATATATAAAAGACAGAAAAAGTTTGGACACACCTTCTCACTCAAAGAGTTTTCTTTCTTGTGTTCTTCAGCCCAAACGCGTCTCTTCTGCTTGTTGTCTGTCCTTAGCAGTGGTTTCCTAGCAGATATTCTAGCATGAAGGCCTGATTCACACAGTCTCCTCTTAACAGTTGTTCTAGAGACGTGTCTGCTGCTAGAACTCTGTGTGGCATTGACCTGCTCTCTGATCTGAGCTGCTGTTACCCTGCGATTTCTGAGGCTGGTGACTCGGATGAACTTCTCCTCCGCAGCAGAGGCGACTCTCGGTCTTCCTTTCCTGGGCCGGTCCGCATGTCAGCCAGTTTCTTTGTAGCGCATGATGGTTTTTGTGACTGCACTTTGGGGACATTTTCAATGTTTTCCCAATTTTTCGGACCGACTGACCTTCATTTCTTAAAGTAATGATGGCCGCTCGTTTTTCTTTACTTAGCTGCTTTTTTCTTGCCATGATACAAATTCAACGTCTTTGAATGAATGAGAAGGTGCGTCCAAACTTTTGGTCTGTACTGTATTTGCACAGCTCAGGTGTGCTGCTCACCCCCGAAACGCTCTGTTCTTTTCCCCTTTTCTTTACTTTTACTTATTTTTTTGTATTATAATTGTGTGACGCTGATAAAGGTTTTGTGCCGTTGTTCTCGGCTCTGTGATCTTTTTTCCCGCGTCAAGCGTCGCACCATATTTAAGCGTCCACAAGAAAGAAACTAATTTGAGATTTATATGCACTTGTCTTTTTTTTTTAACTACACTAGAATCCTCCATCCCATCCCCGCTGTTAAAAAAAAATTAACTCGGTAACTTTTACTCTGACTACATTTTTAATGAGCTACTTTTTACTTTTACTTGAGGAGATTTTTATAATGGTAACTTGTACTTGAGTACAAAAGTGTATTACTGGTATGTCCACCCCTGGTATTTGCCACCTGAAGGAGACTCAGACGACAAGAAGCTCTAGCTATTTGGATGCAATTTCCCTTGACATGTGTCGGAAATCAGGCACTACACATGACCCTTTTAAAACCACTCCTACAGTCAGACATGGTGGTGGCGGCATCATGCAGTGAAAAAGCTTTGCTGTGTGAAAACCTTCTTCAGACTGCTCAGGACAGGAGAAAGGCAGCGACCCCAAGCTCCTTTCATTCATTTGTTCATCAATTTGTACGTTTGTCGAATTGAACCTGGTGTCTCATGTTTGGCTGTCTCTGTGTCCTGTCCAGAAAAAGTCCGTCCTGCACTGCTCCAAGTGTCGCCTTCAGTTCCTTTACGCAAAGGACAAAGCAGAGCACAAACTTCTATTTCACCAGACCCATCTCAAGCCTGTGCAGCTGCTGGGGCTTAAGCCTGGTACTAGGGTAAGCATGTGATACACACTCTAACCAGAAAGCATTTATCTTTATTGTATTCCTCTCTATCTATGTTTGCATTATTAGAATAGTTTACAGTATGTTAACTGTTTAATCATTATAATCTTAATCATCTATGTAACAGTTGTATATCTGCCTTTCAGATAACCATCCGGGCGTACTCAGTGACTAAAGAAAACGACATCACTAACTTGAGTAAAGCTACTACGAACAGCAATGGCTTTCCCGCATCATCAGTTCCCGCAACGCAGAGCGGCGTCCAGAGGGTCGCACCGACAAAGAGGAAGCCTGTCGAGAGCATGTTGGAGATCATGACCAAATTTCAGAGACAGTGGTGAGAGAGAGGATGATTAAGGATGTCCTCATCTGAAATGTTATGCTGGGAAAATGTACAGTGTTTACAAAAGCTGATCGCCGAACCCCTCGATCTTAACACAACCTGTTTCCTCCTCCTGTTTCTAGCGAGCCGTCAAGAAGTTGGTTCTGTATAGAGTGTAACTTTGAGATTCCTGATTTTTCCACTCACTTCCCCACGTTTGTGCGCTGCTCCCTGTGCCATTACAGCACCTGCTGCTCCAGAGCGTACGCTAACCACATGATCGGGTGAGTAGTGACCATGGTAGACGTCACAAGCAAAGTTTTGCATAATTTCTAGACGGCACATGCGTCATAGACGTTAGAACGTTTCATCAAGGTTCCCCATTTCTGTCCGCAGTAATCATGTTCCTCGTAAAACCACCACTAAATACCTGAACTTGTACAAGCCATGTCCGAAGTAAGTGTTTTTTTTTACCCTTTGTTAATCTTGTCAGTTTACTTGTAGCGGTTTGGTTGAAGTCTAATGAGTTTGGTTTTATTGCAGGTTGGGTCAATTAAGCTGCAATACCTGTGGTTATTTCACTGAGATTGGAGACCTGATGGCTGCACATCTGACTAAGAATCCAAGCCACAACTTCAGCCAATGCAAATTCAATGGTGAGTGTTAGGCTTATTTATTTTATTTATTTATTTTAAAATTCTATTAATATTCCTCCATAGAATCTACCACAAAAATATTTTATTCATAGTAAATGCTCTGTTCTGATGCAGTTTAATAATCTGTTAATAATCTGCCTACAGATTGTCTCCGATTTAGGAACGAATTTCCGCAGATATGAACACGTTCCATGTTTGTAGAATACAAACAGATCAAAACAAAATAGATACTGCAGTACACCAGATACAAATATTTACTAGGCTGAAATGATTCCTCGAGCAATTCAATGATCGAGGCAAAATCGTCTGCCTCGAGGCTTCTTTTAATTAATTTTAAAAGCTTGAGTTATGTTTTTGCTCAATTATTAGTTTGGCGTGACACAGCGCGCTTCCGGCTGCAAGCCGCCAGTAAACACTGACGAAGAAGAGTGCGATCATAGAAAATAACCGTCCTGTAAAGCTGTCCTGATGGTGAATAATTGTAATTTCGGAAAATCCTCAACAAAACAGATTTCACAGTCCAATACAATGGAAAACAGCTCCAAGACAAAATGGCCATTTAAAAGCGCAGAGACAACACTTAGATTTGATGTGCGCGAGATACATTTCCTTAGGCGCAGTCACATTTCTTGGCCACATGATGGCAGTGTGGGGAAATGGGACATTGTACATTGTATATTCGTGTGAAAGGCGTATAAAACTCACTTTTATCAGACTTATGAACAAATCCGACTTACGAACGTGCGCCCGGAACGAGTCGAGGACTACCGCTATAGCTTAATCAGATATAAAAAAAACAACATGACTTCATAAGGACAAAGCAAATACAAATACAATTTTGGTCAGATTGATTGGAGTGCATAATCAGTTTCATGGAAGAATCCATTGAAAAGATGAATAATTGTCCTAGGATCAAGTAAACTCAAATAAACTCATTTAAACAGAGTTGTTACATGTTAATGTTATAGGATTTATAAGAATCGTTAGTAATTATAATCTAGTTTATATTTGAATTATATTAGTCAAGTGGATACAGTACATCACAAACAGTTAAATGATGTTTGCATGTAAATGATGACAAATCAGTGATTTTTGCTTTTCCTTCTTCTTTTTTTTCCAGAAGGATTTTCTCGTGGCTATAAAAGGTAATTCAGTTTTACTTTTTTGGAATATTTTATTTCAGCAATAGAACGCAGCAAACGGTTTCAGTCTCATTAAAACAATCCATTTGTTTCCTATTTTAAATGGATTTGCCTTTTTTGTTTTTTTTCCTCTGAAGCACTGGTATAATCGGTGAAATAAACAGAATAGAAGCAGCCGAGCCGAAGAGATTTGTTATATTGGTGTGATGCAGATGACAGAACAGATTAACCTGTAAAGGATTGAATGAAGCCAAGAATAAAGCAGAGGAGAAATTACTTATGATAATGATGTGTGATACCCTTTCAAAATTTTAGTAGGACGTTGAATGTGTAAGGTCCTGTGCAAGAATTCTGTGATTTCAGATATTAAGCCATAATGTATGTACTCAGGTTCAGGAAAAAAAAACAAATGGTCCTGAATTAAAATATTCTATACTGATGCATATCTTTCAATAATCAAATATGTAAATAATTGTTTTAAAACAATTGTATAAATCAGATTAGGTGCAATCAGAAGAATAATGAAATATTTTAAATATACAGGAATCAAGTCAGGTGACGTCTCATCAGGATGGTGGTGTAGAGTAATGAGCATCCCATCTTCATAGTGCAAACCTACTGGGTCACCAGTGTCAGTGAATTTAGGAAGAAATATAGTGCTCCTGACTAACAATTTGAAGGAAAACATCCAATGTGAAATTGCTGCTATTCCCCTTAATAATCAGTATTTTCATTATCATAAAGCAATATTACAGAATAACCAGGGCCTCTTTCGAGTGAATCACCCTGTACAAGCTGAAACCAGACTGGTAATAAAATATTTTAGCCTCAGAGCTGAACATTTTTGCTTTGAAAGCACTGATGTCAAAAACCCAGGGATTGCGCAATTCAATTTATTTATTTTAAATTGTAAAAATTTATAAACATTGACCATAGACCAATTGATAAAGTTTTGTAATCAAACTGTAGCACCCCAAATAAAAATTTAATTTAACTATGGGGCGCAAAAACAAACCAAAATTTTTTTTTTTAAGCAGCAAAGCGTAAATTGTAAACAAGGTCTTTGTCAATCTGATTTTAAAAGAAAGTCGATCGATATGTGCAGTTGTACTACAATTGACCCCAGTGACAGTAATGAGTCTTAGAACGATAAGCAGTATGTAACCATGTATGACTGACGTTTGTCTCTTGACAACCTTCTGTTGTTCGACTTACAGATTTGTCTTCATACCGAGTGACCTGATACGAAAAGCCCAGGGCCTTAGCAGCGGGATTCTCATACAGAAGCAAGAAATACAAGATCAAAGTTCACTTCCTCAAGCCATTAATCCCGTGTCCCCCTCCAGCCACTGCATAAACCCCCCCGAAAGCTCTGCACACGCCTCGTCTATTCCCACTGAAGTCCAGCCTGTGGTTGAAAGCACTGTGCCTGATGAGAAGTGTGGGACACAACCAAAAGATGCAACACCAGAGAAGAGGGCGTGTTCC
Source organism: Clarias magur (assembly GCA_013621035.1). Lineage (NCBI taxonomy): Eukaryota > Metazoa > Chordata > Actinopteri > Siluriformes > Clariidae > Clarias > Clarias magur. Next base: position 2,810,701 of record QNUK01000012.1, read on the forward strand.
AATGGAGCCAGCGGTCAAGCCGGAGAATCTATTACTGCAGCACAGCTCAAGATTGTACTCCATGCTCTGTGCTTTGGCGTCCCCCAGGCAGCCAGCCAGTTCGATAGCGAGCCAGACGAAGTCCAGTCCCTGTTACTCAAGCGTCAGCTTCAGCTTGGGCCGCCGAAGAGCCGAGACGGGTTGATCCCTCGAGCGAGCGATCGGTTAGCCGAGTGGATGTTGTGCCAGCGTGAGCAGCAGCTTCCTATCGACGAAGCCATTCTTTTTTCCAAAGCCGCACAGTTCACGAGCGCCGATGGTGGCCCGGGCATCTCTTACGGCTGGGCCGTGGACTTCCTGATAACGCACGATTTATCTCTGCAGTCGCTGGCCACGTCTCGCCGACTACTGCCCCATAAAGCTCAGGAACGCCTGCATAATTTTACCTCCCATATGAAAAAGCAGATCACCACGTACAACTTGGGCATGTCGGACATTGCCGCCATGGACGAGCTTTCCATTTTTATAGACTTGGAGCAGCTTGATCCTGCCTCAGCTGATTCTTCTTCCATGATGTCTGCTTTTAAGTTGGTTGGTGAAAAGGATCCGCTTCTAGATGTCGTCCTCGCCTCCCTGGCAGACGGTACCATCTTACCTACCGTGGTGTTCGTTAGAGGAGAGCCTCTAAGTCCGGACGCACCAGCCTTGCCAGACATCATCTTGGAGGCCAAGCCAAACGGCTTTTCAGACGAAGAAAGACTCAAGCTGTGGTTCGACAAAGTGTGGCGTCGGCACATGAAGCCCGACTCTGGAGGCAGAGGGCTGCTGCTTGTGGACCCATATCGCGGTCACCTAAGCAAGAGGTTCTTAGCATTGCTCAACATTACGGACACTTTGCCAGGCATCATCCCTCAGGCATGCTCCTGTCGTCTGCAGCCGCTCGAGGCCTGCGTCGGTCTAGTGATGCGGGAGTTCCTGCAAGCTCGATGGAGCCAGCACGTGACTGAAGCTCCACAAGACCTGATCGGGGCCGTGCCTGCCGACCTAGCCCTTTTGCTCTCGGCATGGCTCCTCGAAATGCTGGATGTCCTGGCAGAAAGGCCAGAATTTCTACAGCGCTCTTTCGAGCCAGCGTTGAAATCTAATACAGAAATGGCACCAGGAGGATTTTCCGAGTTGGTACAGAATCTGACCGAAGCCCTTGTGGTGAGCACACTTCAGGAACAAGAATCTGATGAGCAAGAGGCTGAAGACACCATTTCATCAGATGTCTCTCAGAATTCGTTGCCTTCACCACCCAACCCCCAAGCTCTGAAGAAAATGTTCGGCAAAAACAGCGATCTCGACTCCTTGCACGGATTTGAAAATGCAGAAATGATAAAGTTATGATTTTTTTTTACAATTAAAATAAACAAAACAGTGATTCTCCAGGTTCTTTGAATGCACCGAGATGGACCATTTGCTCAGTATCATCATGATCATGTAATGTTTTTTCAGTTCATGTTACACACACTGTCCTCGCCTTTTTCGATCAGTGACCAGTGATTAAAAATATAAGAAATTGTTTGGTAAAGAGTATGTCATCCTTCTGTTTTTTTGGAGGTGCTTAAGATTCTTCCATTCCTTACACAATCGCGTCATTTTTCCATTTGTACCCGAACCTGCAGGGGTTCTTTTCAAACATTTATTGCCGAAACATTGGAGCGGGTGCTACAGTGATAAATGTAGGTTAGTGATACTAACATTGCTTTGCAAAGACTTCTTTCATTCATGTAATGTACAAAAGTCTTAATGCACCTCTAAAATATGTCTCAGAATTTCTACTGTAGCCATGTACAGAGGAATAAAATCATGTCTGCTTTGACTGCTGAGCTGTTTTATAGTCCAGCCGAAGTGTTACTGTTCACTTATTTCTTTGAGTGCTATTACTGCTGTGAAGTGTTGCACACCGCAAATGAGCAAATAAGTCCTGTGTACAAGTGTCTCAGCTTCTCTACTGTATTTTGGGCTGCTTGTTCATAATCCAAGGGCTCTCCTTTATTAATATTACACAAAACCTCATTTTATCTCGAAAATGTTTCTTTTTCTTAGACCTTTTCTAAAAGGGACGTTTTATTTTGTAATCAATAAATGGATGGTGATGTTTGTTTATATTGGTGATTTATTTTTACTCGCTGATTACACTTAATCTCAACTTTTCCATGGAACTGAAGTCTGATCAAACATCAACGGTGTACTTTACCGGTTGCAGAATTAGCTTAGCTCTACACAGCATGGCGTAGCTGTATATGGCAATGGTGTTCATGTTGCATTTTTATTCATATTTAAATATATTTCATAATACACATTATATATAAAAAGATCACTGAAAACCTAAACAGAGACTCAGACATTTTTTCCACACATTACAATTTTATTTCTGGCTAACCAATACAAATGTAAAACGTACTAAGTGTTGTTCTCTTGTGGTATAAATAGTCCACTAAAGAAATCCAGACGAGCAAATTGGGCCTTCATTCAAAGCCGCTGAAAGAAGAAGAAAAACGTCATATTAGATCACTTATTTTAATCAGGAATAATCAATCTGATAAAAATACTCAAGGTTCAGGTTCATTTTATATTCACTAACAAATTGTTAATTAGAAGAATTTTGTTGATCCTGTATTTTTCTGGCTTTTGACATAAATGTGAAACACTTGCAGAATAGTACATCATGTAACCCACCTGACCATATGGGCGATTTCCCAGTTTGTTTCTGATGAGAGTGGTCCAAGAATCTCAACTCCTTCTGCTGTCACAATGGCAATTTCATGCTAAAAAAATAGAAATAATAATATAGCACATCACATGTTTTAGAGGAGGGAAAAAGATTTAATGCAACTAGGTAAACCAGTATTTGTTCATGAAGATCAGGAAGAGTTCTCACTCTGTTGTAAGAACGAGCGTCGCGGTAATACAGCACTTTGAGGCATCGCTCAATCAGTGCCCGTGCTTCATCCTTGGAAATTTCAACTTTGTTCTCAAGCACCTCTCTCATCAAGGGCTTAAAAAAAAAAACAGACATACACAGAAATAGTTAAGAAACAGTTTACATAATTTATAAAAACAAAAACAAAAGGTGTTTAACATGCCGGAAAAAAGTAATAAGTGGACCAGACTAATCCTCACCTGAGCCAAGTATGCACCAAATCCTGTGGCTACGGCTGGAGCTTCATATGCAACACCTAGCTTGTCTACATAGCCCAGGAAGCTACAAGATACAAACAGAAGTTTTGTGAAAAAACAAAACTAATATTAATATTAGTATATTAACAGTATAGGCCAAAGGTTTTCTAGAATGACAATCATGTCAAGTTTGTGAATTTAACTCTATTACTTGGAGAATATCAATATTTTGTCAGTGGTCTCTTAAAACTCCTTTCCAGAATGTTATAGAAGTAATATTGTTAAAAACGATACACCTGAAAGTGATTACAATTGACAAACTTTTATGCCTTCCTACTGAGGAAGGCATGAATGAATACTTGTGAAAATAGAAGTAGCAGAGTTTAGAATATTTTCAGATAATTAATTTTATTTTAGTTATAGTACTACTATAGTAAGTACAAATTAGTGCTTAAGAACAACATTGTCTTTCGGCTGTTCCTCTTTAGGGGTCACCACAGCGAATCATCTGCCTCCATCTAACCCTATCCTCTTTGGTCATCCTCTTCTCTCACATAAACTATCTTCATCTTCTCTCTCACTACATCCATATATCTCCTCTTTGGTCTTCCTCTAGACCTCTTGCCTGGCAGCTCCAACCTCTGCATCCTTCTACCGATATATTCACAGTCTCTCCTCTGAACATGTCCAAACCACCTCAACCTGGCCTCTCTGACTTTATCTCCAAAACATCTAACATGGGTTGTCCCTCTGATGGACTCATTCTTGATCCTGTTCAGCCTTGTCACTCCCAAAGAGAACCTCAACATCTTCAGCTCTGCTACATCCAGCTCTGCCTCCTGTCTTTTTTTTCAGTGCCACCATCTTTAAGCCGTAGAGCATCCCTGGTCTCACCACTGTTAACAGGGAATATAAAATTAGTTATTTGAAACTAACCCTTCTCCATTGTAAAATCCACCAATAACGACCGTGTTCCAAAGTGGGTTCATTCTGCTGCGGCGGTTGTACATGACACGAGTGAGCCAGGAGTGGATTGCTTTGGGGCTGTAGCTGTGGCCATCTCCAAGGAGTTCCTCATCAATCCTAAACAAACAGCAACATAGATAGCAACTCAGATACATTACTTGTAGCAACTATGTATCTATGCTGCTAATATGTTTGTAGCAACATAGGTACATTACGTAATTTCATAAATCTGATTTCCTGACATTTTTTCATCTCTCATTCATATGTTCCCCAGTTTTCTCCCACCTCCCAAAAACAGGCCAATATGTGGACTGGCTGTGCTTTGATCCTAGATGTGAACATGTTTGCATGCAGCCATGTAATTCCTGCATTATGTTCTACGCATTGTGTTTGCAGAATAGGAGAGTCCAGGACCTTGACCAGTATAAGGCAGTTACTAAAGAGGAAAGAGTGATGCTGCAACAAGAAATTATTAACAAAATGCTGTAAAGAGAACATGCTGTATAAAAAAATGCAGAAGCCAAGTGAACTCACGTTTGACGCTAACATAGGTTTGTATAATTTTTCCTTAATAGTGCTCTTAACAGCTCAATTCAGACTAGTCAGTAGGGTTGGGTAATGCAGCACCGGTACCTGTATAACCGGTATGTACCAGACCGAAACAGAACGAGAATTTCGGTGCCACTTAAATGCCTGAACTGTCAATTAATACATTTGTTCTCTGGGGCTATGATGATGACACAGTTGCAATAAGCATTAGATTCATGAACACACACGATCGCTAGTAAAAATTTAAATACTGCATTCATGGAGTGTCAGAAATGATCGGAAAAATAAATTATTTCCTTAATTAGAAAAATCTTGAGGACTTCGGAAAGCTTTGATAATACAAATCCAAAACATTGTTGCACTAATGTTACTGTCCATTTTATTTTTGTAGATTAAAAGTTTATTAGATTAGATAAAAAAATTAAAAGCACAAAATCATCAGGAAATGAAACCATCCGACATGCACGTGAACGCAGCAACTAACGTTACACTCGCTCTGACGTCAGCAGGTGATCTTCCGCTATCTTAACTTGCTAAATTAACATTCGTTATAATGCCTAAAACTAAACGTTCGAAAGTGTGGCTGTATTTACAAGAAAGGATTCCGACACCACGACATGCAGTAAATGTTTTATAGCAGTCACGTGTAAAGGGGGAAACGCGTCAAATCTAATGAAACATTTGAGGGCACACGGAATAAAATTAAAGCAGAGGGATGCGCCGTGTTTGACAGCTTAGAGACAACAGCTGGCACTATCGGTGTGATGACCCCAGCCCCAGTCATACCAACCGTAGCAAAAAGGATGACGATTATGATGACGACAGCAGCCTTTCCGCAGGTTAGAAGTAGGATAATGTAATGGTAATTGCAAAATGTAAATCTTGCATTCATGCTAACAAATGGTCAAACAATTTGTAAAATACTAATGTAACATGGATTCTGTTTATAATGATGGCTTTCCAGCTAGTACTTAAACTTTTAATATATTGTTCAATTTAAGCATTCAATTTTTTGTTCAATAAAAATGTAGTCTTGAGTCATCCACCATCATTTTGTGGCTTTTGCAAAGTATCGGTTCAGGCACCGGTACGGTTTAAAAGTATCGATTTAGCACCGGTATAGAAAAAAACCCAAACGATACCCAACCCTACTAGTCCGTAGCTTATTTTGTCTAAACATAGCTCTGAGGGTAGTTACACACAAGATTTAATTGTGAACACTTCATAAGAATGTATTTTATAAGGAGACATCTATTTAGCATTAGATTTTAGCATTGGGAGTATAAAAAATGTATGTAATCCTTTGGGAGCCATAAACACAATTGTTGATTTAGTCCAGGTGATCACCAGAGTTTGATAATAAAAAATATATATATTTTTTTAAGGATTAAGGCTGTAGAGAATAATACAGGTATAACACTAAGGAGAACTTACACCATCTGTTCAATGACTTGTTTGATGTACTGGTAGTCTGCATAGTCCCCTGAAGCTCCAAGGATGGTGTTGTCGTTGACTTTCATGAGGCGGGAAATGTTGCGGAAACGGGCCAGAGAGCCATAAGAGCCCAGCATGTCAGCGGCGATGATCACACCTCCTGTGAACTTCACCCCAAGCACTGATGTCCCCGTCACCATGGGATTCCTGAGAAATCAAAAACAAAGAAAATGTAAAAACACTGATCAGGATTACTAATCAAAGTATACATTTTTTATAAACAGAGAAGTAAAAGCACTGATTATGACACTATGACACTAACAAAATGAGAAACCTTATGCAAAACATTCTGTATTAAATTAATAGCTTAGATTTAAGCATTAAGCCCATTATCTCACTTAAATTTTAGAGATGTCAAGTGTGTCTGACTGCTAGCTAAGCTACATTACAAACTAAAAATAATAACAGAAAAATATATTATACTGTATTATTATATTATTTATTATATTATTAATAATAATTTAATTATTATATTCTTTATACTATAACAAAATACGTGGAGCAACATCTTTTTTAAAATATTTTTTTTATCGAGAAGATAGTTAGATAGTTAGCTACATAAGCGATTTCCACCATCACGATGATACAGCACTGTTAGCTAAACTGAAACTAACACACCGCTAGCCTGTTAGCTTGCTAACAAAACTGTATTATTTAAACGTTAAAGAGACAAAAATATGTATTTTAAAGCTTACAGTGTGTGTCGTACGGGCCCACATCCAGGAACCGTAGTATTACCGGCACCTGGGAATGAATAAAATTCTCCAGGTTTTGGTCCGCTCTCCCAGAAATTTAACTTCAGTCCACTCGACGCCATGTTGAACAAAGCCGGAAGTGACGATAAAACTCGCTTCCGGTTCAAATAGCAAATGAAAGGAAGTTAACAAATCATTTGACTATATTGTCAACTTCTATATTTTATTGGCAAGGTTCTACATTCATGAATGTCAATTTTCTAAATCATCTTCTAAACTATCGCCTTTCCTCTGTGAAATACAAAACATTTTGAACACTTTACATTTAACAGAAAATCATAAATCTTCTCTGCCATTGTCTCGACATTTTGATTTAGTTCATGTAACACTGTGATTTTTGTGCTCTGCTATTTAGTTATTTAGTTTATTATTTTTCCACTTTTTAGTTATTTATTTGTCGGTTTATTTGTCGGTTTATTTTGATCTACTGTTATTATATACTGTATATGTATATTTTTGTTACATTTGCTTATATTGTATAACTTCAAACTGTGGATAGTTATTTGTATAATTCAATCTTTTATACCTGAACCTTGTTCTTTCATACATTTCATATTGTAATTATCATTTATTTTTTGTATATATTCCTGATTCATGATATAGTCGTTTATATATTCCTGATCCATGACTATATATTTTTGTCCATGACTTACTTTTTATATATTTGTTTAGTTATTATTTGTTCAACATTTAAAATGTAAAAGTTTTTCATATATATATATATTATTATATAGGTGTATTATGAATAAATCAACGTATTTTTTCCTGGAGAGATTTTTCCTTTTTATATGTGCCCCCCAAAAAATGCTAATTAGTCAGATCTCTTTCATATGAGTATTGCTACTAAAACTACTAGTGTAAGCTTCTAGACGTATGTGACCTGCAAAAATCGTTGCTTAAATTAAAGTATTCTGTGCAAAATTAGGGATTTGTTTTAGAAAAAAATTAATTGTATAGTGTCCATAATCATTTCAAATTCATTTTGCAATATTTTAACAATTTTGCAGTTTAAAATAATACACTTTTTCAGGTTTATGTCTTTTCATGTGAAATCTAAATTGACCAATTTTAATCTGAATGACAATTCTATTTTTATCTAATAAAGTTACAAAAAATGAGGAGCCATTAAGTATTATGAAAAAGTGTGTTATTTGATATGATCTAAAAATGCACTTTTTCACCTACTATAGGTGAGACACTTAGAGACACCAATAAATCAAGCATAAATTACCAATTTGTAGTGTAATTCTATTTTCTTGATTAATTTTACTACTTTAGATCAATACCATTGACTATTATTATATATGAATATTTCATTGCATGTCATACTGTGTATAGCTGTGTAACGGCATTATATTCACTGCTACCCTGACCAGAATAAAAAGGTGTAGTCACAGTGAGGGTTTTAATGCCATTAATAAAGATTATAAAAGAATAAGTTCTAGCTTCTGAGACTGCTTTAAAATGAACTGCTTGTATATGAAAAATAAAAAGAGCAGATTTATACCTCAATCTTGATTACTTGAAAACAAGCAGGTGTATATAATGTCAGTAATTCCAAGAGTTATGCATGTGAGTTATGTATGTGAATAAAATGCTCTATTGACTATTATTGTACACATTTCAATTCAGGTTAATTTTTATACAAATTATGGAAGTTATTTTACAGTTAAGGGGATCTTTGATTGGAATACTCTCAAAACAAACTTTTTCCTTACTCTCTCTCTCTCTCTCTCTCTCTCTCTCTCTCTCTCTCTCTCTCGCTCTCTCTTGCTCCCTCCCTCTCTCTCTTCTTCATTACTTTATTTTGTTCTCTTTTTCACTTAGGTCTTTCCTCTCTCCTTTAGATTAGAGGAGATTATACAAAACTATTGTTGTCTTCCTTCCTTTACATCTCTCTCACTCTGTCTCTCTCTCTCTCTCTCTCTCTCTCTCTCTCTCTCTCTCTCTCCCTCCCCTTATTCTTTCATTTACATGGGAACCGGCTGAACAGTTAAGTAATGACAACACTCGAAGCTGTTTCCTCATGTTATAGCTAAATTATAACTGATGCACTAATGGTTGTATGAAGATTTTTTTCCTCTTTTCAAATGGACTCGTATACTTGGTTATTATTTGTCATTGTACTTGTTGGTGCATAAATGTTTTCCCTTCAGAGCTGACAACTTTGGAGTTTGCTGCTTTGGAGCCTATCTCACAGAGTTTTTTTTTTTTTCTTTCTTTTTTTTTCGTATCTGGATTTCAATTAAGTTACTGTAGACGGAGAAATGAATTTTGATCAAATCCTGGAGGAAATCGACGGATTTGGGAGATATCAGAAGACTCTGTATGTGTGGATTTGTCTTCCACAAATCTTCCTTGCCTTTCATATGATAGCGAGCGTCTTTACAGGATACACACCAGCACACCACTGTCGGAGCTCTCCTGATGAACGCTGGTACTTTAACGTGTCCGTGAACTACAGCGACTCATGCAGCATCCCATCTGTGATGAACCAGACTGAGGAGCTCTGTCCATACGGATGGGTCTACAGCCAAGAATTAATCCACAGTACCACTGTCACTGAGGTAAACCAACACACGCCAAGAAGAGAAACAGATTTTAGCGTTAAATTAAGATATTTGGGACAGGGTTTGAATGTCCAGTCTGTTTGAGTTTTTTATAGTGGCTACAATTGTTTTTAATTGATCTTAAAAGTCTATAATTTGTAAAACTGTACAGATAAGGACATCTTCAGGACCACACATACTGGAGATCTACAGTACTGGGACCATCTTCAAAACCTATTAAATCCCTAAAAATTTGAACACCCAAAGGACCAATTTACTAAAGTCCTTGCCTTTAGGACATCCTCACAGGGTAATTAGTAATAAAAAATTTTGGCAACAACCTAACAACCTCTAAAGGAGTCCTGAGTTATTGGAGTAAGAATTTTATTATACTGTATAGGGTGCCCCAAAAGGCGGCACAGTGGCTTAGTGGTTAGGACTGCCGGCTTGCACCTCCAGGGTCTGGGTTCTATTCCTGCCTCACGTCTGTGTGCATGGAGTTTGCATGTTCTACCTGTGCTTGGTGGGGTTCCTCCAGCTCCTCTGGTTTCCTTCCACAGTCCAAAAACATGCAGATTGGGTTAATTGATGCTTCTAAATTGCCTGTAGTGTGTGAGTGTTTATATGTGTGCGCCCTGTGATAGATTGGCACCCTGTCCTGTATACAGAATAAAGCGGTATAGACGATGAGTGAGTGGGTGTCTCCATACATAGAGGACATAAATTAATTTAAAATAAAAGAGAAAAATGAATTCTCCAATTCTTTATTATTATTATTATTTTTATTATTATTATTATTATATTTTTTTACCAAAGACCCCATGATGTAAAATAATTAATTAGAGAAGAAAAATGGATCTTGGATTTTAGCTTCCACACCATTAGCTTTCATACTGTACATGCTGAGAGAGAAGCCATGGGCTACCTAACATCTGTCCATGGTAACATATGTCCCTGGGGCAGGAGGAGGAAGGACTGTGTACACCAGGGTGTAAACCATACTTATTTGGAATAATATATGACTTTTTTACATGCAGACATTCAACACATTAAGGATGTCTGAAATGTAGCATATGTCGGAGATGTTGTTCTAATGAATGCCTAGAAAGTGTAGACATGGTGGAATTTACAGTAAAATATACAGATCAGTACAATATACAGTATTTATAATGAAGTATGTAGAGTATTTATAAATATGTACACTATTAATAAATAAATACTCTAACATTCGAATGCTCTAATATTACTGTACACATAAAAGGCATTTCGGATTACGTTTATTTATTTAATGCTTTAAAGCACAGTGGGGAAGTGAGTAGCATCACCACCTGACAGCTGCAGGGTCCTGGGTTCACTGGGTTTACTGGGTTTCTTCAATGTTCTTTGATTTCCTCCCACTGTTAAAAAAAACATGTTTTGTTGTGGAGATCTATAAAGATCCATCAGTGGTCGTTTAAGTGGACTATATTTGTGTTTCCAAATATGGGTGTCCCTCCATATACAGTACCAGGAGACTGCAAGTTCGAATCCCAACAATGAAAAAGTCCCCAGAGTCTTTATAGCAACGAGAGCTTACCTGTTCCTTTCCCAACATAGAAAATCTTCAGGGAAGGAAAACAAAGAATGAGAGTTGAGGGAATGAAGGTTTACAACGTTTCTAACAATGGTTATTTTTGCTAATTATTTTGAAACTGCAAATGGATATAAAGTATGTTTATAACATTGTCAACTATATACAGTCCACAATTGTTACATATACACAAATTGTACAATCCTTTTATAATTCTCTCTCTGGGTTTGAAAACAATGCTATATTTCCCCGTTTAATATGTCATTTTTGAATCATACCTATAATCTGAATGCACAAAGGAGCTCTTGGATTTATATGGTAGATGAAATCTAACAGTTCATAAGCTGCTGTATGTTTTATCTCTGTTTGTATGTCCATTTTGTGTGTGTGTGTATGTGTGTGTTAGTGGGGTCTTGTCTGTGACAGGGTGACTCTAAACAGTCTTGGTTCTTCGCTGTATATGCTGGGATTGCTTGTGGGAGCTATTGTGTTTGGCTATATGGCCGACAGGTATGTTTGTATCGAATGCATTCTTCACTATGAAGTGTCACACTCAAGTACATACGCTTTTAATCAAAGACTCCATAAAAATCTAAGTTTGCTCCACATTCTCCATTGGTTTAGAATTTTGAAGTACTATTGATTAATATATGACTGTTTAATAAGTAGTGGCTTATTGGTTAGCACTGTTGCCTTGCACCTCCAGGGTCCGGGTTCGATTAACACCTCAGGGTCTGTGTGCGTGGTGGGTTTCCTCCGGGTGGTCAGGTTTCCTCCCACAGTCCAAAGACATGCGGATTAGCCTAATTGGCGTTCCCAAATTGCCCGTAATGTGTGAATGAGCATGTGAGTGTGCGCCCTGTGATGGATTGGCACCCCATCCAGGGATGGGGGCCCCAGGAACCCTGTATACAGGATAAAGTGGTATAGACGATGAATAAATGTTTAATAAGTCTTATGAAGCTGTTAAACAGATGCAACTAGACTGGTTGTATTACAATGTGGCAGAGTGGTTTAGTTGAACAAGTAAATTGTCAGACAATCAGCTAACCAACTATATAAGAGTCACAACATAACACCAGTGAATAAATATTTGATCCAGACTTTATTTCTGTAGACATGCAGATACAAATTACTTTCCAGGAAACTTTCTGGCCTGGATCTTAATAACATGTTGCCGAACATTTGTACTACTTACCCGAATCCACTGACCATTACTATTTTTCCTCTCACTTCCAGGCTGGGAAGGAGGTTTGTCATACTCCTGTCTCTTGCCCTGCAGACAGTGTTTGGGGTGGCAGCTGCCTTTTCACCAAACTACTTGGTGTACGTGTCACTTCGCTTTATCATAGGAACCACCATGTCAGGTGTCATCATCAATGCTTTTGTGTTGGGTAAGTAACTGTATTACAGTATATCATGATTCCATGTGCTTCATCCTTCAGTTTCTAGTGCGTAGAGTGTAAAATTCCTTCATCTAAACCCTGACACACATCTCCGACCGTTCTGTAGGAACAGAATGGACGTCTACAAAAAAACGCATGCTGGCGGGAATCATGACGGATTATTGCTTTGGACTTGGTTATACGTTGCTGGCCGGTGTGGCTTATTTTATTCCAAGCTGGAGGTATTTACAGCTTGCCATTTCAGCACCAGGTGTCCTCTTTATTTCCTACATCTGGTGAGATAATCCACACACACATATACATGCATCACCATATACTGTATGAGGAAAATATATTCTACCTTTGTGGTGTGATTTTGCGATAATGCGTCACTTTTGTAGCCATAAAAACTGGTGGTAGAAATGACTACTTAGAATAGAATAAAGAACACAAAGCACAGCATTCTCTTCTGCCCGGTCTAAACCGTTGCTCTAGAAAATAAAAACTGACCTTTTAACATTCAGTAGTTTCAAGACTGAAACTTTCCACGAAATTATTACCAGTAAGGATATGTACGGGGCGGCATGGTGGCGTAGTGGTTAGCACAGTGACCTTACACCTGCAGGGGCCGTGTTCGATTCCCATCTCGGGTCTGTGTGCATGGACTTTGAAATGTTCTCCACGTGCATGGTGGGTTTCCTCATGGTACTCTGGTTTCCTCCCACAGCCCAAAGACGTGTGTGCCCTGCCATGGATTGGCACCATGTCCAGAGTGTACCCCGTCTTGTTCCCATAGTTTCCTGGGATAGGCTCCCTGAACAGGCTAAGCAGTATAGAACATGAATGAATGATAAATTGGATGGCTATCGTTTAAGTAATGAGCTTTTTTTTTTTCTAAATTAAATTAGCACACAAATAAAATTCAACTCCATGGCTCAATATTGCTGGGTTTACAATATTACAGTAACAGTAACAACATGTTTACAGTAACTGAGACTTCTGTCTTATCTAAAGTTGTCACTTGCTAACATGTACCGCAGTGGTTGTTGTTAGTCTTTCAGCTACTCCCATCGAGGGGTCGGACCATACGTCCATGCCATATGTCCTTCCTGATGCAACCCTTCCATTTATCTGGGCTTGGGACTGGCACTGGACCCAGTGGCTGGGGTTTGGGCACTGGGTGGGAATTGAACCTGGCCCTTGCACATGGTGGACGAGAAACCTACCAGTGAGCCATCAATGCCCTGTATTGTTAAATAAATATTCCATGATTCCTTTGTTCCATTGTAAAGTGCTCTAGAACTAACGTGGTTCAGGTAAGCTAGTGACTGTGGGTTAGCTGTGCCAGAGAGAGTGTAGATGATTCAAACAAGAGTAACTTTTGAAATGGTGCCCTGGTGAAATGTGGAAACAATAGGTGCTAATGTGGCTGAAAAGCCCGATTGACCTGCTGGCAACATTTTAAACAGGAGTACTTAAATGTCCCTTTTGCTTTTCCGTTGCGTATATCACTCCTTTATTCGCGTGTCTCCTTAAATCTCCCTTTTGTGTCTCTCATTCCGTGTCTCTTGTCCTTCAGGATTCTTCCTAATTCAGCACGCTGGCTGTTGGTAAATGACAGAAAAGAGGAAGCTCTAGAACTTCTACGTAAAGCAGCAACAATAAATGGTCGTCCCTTGCCTACTACAGTGCAGGTAGGACAGACCGTCTTTCACACTTTTATTCTTTATTTTGTGGTTGTTTTCTGTTCATTCATTAAAAAAAAAAAAAAAAATGGCTCAATAGCTCCCTTAACATCTCTATGACAACAAGCCCTAACCCCTCGAGGCAGCTATCCAATCAGGCTGCCATTGTACCCTGTAAGTGACAGACTGAAGCTTGCAGATTGCCAAGGCAACTCTGGCATCACCTGAGCACGGTTGTCTCCAAAAGGACCAAGTTTCAGTGTAATGTGATACATAATAAACAAACCATGCAAAAAGAATATACAGTATGCTTAATTTACCATAGTTGTTTACTAGCTTGTTACAGGTGGGGTGTTTAATGTAGTGGGGGTTAAGAAGCATAGTCTGCTTATTATTTTTGCTATAGTGGTGGTAATCTCAACCCATCATTATTAAACTTATTATATAGCGAGTAGAAGTATTAGCCTGACTGACACAGCCATAATAATCATATTAATGAAAAAGCTGCAGTTTGTTTACAGTTAAAATGAGGTCATGTCAGGGTTAAAAGAGTTGCTGTCTGGGGGAAAAAAGGGTTGTGAAACCTTGATTTAAAGGAAGACTTTGGCCAATTTCATAATTTACATTTCGCATTGAACAACAAGCCTATATACACTGATCAGCCATATCATTACGACCTGTCTAATATTAAGTAGGTCCACCTTTTGCCACCACAACAGAGCTGCATTTTGTGATCTGACACCTTTCTGTCACGATCAGCATAAACCTTTTCATCAATTTGGATGGATTATCACTGTAGACCAGGAACATCCCACAAGAGCTACAGTTTTGGAGTTGCTCTGACCCAGTCCTCTAACCATCACAATTTGGCCCTTGTTAAAGTCACTCCAATCCTTAGGCTTGCCCAATTTTTTCTGCATCCAACACAATAAGTTCAGGAAATAAGGCTCACTTGCTGCCTAATATACTTTATTTACACTTCCACTAGTTGCTATTGTACTGAGATATTGAAAATGTAGTTACTGCGAGAAGGGCCAAGTTGTGACGGCTAGATGACTAGATCAGAGCAACTCCAAAACAGCAGGATTTGTGGGATGTTTCTGGTCTACAGTGGTCAGAACATACCAAAAGTGACCCAAGGAAGGAAAACTGGTGAACCCGCGATAGGGGCATGGATTCACTGGACATGGCCAAGACTCACTGATGCACATGGAGGGGGAGAAAGCTGGCCCATGTGGTCCAATCCAATAAAAGAGCTACTGTGGTTCACATTGAGGAAAAGGTTAACACTGGTTCCAATAGAAAAGTGTCAGAACACACAGATACGTACAGTGGAACCTCGGACTGCGAGTAACGTGGTTTACGAGTGTTCCGCAGACCGAGCAAAGATTTTAAATAAATTTTTAATTGGAAACTGAGCAAGTATTAGTTTACGAGCGCCGAGTATCATGTATCACGCATGCGACTCTTATTTTGACACCGAGCGGCAAGTGATCACAACTGAGCCAATGATTTTTCTCTCTCTTGCCCTGCGGAATCGTGGGTAATCGTCTGCCCTGCTCGCCTGAGTCTTAGTGCTCGTCCCTTACTGGTATAATCAACGTCTCCCTCTCCGCTTCATCGTGTCTCATATGTGTGTGCGCACGTAATTTGACACCGACACACACACACACACACACACACACACACACTCTCTCGCCTGTGCGCGCGCATAATTTGACACATGCAGACACGCTTTCTTCACATAGAAAACTTTTTTTTTTACTTTACAGCAGTGATTCGATAGTATGCACTCACGCGAGTGTCATTAGACAGATTTCTTTTTTCACCGTTAAAGCGGTGCTTCCGTTGTGTGTTTGTTGTGAAACTTCAAAAGCAAGGTGGGGGGGAGGGAGGAGGAGTTTTACTGTGTAAGACGAGGCGAGGGAAGGGGCTAATTCCACACACACACACACACACACACACACACACACAAATACATGGTGCCTGCCCGCACAAACGGAAACACTTATCTGGATTTATTTAATTTTTTTTAAAAGGTAAAGTGCAGGTTAATT
This sequence comes from Clarias magur, assembly GCA_013621035.1. Taxonomy (NCBI): domain Eukaryota; kingdom Metazoa; phylum Chordata; class Actinopteri; order Siluriformes; family Clariidae; genus Clarias; species Clarias magur. The sequence continues at coordinate 2,826,855 of QNUK01000012.1, forward strand.
TGTTTTATTTTTACTTTATATATTGTATTTTTTGGGCTGTGGAATGAATAATTAGAGTTTTCATTATTTCTTATGGTAAAATTAGATTTGGTTTACGAGTGTTTTGGAATACGAGCCCGCTTCTGGAATGAATTATGCTCGTAATCCAAGGTTCCACTGTATACTGTTTTGGTGGCTAAGGGAGGAGGACCTACTCAATATTATGCAGATGTGCATAACACGATCATATGGCTGTTTAGTGTATAACTTGGCTTTTGATATTTCACTTGCTCTTAAATATATACATAAACCAAATTGTAATCATATTGTCAACTGACTCACTCCTAAAACGCGATTCTATCTTCAACCTCTGAACCACATCTAACCATGCATGTGTGGAGTGATTAGGATACAATGCTTTAAGATGACTTCTGTTGTTTTAACTCTGAAGCACTCCATTGTCCATTATCACAGATTGTTTCAGAAAACACATAAGAAGGTCTGTTTAAGATATTAAACTGCTTTGTTAGCTATAAGGCTCTCTATCTACGATCTCATTGTACCGCAGACACCAAATGTCCAGTGATTGTCTATGCATGACATTTATGAGATGACATTTTCGACTAAACATTAATTTCAGGGTTGACGTCCTTCCATGCTGATGTTTTTTTGCAGTTAGACAAGTGTGAGGGCATGCGGGGGAAGAATAAACACACTGCTGCAGATCTAGTCCGTACGTCCCAAATGAGGAAACGATTTTTGATTCTGCTGTTTATCTGGTAAGTAATAGTGGTGCTTATGTAATTCAGTTTTGAGGATCCTATATAAGGTAAAGTATTTTTTACTACTGGTTTAACTCAGTCATAGAGGTCACCCAGTCTTGGAATGGGAATCATTAGTTTTAATTACATTACAGTACCGCTGGCGCAGATTTTTTACTTCCTGTCCATAGTTGTCAAAAAAAAAAAAGTGATCAAAATTATCAAATTTTTCTCTCCAGATTTTCTTAGTGGTTAGCGCTGTTGCATTGAACCTCCAGGTTCTGGGTGTCCTTGGAGTCCGTTGCATGTTCTCCCTGTGCTTGCTGAGTTTCCTCCGGGTACTCTGGTTTCCTCTCCCAGTCTAAAGACATGCAGATTGGATTAATTGGCACAAACTGCCCATAGTGTGTTAATGTGAGTGTGAATGTTGACCAGAGGTCCTACCACAGTCATAAATGGGAATAAATATAATGGTCACCATTGGCCTCCATGTTCCCTAATTGGACTACAGAGGTTCATGGATGGATGGTTGGAAAGTGTGTATGAACATGTGAGTGTGATATTTGTGCGTGCCCTGTGATGGATTGGGCAACCTGTGCCCTAAAGTCACCTGGAAAATTTGACCCTGTACACACGATAAATTCTCCATTAGCTAATTTTACATTCTTTTTTTTTTCATCTATAGGTTTGTTAACGTATTAGTGTATTATGGTCTGTCTCTGGGTGCATCAGACCTGGGAACGAACATTTACCTCACTCAGTTTCTGTTCGGATTGGTGGAGTTCCCCGCAAGAACGTTGGTTTTGTTCGTCCTCCCGTATAGCCGCCGCCTCTCCCAGAGCGCGTTCCTCGCCGTGGGCGGCACCGCCTGCCTCCTCCTGCTCATTGTACCAGAAGGTAACCAGCATTCCCTCTACCCTTCTTCGATATTTCTCTAGCACTTCTTCACTCTTTCAATCTGCCTCTCATCCTGGTCTTATATATTATCGCTCAAGTCATACCCCAATCCATATCATTGCCATCTGTAGTTTGTTTGCTTTTGTTTATCTGACCGTTCTGTTGTTTTCTCAGATAGACCTAATGTGAAGACCGCTGTGGCGATGACTGGAAAATTTGGCATCACGGCTGCTTTTGCTGTCATCTTTGTTTATACAGCTGAGCTCTTTCCGACTGTGCTTAGGTATTTTCCTAAGGAACACATTTATATGAAACATAATATCTACTGAGTCTAATATTGTTATCTATGTGCAAATAATCATTTAATTGGTCGTTAATGATGAAAGTGAGTAGATATGGGCACAGGTGAATTATTGCATTGAACCTGTGAGGTTATGAGATTTGATCACAGGCAACTTTGATAAATACATCATGAGAGTAAACAGCATAAATGTGGTATTTGGACATGTAAATTACGTAAAAGAGAATAGTCGGCAAGAGCTTCCATCCATCAATCATCAATCATGTTTAAGTAAAAAAAAAAAAATTTTTTTTATCAATGTTCTCAAAACTGCCTTTGTTTCTTTGTGAACATGCTTCTGTATTAAGTTTAAGATCTCCTCTCCACAGACAGACAGGAATGGGAGTGTCCTCCATGTTAGCACGAATTGGTGGAGTTTTAGCGCCAATGATAAACCTGAGTAACTCGACTGTGTCCACAGCGATATTCGGCTTGGCCCCTCTGTTGGGCGCAGCTCTTGCATTGGGCCTGCCGGAGACAGCCAATAAACCCCTACCTGATACCATTCAAGATATCCAAGAAGCTGAGAGGTTGTTACATACACAACACTGAACTGGACAGCCGTCACTCGTGATCACTCATTGTGCAGTATACATAACGTGTGCCTTGGTAACTTCCATGTAGTACATTTTATCCTTCTCTTTGTGCAGGTTAACTCCAGAGAATAATGACAGAAATGTCCCTGTAGACACCATCCAGTCTGCAAACACCCCAGAGGCACAGGAACTACAGCGCCTGACAAACAAGTCACCATAGAATTAAATGTGCCTGCATGAACGAACACACAAACACCTCCTTCACGTCTTTCGAACCTTTGGGCTTCATATCAGAAAATGCAACCGTTTTATGTTTTACATCTCTAACACTGTGACAAATAGATTTGCATAATTTTTGCCTCCATACACCACCACAATGGTAGTAGTGCTCACATCGAAGGGGTCGCCACTCCTCCCTTGAGATGCGGTTTATTTGTGGGTCTTTCTGCTTCAACTTTGTCTTCAGCAAAACAAAAGCTTGATCGGGTGGCTGGAGGTCCGTTGGTTGTCTCAGCCCTTCAATAACCTTTTTTTTTTTTTATTATTATTACTTTTGCATTATTTGTTGGGTTATGAGCCATCTGTACCAGTCAGTTTTGCGGCATTTGAAAGTATTGCTCCATCCTATACAGTTCAGAATTCATCCTTCTTTCAGCAGTCACAAAAACAGTTCCACTGACAGCCGTACATACCCATGATATTCCATGAGTATGCCTTGCACCATTGTTCTTGAGTGTTATCAATGGTTTCATCTTGAGGTAAACCATCTATACCTACAGTACAGATAAACCTACCTCCTGAAGAGTGTACTTGACTAGGATATATGTTGTGATTAGCTTTTTCATCAAGGGAACAATTCTGTGATTATTGACTTTTGGTACACGCCTCTTTGTGTTGCTGAGCCCGCCAGTATCTTTCTATGTTAAAGAATGTGCCAAATTATTGATTTATGAAATTTCATCATATTTCTATCAAGTTTCTGCTATGCTGTTTTTTTTTTTTCAGCCTAAAATGGCCTCCTTCACTTGAAATGGAACCTTTCTGAACTGCATAATAAGAGTTCCCATGAACAGCTACCAAATGCAGACACAACACCTGGAATCAAAGCCACACCTTTTCTCACCATAGTTTTTCTCTTTTAACTTTAGTTAATTGTCCATTTACTTTTAAGACTGTGGAAATGGGGAAAATGGTTATAATTCCTGAATGGTTACAAAGTCTGAAATTCTTCACTTTAACCTCATTTAGATTTCAAATCCACTGCGTCGGAATACAGAGGCAAAAACAAACTGTGACATAAATGCATTTGTAGATTTTAAATAGTCTCAGCTTTGGTCAAGGCCTGTTTGAGACATATTTTTATAGTTTCATGCTGAGAACGCAGCTGTGTCATCAACTGAACTGTCACAATAAATCAAAGTGAGCAGCAGTTCTCTGTAAAAATTACCCTGTTTTATCTAATATCCAAGCAACAAGAAAGCACAGTAACTTTTATACTCATAAAATTATGTATTTTTCCATATGACAGAATATATAGATATATAGCATTGCTCTTATATTGTTTGTGAAAATTTGAGAGATTCTTTATCCTATGTTACATACAGATGTTGAGATGTTAAAAGGAAAAACATTCTGAAGCATTATGCTTTGGGGACATTTAGTTGGCATGGTTGGGTTCCTCTGTCCATTTAGATGGACATTGTTGAAACAAAAAGAAACCGAAATGAATAGACAAAGCTACAACGACAGTGTAGTTAGAGTGCAGGATTAAGTTGCCCCAATGCAACAGAGAAACCAAACGATTAAAAACAAAAAAAACAAAACAGGAAAACAGTTTTTAGTATGGACTTCAGCCTGTTTGGTTCAGACTCAAGGTCCTACCAGGTGTCGACTTTCTAAAGCCCCAAGAGCCCTGCTGTGTTTATAGTGTTCAAGGAAATCAGAGACATATTTTGTCCCCGTATCGCTGAGCAATATGTAAAACCAACAGTAGTATGTTAATTTCTTATTTCTGTAATTCTTGTCCGGACACGAGATCGCTAGGTTTTGCTATTTGTTCGAGATGATAAAATGTTGACTTCGTTTTGGCTTTGATGTGGCTAATTTTTTTACTTGCATTTTCACTGAATTTGGAAAAATACTTGAGCACAATTTCCAGCACATGCATTTCCAAGCAACTAGATAGGTGTCCTTACTGCAGGGTGATAAATTTACTAAACCACATTCTTTGGTGTTTTAGCAACGAGGGTATCGAATTGTTGACAGGCAGTAGAACCTAATCGTTCTTGTGCAGCTGCAGCAGTTGGACGGGTTTTGTTTAAGGACAAGAAGGAATTTATGGCCTGACCATGTTTTTTTTTTTTCTTTTCACCTTCACAAAAAGCTTTTTTTCTATTGACATGGAAAACAGAATTATATGACCTTGTTGAAGGATTAATTAACTTGAAATATCCTGTAATCCACCACTGCGTACAACTGCACAGAATAAAAAGTATATGAACAGGGCTTAAGGATTAAGTCTATATATATCTCTCTCAGCATTTCCAGCAGTAACCCCTATGCAGTGCCACCTCAGTTCAATGCATCTACAATAATGACACAGTGGTGTGAAAAACATCCATTTTTTTTATTTTATTGAAAATGGTTCAAAAGACAGTTGTGCAATTTTGACAAAAATACATCAGGCAGATTGCAGGTACATGCTGAAATGTTTACCTTCAGTGACACCATGTGGATATTTTTTTTTGCTTTAAGAGGAGGAAATATTTCTGGGGCAAATACTGAGGTGTTTATTTGTAGCTCATAAACCAACTCCAGTGTATAATTACTTATTAAAAGAAATTCACTCAGATTTAATGTTCATTAGGACAGCGTAACGTATGTGGCCCCAGTCGCCACTCCACAGTTGTTGTCCTTCATGGACATGAGCACGTAACCATCATTACCCCAGTAAGTCGACCAGGAGTTCTTCACCAGCCAGTAAGGCTCTCCATCAAGTACCCCATAACCCACTGCCAGAACAGCATGGTCCAAGTCATCTAGCCCATTCTCTACATCACAGGTAAAAAGTAAAAATTACAGCAACATCACACATTGTCTACTACGTTGTTTTCTGTACTGAGCCCAAGAGCAGTTCTGAGTAAAATCTGTTATTAGACAGGTAGTCCCCGACTTTCGAGTTACAAACGGACCGCGTTTCTACTTCAAGCAAAGTAGCGCATGTGTAAAAAAATAATAATAAACAAAAGATACTGTAGTGCACTAAATACCAATATTTACAATTATATACAATATTTTTAGTCTGTAAATGAATGTATAAAATGTCTAAAAGTTCATCATATTGCATGTTTGTGGGGGTCTGGAGAGAACAATTACATTTCACATCTGATTCATTTCCTTAGGCGAGGGTACAGTTTTTGGCCACATAATGGAAGTGTGGGGAAAGGGGACAGATTTAGTCAAGTGGATTGGTATGCTTTACATATTCACACATGTATATACATGCATACACACTACATATGTATTCACGACAAAACTGTCGGACTTAAAAACAAATCTGACTTATAAACTTGCTCCCAGGATCAAATGCGTTCACAAGTCGGGGACTACCTGTACATATCTGACATTAGTATCAAAAAGATGGCATCACAGTACATACTAAAAGTTTGTAAATGAATCACTTACTGCAGTCTGGCTCATAATACACGCCATTACTGTAGAAGCTGAAGGAGCGGTGAGAAGCATCAATGCTGACCGCAGTAGGGCCATGTTTGTACAGCGCAGCCTTCAGAGCGTCCAAATCTCCACTGGTAACATTGGTGTAGCTTTTCACATGAGCAGTTAGAAAAGATGAATTATAGTGACACAGGCCATTCTGAAAAAAATCCAAAAAAGCTGTGCCGTCATACAAAGAATAATGCAAGATTACTTAAATGAACAGCTTGTTTAAAAACCCAAAACATAGTTTGTTAAATAGGCTACAGTACATCACAGTATTGGGGCTAATAAATTTATACACAAGCTAACTTTTTAAAAAAATATATTTTTTTAACCAAGTCCACCAGTATGATTACATATCGTTCGTAGGTCAAACCGCTGTTTATAAGAGACAGAAAATAAATGCAGGAATTAATAAAACCATGATAGAGTAGGACGGCACATGTAATACACAGTGGCGTCAACCCCTGTATCAATATTATACAATATCTATTTGTATAAGGGTCAGTCAAAAATTGTCACACTCTGGGTGTAGAGTTTATTTTAATAGCTGAGCTGCGAGCACAAATGCACTGCGGTCTTCACTTCGTCAAAAGTGACTCTTCGTCCTCATAAGGCTGCTTTCAGGGTACCAAGCAGGTAAGTGTCTGATGGAGCGAGATCAGGACTATAGGGGAAATTCTCTGAATGTCTGAAACGTTTTTGCAGCGCATCAAGTGTGCAGACATTTGTCATCAGCTTTACAAATCCATTCATTGGAACTAAAGGGCCCAAAAAAGTGTCAGCATGATCAGCACTCCCATGCCCCTGGTATATAATGAGAGTTTTATAAAGTTAAGGTTTGTTAAGATATGAATAGAAGAACTTGAGCAGCCGGAGAACCATCTCAGAAAGCCTTTGGATATTACAACAGCAAAGATGGACTCAAGTCGGAAACCTGTTCACAAATCTTTGCCCAGCTACCCATAAAAAACTTAATGCGTAAAAAGGGATAGAATGTAAAACGCACAGTGTTCTATTTGATTCTTGTAACATGAGGGTAAATTGTATGTTTTAATAGAGTGACGTCATCTCATCTGAACTACAGTAATTATGGTAATTACAGTGCACGTGCCACTTGTTGCTCGTGAGTAATACACACCATGCCAGTGTATGCACCATAACTCTCTGCAGTGGAGATGCCACCATGTTTCATGATCCATTCAAAAGCTCTCCACTCCTCGCCTCCATCACAGCCATTGTTCCCAAAGCCCCATGTACAGTCCACCAGCATCTGCTGAGACAACACCACACGCTCCCCTGTCTGTTACAGAAAAGGAATAGAAAGGACGAGGCAAGAATTTGATGCAACTGAAAAAAAGGAATACTGTTCATGCACAAAAAACAAAGCATACATACTGTGTACAGTATATACACGGCATGCATTTACCTTTAGAAACAATGCTCCTTCTAGTGCTCCAGTTGCTGCAAAGCTCCAGCAGGAACCACATACAGCTTGGTCCTTTACTGGGGTCACAGCACCTACAACAGAAGAGACGCTAAGAAAACCAAGGATTTTGAGAGGTCAACACCTTAGTAAATCCAGTGTACAAAATATACCATATAGCCTCCAGTCCAGGGAGTCGGGCAGAGTGAGAAAGCGGAGCTCATCAGGGAAAGGTTGAGCGTTGTTGGGGACCTTCCTTCCTTTCCCTCCTCTCATCATTGCCAGCTCCTCCTTTGTGCGATCAGCAAGGTGGTTCACAGAGAGGGTATATGACAGGCCTGCTCTGTTCATGGAGTGAATATACCTGGCAGAGAAGAAGCACAAGTGTAAGCAAACCTTAAGAGTTTGAATTTGAGTGGGCTTGATTTTTTTTTTTTTTTTTTAATACCAAAAAAATTTAAATAAAATTATCAAAATGCATCATTTAAAAAACATACAATACATTTGTCTGGAAAAGACAATAATACCAGCTTTGCAATCAGTGGTAATCAAAACTGGGCATTTTAGTTGATTCCAAAGTAATAAAATCAGTAAACAGTAATACTACATTAAAATAATTAATAAAATTATCAATTGGTTTCATTCAATTTTATTTAAAGAGAGAGTTTTTTTTATTGTCTTAATTCTGATCATTAACTAAACTACTGTGATCCAATGTTCCATCCTGCTGTAACCCTGATTCAGTTTGGATCTATAGTAAAAAATTAAATAAATAACTCATAAATAATAATAATAACACATAAAAATAATTATAATTCTATATAAATCCTACAAATTTCAAGCACGAGTAAATATCAGACAAGATAGTCAACCCAAAACCATAATGTCTCCATCGTCCTACTCGAAACAAAAACAGGGCTCAGAATTTATTTCCTTACCGAACATTATGTACAAAGTTATGTTCTCGCTTTTCATGCTCCACCTCATCTTCATAGTTACGCTCGTATTCTTCCTTAAAGTGCCCAAATAAGCGGTGGGCGTGGCCCACAGGAGATGTACAGATCAGGTCTTGAATGGGATTGGCTAGTATTCTGTGTGCCACTCCTGGACCAGGAAAAGGACCACAGCTCATACCTAATAAGAAAACGGCAGTTAAATATTTCAATATTAAGAGACGTAATGTAGTTCTATAGCTGTGCCAGCAAGGGTGAGAAAATAAGAATGAGCAGTAAACCTCCTGGCAGATCGAAATCTTTAGGATCGATTCGAGGGCTGAAGTCACTGTAGTCAACGAGGTATTTGTCATAGTGGGAACCCAGAAGTGTGTTGTAGCCCATCATTTCATAATGCACAGGTTTGGCCCATGATGCCTCATCCTCTGATCGGGCCACCCACATGCGGTAAGTGTTCTTTTTGTGTCCAAAGGCAGTGACGTTCTGCCACACCTCACACAAGTAGCCCGCAAAGTACTCAATTTGTTCAAACTGGACACAAGTCAAGAAGAAAACAGTCAAACCCACAAAATTGTAATCACAATAATTAAATGATTGTCTCGAATTTATGTGTTAGGTTTTATGAACCACTGTATTTTCATGAGGCATGATTCAAAGGCACAAACAAAACATATAGCTACAGGATATTTGTACAGCTATGGCTACAGTAGTTTCTAAAAACCAAACTGATACCTGAAAACCCTGTAGGTCTGGCAATACAGCCTGCGGCAGAACTGGATTCTCCTTAGTGCCATTGACTTGGAAGCATTTCATGGCATTGGTTTCTGACTCAGTGGTCACGGGTGTGATTTTGTAGCTGACCCCTTGATCACCTGCTGCACTTTGCTGAAAAGTGGAGACTCGTCCTGCAAATGAGTTACCACAAAGTGTACGTAAGACACTAAATATGCCTGCGCAAACAAAATGTGTGCAAGCATAAACAGTTGGTTCAGCAGCTTGGAAATTACCTTGGGCAGTCACACAAACTGCACAAAAATCCCACTGTACCAAGTTACATCACTTTAACAATGTAATCTTTCCCTAAAGATTTTAAGGAACCACAAAGTTCAGGAAATCCTGAAAAAAGCTAGAAAGTTCCTGTTTCACATTTCCTTCTTATAGTTTGTGTTGCTGTTTCCTAATTTACACGGTCACAAGGAGCAGGTCATTGGAAACATACAAACTATACTCCTTCAACAGTTGTGTCAAGCTTTTAATAAAGCACAAAAATTCTACTTTCCGACAAACATTTAGGGTTAAATAATCCCATTCACAAAAATATACATGTAATGTTTGATTTAAACACGTCTAGAAACAATTATAAAACACCACTGGGATGTTTAACTGTGTGTATAGCTCATGCATGCCAAGTGTTTTACAATCGTTAAGTACACTAAACTTTGGTCGCAGCATGGGTGAAAGTACGGAGAGAGAGCAACTGCCTGAACAAAAAAAAAAAAAAAGTCAGAGTCCTAAATTGCATCCAGGTTTTTCCGAATTGCCTCAGCATTGTTTTATTTATGCCTAAGCTGAGCTAGAAAGCTAACTAGGCATTTATTGCATCTGGCAGATGTCCTTATTTAAAGCGACTTACCTTTTCGCTCAATATACATCAAAGCACTCAAGGGTTAAGAGTCTTTAGTTGTTTTTTGCGGCAGTTATTAAAATAATAATAATAACTAGAGAGGCACATTTCCTGAAGAAACTGTGAGTGATGCTTTGCCGTGACGTCATAGAGCTTCCCATGTCATAGTCATAGATGTAGCTGATGTCACAGCTGATGCTGGTCTCAATGTTAAGACTATGGGACTTTTTGGGGCAGTTAATTGCCCCCGCAGGGAAAAAGAAAAGTCATAGCACCCCATTCCCGACCAAGCCACACGTTTTGACACCTCATTCATGGGTCTACGACAAACGGTGCGGGACTAGTTACGCGCCAAACTTTCACACGGAAGAAAAAAAATAAAAAATAAGCCTGTGAGATTATAATAGTAGTCCTTCGCTTCGCAAAGCACCACTAATAATAATAATAAATGTAATTTCTTGATAAAATCTGTGTGAAACTGTTGTATAAATGCAATATAGCATTTAAGGTCATGCTCTTATGCTGGTTACCGTCACAGCTGTGGTGCCTTTGGCACTCGGGTTGCAGACTTGCACCTACGAACGCATTATAGATGATAACCAGCACAAAGAAGCAATCCCTCTTAATAATATTGCCTGATTAAAAACAGGAAATGACAAAATCCTATAGAATAATCTATCAATTAATGAAGTTATAGAACTACAATGGACAAAAGTCCACATCCCAAGCTCTTTTCCATTCTCATAGTACAACTGATCTACCTCATTGCAATATTGATGACGTTCTAGGATGGCAGACATTTATTCTGGACATTTATTTTATTGACCGCTGCAAGAAAGTGAGAAGCATCACATAAAAATTATTGACACTACACTCAACACCACGGGTCAGCACCCTGAGAGGAAAATGAGACCTAAAGACATTATCGTAATATCAATCTTACCATGGTAATAGTCAATTCTGCTTCTCTTCCCCAGTAGATCATACCAGCCTTCAAAAGGTTCCTTGATTTCAGCATAAGGTAATGAGATCACACCTTTAAAAAGGAGTGACAGAATGAGTTCCAATCTTAAAAGCCATTGGAAGGACGAAGAACAAAAAAATCTTGTAACTACCTTTTACATGGTACATTGGTCCGAAATCAGGAAGCGTCCGTCCTGCGAGAGGTGAAGCTTGCAAAATGTGGACACAGAAACATGCGAGTTTAATAATAGCCGTGTGCACCATTTTAACTTATAACTGATTGGGCAAATGGTGTTGGACAATTGCTTATAACAACAGCTCAGACTTTAGCTTAGTGCACCGTGATACAGTGTTTTTATTTTATTTTATTAATTTTTAAAAAACCTGTGAATTTTGTGAGCTGCTTGTTTATTGTGTTGGAAGGAGTCTCCAGTTTCAGTACTTCGTAACATTGAGACAAAAGCTATAGCTTCTCACATCAAAGTCTTCTGATAAAAGGCTTTGATATTGCTCAGTAACATGGCAAGTGCTAACATGAATTAACTCGCTTTGTAGAAGAAGGAGTCTCCAATTTCAGGATTTTGCAACATTGAGACAAAAGTTATTACATCAAACGGTTATTACATCAAAGTCTCCTGGATAAAAAGGCTTGTCTTGGCAAGCCTTGTTATAGAACACTTGGATGTGAGAAAAGCTTTTATTTATGTCACAAAATACTTTTAAACTGGAGATTAATTTCCTCTATCAGCACGACACCTTCTAGTTCTTTCCTTATAACACATATTCTATATCCGGTTACAGAAAAAAACACTCAAGTACAAAAAATAAGGTTTCTGGAAAGCAGCCTTACCTGTAGCACAGCCGAGCAACCCGGCTACAGCTAAAAAGGTCCACATGGTTAAGCTGTGTGTTAATGAAACGCATACAGAACAAACAACAGCTTAAACAACGCGAAACCCTGAACGCTACTAACAGCTCTTGTTTATCAAAGCAACGAGCTACGGCGCGCGCCAATCGAATCGCGGAGCGGTGAAGTCACATGACCTAAAGCGGCTCGCTGTCACATGATTGCAGTCAGCTGCAGCTGATCCGCGCCAGTTCCGCTCGCGCGCTGTGTAATATCGTCGTGTACACCCTTTATACAGTCCAAGTGCCCTTGATTAATAAAATAAAACGTGTTTTGGATGATAACTCACCCACTAGATGGCGCACTGTATATCAAAAACAGCGTTATTTAGTATTCCGCCAGAGTCCGGAGAATATGCGAGAACGTGTATGCCGTTATTGTGCAACTTAAATAAGTTGACGACCACAAGAGGCAAAACATGCGGAGTAAATCAAGTCTTAACAAGACTGAGTGAAACCTAAGATGAAAAACAAAACCTGTAACTAAATATTATACAGTATATATTGGCACCCTGTTTAAAGATACGTGTATTTTGGTTTTACTCTGAGTTGGCGAAACAAACTCAAACTCTTTCATAGGTTTATCTGTTAAACTGCCCGGCCTAAAACAAGCTGTTTATAGAGGAAATCAAATGTAAAGAAGCAAGTACGCATGTTGAACTGATTAAATCAAGCACTCTAACTTAATTTTTTTTTTAATCTTTTGTTGTTGCTGCTGTTATACATATGATACAGAAAATGTGTGTGCCAAAACTTGTGAAATTTGTAAAGACTTTTTACTTTTGACTTTTTTGAAATTTTGTTGCTTAAATTGTTTTATTGGTAAAAGCTTAAAAAGCTAAATCTCTGTTGTCCGTAACCATGTCAAATTCATGTTGCGATATCATAACAGTTTAGCCTTTTAGAATAATACACTTTTTTTGTGTTTTCATCTGAATGACAGTTAAGATCATTGAAAGATTCAAATGATTTAAAAAAAAAAAAAAAAAGGTTTACAGACACTACATAAAAGGACATGGAATTCCAGCAAATGTGTTTCTTTTTATCTGATAAAAATATACTGTAAATGGGTATGCGTATTTGCAAAAATCAAAACATGGATAAGAAGATAGGAAGCATTAAGTTCTATGAAAAATGTAATCGAGTAATATGATCCTATTTGAAAATTCACTTTTTCACCTAGGTGAGACGCTTTTTAACACCAATATGGTTCGATTTCATTTTGATTTCAAAAGGCAACTCCCTGAGATGGCAACTGGAAGAAACCATGAGAGAAACCAGACTCAACAAATACTCCATCTTCATTTGGGTAAATGAAAAGATGAATGGAAGAATGAATTTGGCAGACAATGAAGCATAACATTTGATCACTTTTATTAATTTATTTGATTAGCAGATTTGATATGCACATTAGCAGATGTTCTACAAGCTTCAGAACATATACAGTACACTGATCAGCCACAACATTAAAAACATTATAGGTTTTGGGTTCCCCTTATGCACCAGGGAGTGAGGATCTGCAGGGCCTCTGGGGGTGTGCTGTGGCTGGATGTTGGTCTGGCGTTTGTCCGGCGTATCCCATTAGGTGTTTGGAGGCTGGATTAGCAGCCTTGGCTCTTTGCCAATATGGCAGGCTGTGGTGCACTGGGTGTTCTGGACATGGTTGAGTTTTGGATGTCTATGAACCTGTCAGCAGTTTGCTGGTGTAGAGTTGGTGATGAATGGTGCTCAGTTTGGAATGATACAATGGTCACCACTGGCCTTCACGCTCCGTTATTGGACTACAGAGGTTCCAAGATAGATTAATGTATGGTTGTTCAGTTCACCTGTTAGTTAATAATTATTCTATTATGGCTGATCAGTATTTTAACAAATTAATTTTATATTCCCACTTTGGATGGAACACACCTGCCAGTGCAACTCACAATACAACCTGATTTTGCCAAGCTGTATTTATGTATACTCAGAAACCCTGAGGCACTGCAACCTTGAGAACCTGAAGCTACACCTTTCACACCAGGTGCTCCCAATGCAGAATGTGCATGTGGTATTAGGATACAGTACTGTGCAAGAGACTTCAGCAAGGACATGAACAACTAATTTTGCAAATTTCTTTCATTTAATCTACATAATGTAATTTAATTGAATTTAATATGAAGAAATGAGGGGTGGCTCAAAATTATATTACTAAACAGACATGTGCTATAAATATGTACAGCACTTTTTTTATGTTAATGGTATATTTCTCAAAAAAAAAAAGGTGAGTTTTGGTGAAAATTAGCCATGCACCGTTTAAAAGAACAACTGAGAGCTGATTTTATCACAATTTTAAAATTCATATGCCAACATATATGAACATTATCATATGTTCTTACACAACACCAACCCAGAGCACAAAAGAAGGTCAATTGAAGGCGACCATGGGACCAAAAACTTTGAGACGAGGTTTAATGTAGCAGAGAACTCCAGATACCAACCACTATGATTTTATGAGGATGCAGCATTGAAGTGCAGAGAGATTTCCAAATCCCCTATATTTAGATATTGCTACTTTTAAGATCATAAATATGAAAATATATCTTTTTTTCCTTACAAAATCTGAGAATGGATAAAGCATCATATTATATTATAGTACACAGTTTAAGGCCTGGGCCACATACAGTATATACGGGTATTTTTTAGGGTTTTTCCTGTGTTTTGCATTTTGTTTCCTAGTGATCCATGGTTAAGGTAACTGAAAACGGTCTTTCTGGAAAACCCCTGGACGCTTAGAAACGCAATTTTCACTGTTGAGGTGTGGACACAGTTTTCGGTTGATAAGTGTGCACGTCACATGCACTGTATCTCCTGTGTTTTATGTTAGAACATGACAAGTTTCATCTCCATCAATGTGGACAACAATTATTTTTGTAAACAAAACAGGAAAACAAATACTGTATGCATATGGTCTAGGCCTCAGTGACACTTAGAACGACAGAGTGAAAGAACAAAGGAGGAAATTGCTGGACCAATGCATTAAATAGAAAACGCTAAACGTTCTAATCTCAGCGCTGCTGTAGGTTGGTTCTGATTGGGAGAGCGGCATCCACCCAGTTATTGGGTTTCTGGATGACTGAATCCCATACACTGATTTCTTCCTCAGTGGAGTCCATCCAGAAAACCTTCTGACCATAACTCATACCTAAGAAAAACACATTTCACAACATAAAACATGCATGTACAGACAAACACACACGTATTTCACACATGAAATATGCACACTCGACATAATTCATACAATTAACCGGTATTCTAACATCCTCTGGTTAAAAATCCTTTTAGACATTAAATGGTTTAAAATCTGTGCGTTAGTCACTTTTACGAAGGTCCCTATGCAGGCCAAATCTGTGAGAGATAAAAATCCCTAAGACGATTGGCAGATTAGTCAATGTTTTGAAGAAGGTAAAAACATGAAAACTGTCGTGTATTTGTGACTATCTATCCATGTATGCATATGTATACCTGAGCCTGTGCTGAGGCGCACGCCTCCGAGACACTTGGACGAGTTCCACACGGTAATTTCAGCACATGCCTGTATGAGGTCATTGATCTGTAGTCCATCGTACACCATCGTGTGATTGAATACAGGACTGACCGAGCCACGGACGACCCGTGTCTGCTGACCACTAACACCGCTCTCATCTGGCAAAACCACACTGCAAACACACCATACACACTCTCACGTACTTTTCCAATCGGTTCCCAACAGAGATATTGATCTTTCTGCAGATGTTTGTGAATGTATGTTTTGTAGTTTTACCTTTTTACAAAGATACTTGGAGTGCCTCGTTTTGGGGGGAGGAGTCCAACAACCTCCTTTAGCCAAATATGTAGCTCACCAGTGAGAGGGAACCCTCCGTCTGTCTCCACAAATATGCAAAGATATACATATACATAGATATTTATTAATACAAGCACAATATATGATTATTATATCGCTGTTTCTTTCTGTGTGTGTTTCAGTGTCCGGTCACCTTCGGAGCCAGGTGGTACGAATTTAAGCGTTAGTAAGACGGTTCCCCTGCTGAGGACAGTTTCAGGGTTCATTTGGACCTGAGACAGACCGTTATGGTTTAGTCAAGCAAAATAATTTGTCTGCTTTGGTTACAGGTTGTATTTTACTCACCCTGGGTTGAAGAGGATACCAGGCAAGCTTACTCTGGCTCCAGTCACACTGGCTGAGCGGCAACTCAACCTCCCCCAGGAACAGGTTCCTCCGCACACGCGCCATATGCCACACCGACACGCTGAGGACACGAGCCAGCAGGTCCGATTTACGTACTTTATACTGAAATAAACATTGGGATAGTTCTCATAATTGATATATAAATCATGTATAAATATGACAAATTTGTGTAGTAAAAAAAAAATGTCTATTAACTTTACAACATATTAATAATATGTAAAAATGTCTGTATGGTGTTTACTGAACGTAATTTAAAGAAGAATAAAAAAGCTAATATGAACAACAAACATTAATAGTACATGACATTAAATTAAAAAAAAAAAAAGTTAGTAACCGGCATTGACGGTAGTTTTGTAAAAATAGTTAAACAGTTAAAACTGATAAAAAATTTAGCATCCAACTCCTCATAATTTCCTCTTATACATTGCAAACTATCACCTTGACTTGGCTACATCTAATCTGGCACAACGCTGCTCATAACTTCCCCTTCTGCTCAAATTTCATTTGTGGTGCAGGTTTAACCTCAGGCACCTGGGGACTGGCAAGGTTTCATTCAATTCTGTTCAGTCAGTTTCGCGTGATGCTGTGACAAAATCTGCAACGAAAGACTTACAGACAGAATTCTTTTTCCGAGACTGGTTTCGGATCCTTCAATGTAAAGTATCTTTTATTTATACAGATGAGCCCAGCAACCATGCAGAAGATGGATGCTGCCTGTACCTGTAACATTAACCAATCCCAGTCCCAACCAACAATGTGTCAGTCTCACACTCTCTTTTTCCATCACTTGCGAATTAGATCCCAAGAAACTTAAACTGCCAGAGTCAAGGCATTTATTTCTTGCATTTGTAGATCCTGTCCATAAAAACATTAGGTAGTGGAAAGAAGACACATCCACCCTAAATGGTTTTAAATAAATGAGAAGTACAGTATATACACTCTCACTACACCGAACTCACTACAGATTGCACAGTAGCCACCCAGACGTGCCAATCTTTATTTAGCAACTAAATAAACACAAATTGTTGCCATACTCTACATAAATTCCTGACCATGCATACAGTACTTGTACCTGATATACTGTAAATTGCAGCCTTTTGCAATTAGATAATTGTATGGGTTCGTATCACAAGTTCGATTATTAAGCATTTAATTGTGCAGCACTGGGAAATACACATATAAGCAACCATGTACGTAACAAAACTTCATTCTGTGACGGTCTTTGCTGCTGTTTGAAGTCTAGTAACTGTCTGAAGTTTAATTACGATTCATCATTCGCGGTTATATCCAGAAGACCGCTCTTCCCCATTACATGTCTGCACATACCACCTTAAGGTCTGACATCAAGGGTGGGTCCCGGTAACAACGATCCAGGCCGAGTACACTCATTTGGACCACCCACTGTCTGGACTCTGAGCTCAGATCTGTTTACTAAAGGGGGGGTCCTACTGAGAGCATTAAGCAGTGAAAGACACAACCCTTAGATTCAATCAATTACTTAATATTTGAACATTATTTATGCCAAGGATTATGGCTTGTTCGTGCACTGTACGACACAATGCAGTTGTACCATTCACCTTCGCATTGTCCCATGTGTAACAACAGTGCATTCAATTTAAAGCTATACTTTACCATGCAGCTATAACTGAAACAGATTTTTACCTTAAGTGTTTCATCGTATACAGGATTTAGAGTTTTCCTCTTCACTGAGGTTTTCCTTTTACTACGAGCGGTGTTATCTGGAAGGAGGTACAATTTCACATACCTGCAAAAAAACAATTTTTAATAAATGGATGTACATGTGATTGTGAGTTGGCACCTAAACATTGATGTTTAAATATCCCAACACGTACGGATCAGAGCGGTTGTTACGCGCTGGAGCCAGATCCTGGCACCGACACACTCGCACAAGAAGCTCCTCTCTCTTGGAGTCGTACTGCAGGGCAAACTGGATCTGGCCGGTCACTGTAATACTTCCAAAATCCCCAACGCTGTATAGGCTCATCATACTGCCACTCAGCTATAAGACACACCAAGGATGATTTTTGTTTGTTTGTTTGTTTGTTTCATTGTCTGTTCAGTTAGATGTGTTGCCTAGCAGTGCTGCCAGTCACTGGACATAACGTACTGTATTTGCATATACACAAGGCACTGTGTACGCAAATATACCTTGTTTACAGTATATGCAAATATACACACGTGGACAGGATTGTTGGTGCCCTTCGGTCAATGAAAGAAAAACTCACAAGGGTCACAGAAATAACTTTAATCTGACAAAAATAAATAAATAATTTGACAAATAAATAAGAATTCTATGAACAGGCCTGGACAAAAATGATGGTACCCCTAACTTAATAGTTTGTTGCACAACCTTTTGAGGCAATCGCTGCAATCAAACGATTCCTGTAACTGTCAATGAGACTTCTGCACCTCTCTGTAGGTATTTTGGCCCACTCCTCATGAGCAAGCTGCTCCAGATGTTTCCGGTTTGAAGGGTGCCTTTTCCAGACAGCATGTTTCAGCTCCTTCCAAAGATGCTCAATAGGATTGAGGTCAGGGCTCATAGAAGGCCACTTTAGAATAGTCCAATGTTTTCCTCTTAGCCATTCTTGGGTGTTTTTAGCTGTGTTTTGGGTCATTGTCCTGTTGCAAGACCCATGACCTGCGACTGAGACCCAGCTTTCTGACACTGGCCAGCACATTTCTCTCTAGAATCCCTTGATAGTCTTGAGATTTCATTGTACCCTGCACAGATTCAAGACACCCTGTGCCAGATGCAGCAAAGCAGCCCCAGAACATAACAGAGCCTCGTCCATGTTTCACAGTAGGGACAGTGTTCTTTTCTTCATATGCTTCATTTTTCTGGCTGTGAACATAGAGCTGATGTGCCTTGGCAAAAAGTTCCATTTTTGTCTCATCTGTCCATAGGACATTCTCCCAGAAGCTTTGTGGCTTGTCAACATGTAGTTTGGCATATTCCAGTCTGGCTTTTTTATGATTTGTTTTCAACAATGGTGTCCTCCTTGGTCGTCTCCCATGTAGTCCACTTTGGCTGAAACAACGACGGATGGTGCGATCTGACACTGATGTTCCTTGAGCATGAAGTTCACCTTGGATCTCTTTAGAAGTCTTTCTGGGCTCTTTTGTTACTGTTGGGATTATCCGTCTCTTTGATTTGTCATCAATTTTCCTCGTGCGGCCACGTCCAGGGAGGTTGGCTACAGTACCATGGATCTTACATTTCTGAATAATAGGTGCAACTGTAGTCACAGGAACATCTAGCTGCTTGGAAATGGTCTTACAGCCTTTACCTTTAACATTCTTGTCTATAATTTTCTTTTGAATCTCCTGAGACAACTCTTTCCTTCACTTCCTCTGGTCCATGTTGAGTGTGGTACATACCATGTCACCAAACAACACAGTGACGACCTGGAGCCCTATATATAGGCCCACTGACTGATTACAAGATTGTAGACACCTGTGATGCTAATTAGTGGACACACCTTGTATGAACATGTCCCTTTGGTCACATTATTTTCAGTATTTTCTAGGGGTACCATCATTTTTGTCCAGGCCTGTTCCATGAGTTCATTTTTTAAAACAATTCTGTTGAAGCATGGTTGAAAAGCAATGTCTGACTTTCATTGGTTAACATTCATAGAATTTTTTAAATAATTATTTTTGTCAGATTAAAAGATATTTATGTGACCATTGTGAGTTTTTCATTCATTGACCGAAGGATACCAACAATTTTGTCCACGTGTGTATATACAGGATGGGTAAAAAAGAAAAAAATCAACTAGGCATAAAAAAAAAATGGTAATGAAGTCCATATTACTTTATTACATAGAAAATTGAAAACTAATCTTTAAATTTCAATGTGGATGCGCGGCCACTTCTCCCTGCATCGTGCACCGAACCTGTGGTCATCAGCTTTGCATGACAATTTCTTATTGTCTCCGGACGTGGTGTTGCATTTCTCCATCACCGTCATTCATGCCCGTACTTTCACACAGGAAATATAAAATCTTAGTTACTATTGTATATTTAGTGTGTTTTCATTGTGACTCTAGTGATAATACAAGTTCTGTTGGCATTAAATATTACGTACTTAATTTTCAGCCACCTTGTACACACGGTATGTCATGGACATTCCTCCAAAAGGCCACCAGAAGGCGCACTACCTTAAATTTTGAGCCCATCCCAGGAGACTTGAGGCATGAGCCGGGCTGTTCGGGAACTCCAATTAATCTAACCTGCATGTCTTTGGACTGTAGGAGGAAACCAGAGAACCGGGATGAAACCCGGAACACACGGTGAGAACATGCAAACTCCATGCACAAACGGACCCTGCAGGTGCAAGACTGGAATGGCACTACAATACCGCCGTACCATATACCGTAGGTTGTTCTCATTTCTTATACATTTTGTGAATATTGGGATTTATTTAATGGCCTTACATTATAAACTACCATTTTGGCTATTCTAAAAACATCTACACAGGCATCCTTTTATTGTTGCCTTGATACGTTTATGATAGATGTTTATACTTTCTTTCCCGACCCTGGTGCCCAGCTGTCTGTACTCGGCGAACATTTTACGATTAAGTCAAGGTGAACGTGCAAATAAATACATAATAAAGACTCCTGCGTAATATATCTATATCCCTGAACAAAGAAACAACCCGTCAGTGCATTATTCCCCATGCCGCTCATTTACAAAAGGATATTCTACTGTACTTCATAACCATCCTAATGCATCACTGCAGACTGAATTGGATCGAGGTCATCGTTCGGCATCGTTGGCTGACAGACGAGAAAGTGTCAAAGCACCAAGAAGTATGAAATGGGGGTTAGGTCGCTGTATTTCAGCAGTACAGTGTGGAGCTGTGTGCAGGAGTGTTTGCTTCTACCGTATGATTAGAGTACAGGTTGTTAGCCGAGCCAAATCTTGTGCATTCCAATTCGGTGCTGCCAGAATCGATATCTCCATCAGAGTCAGCCTATGGATAAACGGACCAGACACAGCTCCATTTGAAACATGCAGCGATATATAACGAACAAACGCTATAGAGCGAGACATCTTAATAGATACATGCGGTGCACAGTATATACCTGTAGTGACGCGGTTGTGTTCTGCAATGATCCGTCGTCTAAGGCCTCTGAATCTGCAACACTTCCTGAAACATGAAGAGACAGATGAAGGACAGAGATAAGTCGGCTATTTCCTGTTGGGTCATTAAGTGTAAAAAAAATAATAAATAACTTGCCTTCTGTAACCTCCCTTGGCTCGATGTCTGAAATGTCGTCTCTCGTTTCAGGATTCGTCTAGAAAGACAGCAAGAAAAATATCAAAATGGCAAAACTGGCATAGGGATGGTTTAGACTGTACAGAAATGTGTTCAACTGAATTCTCAACATGAGGCATGGTCCATCACACCCATATGTGGCCCTTCTAAAACCACAAACATTACCACAGCGCGGCAGGAGCACTAATGAAGTCATGCACTTTAATCAAGTGACAGGTCTGATGCACAGTTGGTGTCCCAGTTTGCGCTGCGGATAAGGTCAGGGCTCCGAGTTCTTTCAGTCTGGGCTTGGTAAGCCATGTTCTTATAGACGGTGCTTTGAATCCATAGGCATGGCCAAGAGGAAAATAAGCTTGGGCCTCAGTGAAGAGCAATTATAATGTTACACTTCATCCTAGACAATCGTGTGCCTCCGACTTTGTGGCAATGATTTGGGTGTGTGTCCAAAGACAAACCTATTTCCAAAATTAGCGTGGGTTTTCACAAACGACTTGTGGAAAAACTGACCTTTGTGCTTCGCTTGATCCTTGGCCGGGGTTCGGGGGCCACGCTATGTTTGGGACTGTGGAAGATTTTTTGATAATAGCTCAGATCCTGGCGTGTTTAAGATGACATTAAATCAAGTATTAAATAAAAAAATAAAAAAAAAGAAACAGGCTTGAAATAACCTCTCTTTTTTCTCTTCCCCTGTTTTTCTTTCTTTTTCTCCAACTTCTCCATCTTCCACGACTGCAGTGTTCACATCCGTGGTCTCGTCCTGCCTCTGGCCTGAATCTGTTTTTTCTTTCTGTTCTGTAAACACTGACATCACAGGCAAATCTACACAATGACAAATTAGTGTAAATTTGACCAAATGGTAAATAAGGACAAGGTTAAACAAATGGACACATGCAGGACTAATGGACGGCGTACACCGAGAGGCCGTTTCGATACACTCTATGATGCAGTACGAGAGATCAAAAGACCTTTGTCCTTCTTTTTGCGGCGTATAGATGTTTGGACGACATCGACTCCTCGTTTCTGATAGCGCTTGGATCGTTGCTCGCTGAACCATGCGCCAGTGAGGAAGTGAAGGCGCACAGGGTCGGACTCCACTTCTTTGAGTTTGCTAAACACACAAACACACACTCTCATGATGACGTAAATACACAATAAACAGCAGGACTTCCTCTTTAATCTCCGTCTATTACAACATGTTAACTCACCTGATTCGGCCCTCGTCGAGGCTGTGTAATTCATTATCTCTCAGCAACACATTTAAAATGATGGTTTGTTCGGCTTCTGTCAGGTGACCCAGGTCCAAAAGATTTTCTTCCTCCATAACAGACTGACTTCAGAGCAAACACCGGAAACATCAGAAACATCATCATCATCATCATCAATCGGTCAACTCAGTACAAGTCTTCAATCCCCATCCCACAGTCTACAGACTCAGGTTGTCTCGAGCTGTTTTCTATCATTTCAAAATGACTTATATGCAAATCTTTATGTTGCATAAATGTCTCTTGATCAATAAAACAGTTGAATGCTGAGAATGCAGGAATATACTGGAGGTGTATTGGATTTTGTTCATTATACTCCCAAAATTTTATCCCAAATGCAACCATGCAAATAAGCACACTGTACGTTTTTACACTTAAATGTCTGAGAAGGCTGCACAATGCATTTTAGATTTGTACTCAAATGTATACGTACTGTACTAACAGCTTAGATCAACAATGGATTACATCAAAGATGTATGCTTTAAAAATAAGATGGCATATACAAATTGACAGCGACATTACTACCCTTCCGAAACAGCTTAAAACCTAATACTGTTTACATCATAAACGCAGTTCTCGGCTTGCCAATATTTATTGGAAGAAATTCATTTTGTCATCACTATTCTGAAAATTTATGACATCATCACTACTGCAATTATACTGTAGATACAATTTAATCTTGATTTTTCAAAATAATTGTGGCATTATAAGAAATAAACGAATAAAATAATAAAAAAAAAAAACAATAAGCTGTTGCTATGGAGAAATTCCAGGGATTTTTTGTTTTGTTTTAAATATTGGTTTAAAATGTGGTCCAAAATTTTGTGTTTCTGCCAGCACCAACTTGCTACCTCAACTTAAAAAATTGTTTTAAAAAAGTATCTAATATTTATATATAATATATTAGCAAATTGGTATATATGTATATATACATACTGTATACATATTATATATAAAATATGTATATATAATACATATATGTTTATATACACAGTATATGTTTTGGGCTACTTATAATTTTTCTTGAAGTCTGCCTTCCAAGAATGTGTTGAGTAAATAGCTATTTTAATAAAAGGTATTAATTGCTACATGACAGAGCAAAATGGGTATGGCCCTAATAAAATCAGTTTGTGAAGAGATACTGGTTGTCAAAATGTCAGTTATAGTCCTGCAACATGATGATGTCAACAAAACAGAGAGAAGCACTTACAATGCCAGTAGAGACGACAGCAGGCAAGGTTCTGAATGATTAAATAACTTCATTAAAATACATTTATTTTATCAACACAATAGAAGTGAGTGAATAAATTTTCAGTGATTATTTCCCTTACATTATTAGTTGGATCAGTAAAGTGAAAAGGGGTTTAAATGCCATACACCAATCGGCCATAATCTTACAATGCAAAACATAGAATTGCATGCACAGTATTGTGTAGGTTCCACCTGTGCTTTCTAAGTGGCTCTGGCCCCTTGGATATCAGAGTCTCTGAGGGTATTCTCTGGAGTCTGACACCAGGTAAGCAAATCCTTTGGTTGCTGTGGGTTGCGGAGCGGGCCCTCCATGGATCGGGCTTGTTTGTCCTCCGCCTCCAACCGGTTTAGGATCTGGGAAGACTAGAGGCCAGGTCAGTGGCATTAAGCTCTTTGCCTGCTGGGCTCTGTATGTAAAAGGCTGTTGTGCACCACATACAGCCAGCATAGATTTTTCAGTGTACTGGATTTTCCACGAGATCAAACCAGACGAGTTGGCCTTTGATTTCCATGGGCACGGATGTGTCACCAGTTTAACAATATACAGACTTGATAACCAATGTTAATATTATGTGGCTTTTACTCAGGTGATGAGTCTCAAACAATTGTGTATGATGCTGATCCTCAAACTTACAATCAGTATTTTCTACTATAAACATTTGTTCTTTAAATGTTTGCATGATATTTTTTCCATGATATGAAGGGTTTTCCAAGGCTGGTTCCGACCACACATTAGGGGATCTATGATAATATATTTATCAATCAATCAAAGCAGAGATACTATAATGTATTCCCAGATTGATATACTGTATATACTGATGAGCCATAACATTGTGACATACAGTAACATTTAGCCACTGTAACAGCCCTGAACTATGCTGTGTGTGC
This sequence comes from Clarias magur, assembly GCA_013621035.1. Lineage (NCBI taxonomy): Eukaryota > Metazoa > Chordata > Actinopteri > Siluriformes > Clariidae > Clarias > Clarias magur. Next base: position 2,851,891 of record QNUK01000012.1, read on the forward strand.
ACTGTGTGTTGACACCTTTCCACTGAAACCAGCATTAACCTTTTCCTTTATTGAATCAGACTACACAGGCCAGCCATGCATAAGGATTCAGACGTCAGAGCATACTGTACCAAAAGTGATCCAAGAAGGAAAACAGGGTCATGGGTGACCAAGACTTACACAGGTGGCCTGTGTAGTCTGATCCAATAGACGCGCCAGTGTACTGTAGCTCAAATTGCTGAAAAGGTTAATGCTGGTTGTGATAGAAAGCTGTCAGAACACAGTGCATCACTGTTATGGTGGCAAAAAGGGGGACCTACTCAATATTAGGCAGATGTTCATGATGTTAATCAGGGAATACATTATAAGATCACTGCTTTAGATAGATATACACACAGTACAGACCAAAGGTTTGGACACACCTTCTCATTCAAAGAGTTTTCTTCATTGTGTTCTTCAGCCCAAACACGTCTCTTCTACTTGTTGTCTGTCCTTAGCAGTGGTTTCCTAGCAGATATTCCAGCATGAAGGCCTGATTCACACAGTCTCCTCTTAACAGTTGTTCTAGAGATGTGTCTGCTGCTAGAACTCTGTGTGCCATTGACCTGCTCTCTGATCTGAGCTGCTGTTAACCTGCGATTTCTGAGGCTGGTGACTCGGATGAACTTCTCCTCCGCAGCAGAGGTGACTCTCGGTCTTCCTTCCCTGGGGCGGTCCGCATGTCAGCCAGTTTCTTTGTAGCGCTTGATGGTTTTTGTGACTGCACTTTGGGGACACTTTCAAAGTTTTCCCAATTTTTCGGACCGACTGACCTTCATTTCTTAAAGTAATGATGGCCACTCGTTTTTCCTTACTTAGCTGCTTTTTTCTTGCCATAATACAAATTCAACCTCTTTGAATAAGACAGTGTGTCCAAACTTTTGCTCTGTAGTGTGTGTGTGTATATATATATATATATATATATATATATATATATAAATTAATTCACCTAATATAATTTTGCGCACAACAAAAAAAATATTCTTACTCCTCAAAAAGTGTCTCATAATATGATAAGTCAATAATACTGTTAAAAATGGGGCCATAAACGGTTTAGGAGGAAGTTGTACTGTACTTCTCTACAGATGTCAGAGAGACACACGGTCAGGTAAGGCATTGCCTGAGATAAGCTGCTGAGGGGAACTTGCCAAATATCAGTGCGCATGCGAGCCAAAGGAAGAAAAAAAAAAGTTGTTGCGACCGACTTAAGTAAAAATAAATAAAAAAATAAATAGAAATTCAGTTTGAACTAGTCGAAAGACATTTTGACATTCCTGGATGTCTAGGCGATATGTCTAGGCGGTGAGAAATATTATACATAATATTCCAAGTGAATAAGTAGAACTCCTGGAAGTGCTTGTACACGGCGGTGCGCACATGTACAATAATAATACAAAAAAAAAACAGTATAATAGGATAGAACTTATTGTAACTAATCGCGTCTACCAGGTAGTACAAGTGGTAAGTGTGATGAAGCAGGATGGTGTGTTGACGCACCTGTTTCTGTTTCTCTCTGTGTGTGTTTCAGCTCAGGATATCTGGAGCGCCGCCAGCCTCGAAACCGATTCCCACAAGCCGAGCAAACAATCCAGACTTTTAAGTCTCCAATTTGGGGTTGGCATCAAACCTCCGTTAGACTCCAGGTTCTGAATTAGCACCCTGAACGCGTCCGATTCCGCCCTCCAGGCTCGGGGCAAAACGCGAACCGGATTCGAGAGCGCGCACTTGCGCGTACACGCACTTGTACACACACACACACACACACAGTTAGACACACACACTGGCGTTCATCAATTCACCTCATGTATCTCTCCCACGGTCTCTCTCTCTCTCTCGCCTCTGAGACCACAAGATCCCATTCATGAAAAGGAAAAAAAACAGCCCGAATCCCACTCTAGGGACGAAATCGGTTCTATGTTTTGATCTTTTCTCACTACCTCTCTCTCTCTAACACACACACACACACACACACAAGCATATGTAAATTTGCACGACGCTACTGTTTTGTGTGGCCTTGCTGTCATCTAGCTGTCCAAAGAGCTATTAGTCCACACCTATAAAATACACAGTAACCCTTGCCCAAGTACACCCATTAAATACACAGGAAAAAAAAAAAAAAAACATGCAATCATTTTGCAATCATTCAAATGGGCGTACAGTTTACATATACAGTATGTGGTCACTACATGGCTGAAATTCTCCACCTAAATAATAATAATAATAATAAGAAGAAGAATGAGCATCAACATCATTATCATAGTAATCAAAATAAATGATGTTACCTTATTCATAAACTCATTGTCTATCCTGCTTTACTGAAAGTGCTCCAGAGGGTCATAAACACAGCCCAGAAGGTCATCGGCTGTCCTCTCCGAACACTGGAAGATCTACACAGTTCACACTGCATTAAGAAAGCTCAAAGCATCCTAAAAGATGCTTTGTTCAAACATGATCTGTTTGAACTGTTACCATCAGGGAGACAAGACAAACAGACTAAAAACCCATAACTTTTTTTTTTTTTCCCCCGATTTTCTCCCTAATTTAGTCGTGTCCAATTCCTCCCCGTCACTAGGGGGCGCTCCCACATTAAGGCTACTACTACCACTCTGCCGGGAGGGCCGAAGACTATCACGTGTTTCCTCCGAACCACGTGACGCCAGCCGACCGCATCTTTTCGAACTGCTCGCTCGCGCACCGTTGGGGGCGGCGTAACACACTCGGAGGACAGCGCTATCCGCTCCTTCTGCTGCGCGAGCTCACAGACGCCCCTGATTGGCTGTAGAGCCGTGATTAATGTGGGAGCACTAAGTACCTGTCATCCCTCCCCTCTGAGAGAGCTCGGCCAATCAGCTCTCTCTAGAGCTCCGGCTGCGAGAGGTTACAGCACCACCCGGGATTCGAACTAGCGATCTCCGTGTGTGTGCAAAAATATTTCTTTTTTATTTCTTTTTAATTTGTACTTTTTTTTTATTATTTGAATGTATGTATGACTGATGCACTTTTACTGATTGGCACTTATGAAATTTCGTTGTACATGCAAATGTTACCATGGCAATAAAATTTCTTACTTTTATTCTTACTTTATCTCATCACAGGAATCCTAGAGTCCATCCCAGAAGATCTTTCACGGGTTGGACACACATGCATACGTGCACAACGGGCAATTTGGGAATGCCAATTAAGCTGATCTGCATGCCTGATCTGTTGGAGAAAACCCACCAAGCACGGGGAGGACATGCAAACTCCGGGAATCGAACCCAGGCTTACCGCATGGCAGGCAAAACAACCTACCTCGGGCCGTGAAAACAAAAAGGGTTAGAATCCATGGGTCCATAAAATATACATGAATTCTTTAGGAATATTTGGTTTGCTGTTATTTCAGTAATTTTAGTTATTTTAATGTGGTGTCATTTTGTAATTTTCTTCTGTTTCCTACATGTTTGTTTCTTTAAGGTTTCTAGGTGCTGTCAATCCTGAATGAAAGAAATGAGCCAGGCAAGGTAGGTTTGTTGGCAGGACAATTCGCTCATCATGTTGGTTTCATGGTTTATGCAGTTTTTTCATACTGCTGTTTTTTTAACTGAACAAACTTAAACAAACTTGATACTATTCTGCTGAGCGGTTAAGTTTTTGTGTAGTTATTTATCACTGAACCATGTATCTAGGATAACTGGAATTTCCTTTGGGATTAATAAAGTATCTATCTATCTATCTATCTATCTATCTATCTATCTATCTATCTATCTATTTACCATGTATTTTTTCCTTTTTAATAGTAGATTTATTATAAAACTATAGTTTTGTTTGTAGGTCTGTGTATAAAGAGTAGATCCGTATATAAAGAGATTTTGTCTAACTGTATGTACTGTAGATAGATATGGTAATACATTTGTGGTGTATTACATAAACAATGTATCACAATATCAGTATTTTACAGATAACAATGTTAACATTAACATATCCACCTTTAAAATGGGGCAGACAGAATTGAACTTTTTAATTAAAGGTGTGGTCAGAAAGATTACATCACTTTTCCCTGGCATTGTTCCATAGGTTTAATCTAAAACTTTATCTGTTGGGCCTTGTCTCTATAAGAGGAAGAGATAACAACAGCATGCACGAACTACCAACATTCAACCAATCAGATCTAGCCTTTTTAGAGGTGTGTTTTTGGAGGGAATTTTGAAGAAAAAATCTTTATTTGTTCGGATTTTCAAAACAGCTAGCTTCAGCTATCATCAGAATTAAGGCCTTCCCTGGACCTCTCCATGGTGGTGTACAATCATATATAGAAACGCCCAACGTTTATGTCTAATTAAAATATTAATAGACTGTACTGCCAGGTGCTGAATGCAGATCCAGTATCGCAAGCAATGAGTCATGATCTGATAACAAAAGTAGGTCGTTAATTATGTAGAATAGGTTTGACTTACTATTGTGATGATGTCTGGATGAAAAAATAATGAGCAGTATTATTATTTCTATAAATCCACAATTTAAAGGCCTAAGCAATATTTAAATAGACATGAAGCAATATTTAGGATCAAACTTTAATGTTTATAGCTCAGCAATATTCTGAGTTTAGATCTATTTCTGCAGAGTTTTGCATGATCTCCCAGTGTCTGTGTGGGCTTGATCACCTGCTACTTCTGTTTCCAAGATAGGATCCAGATGAAACTACTTAATACAGCATTACATCTCTGTGTATACAGTATATGTGTGTGTGTATGTGTGTGTATATATATATATATATATATATATATATATATATATATATATATATATATATATAGTGGAACCTTGGATTACGAGTAACATGGTTTGCCAGTGTTCCGCAAGATGAGCAAAGATTTTTAATAAATTTTGACCTGGAAAATGAACAAGTCTTGGTTTACAAGTACCGAGTATCATGTATCACGCATGCGTATCTTGTTTTGACGGCGAGCGTCACATGATCACAACTGAGCCAATGGTTTTACAACAAGTTTTACTGTAAGACAAGAAGAGGGAGAGGGGAGGGGCTAATTCCACACACACAAACACACACATACACAGTGCCTGCGCGCACAAATGGAAACGCTTATCTGTCAGGATTTATTTTTTACTTATTTTTTAAACGTAAAGTCCAGGTTAATTTGTTTTATTTTTACTTTATATTTTGGGCTTAATTATTTTTATGTGTTTATTTTTTTGGGCTGTGGAACGAATAATTAGAGTTTCCATTATTTCTTATGGGAAAATACGATTTGGTTCCACTGTACTTAAGTCACTGTACTGATTTATTAAGAATTTCAACACGTTCATTATAATTAATATAACTCCTCATAAAAAATATTTTAAGTAGGTACACCCATAAAATGGCTTTTTAAAGAATTTGTCAAAATCTTTCAAAAGAAATGGAACATTCTTTCCTAAGATAAACACTATTAAATGTAGCTCTTTCAAAACTTCTAGTTAATTAAGAAAAATATATCAACAGATTGCACACATTTTAATGAAACCATTAAGTACAGTTACTTTTCCCTAACTTTCACCCAAGTCCAAAACACTACAATGTTTTATTGTTATGTTAAGTGGATATCCAATTGCAAATTAAAGTTAAAGGAGATGGTTACCATTTAGCATTATACAAATATATCATTCCATCTTAACACACTCTCAGTAATCTTTTGCATTTTTAACTAATTTTATTTTCAAAGTGGTAGTGTTATTGTTTTCAATAAATTCATTTGTGTGCCCCATTTTTAATAATGATCAAGCAGTTTAATTTTCTTTTCCTACATATTTTTTATCGATCATGTTTTTTGGAGGAAGCATTAACATAATTAAATTTTTAGGTTTGATTAGAAACAGCTCAGGAGCTCTGGAGGGGAAAAGTCTGATCTCACAGGCCAAGTTATAACTCAAGCGGCACAGATCTGTGCCGGCAACACAGCATAGGTCAATGACAATAAAAAATATACAGTGGAACCTCGGATTGCGAGTAACTCGGTTTACGAGTGTTCCACAAGACGAGCAAAGATTTTTAATACATTTTGACTTTTGCAAAACAAGCATGTCTTGGTTTATGAGTGCCAAGTTTTTTGACACCGACACACACACACACACTCTCTCGCCTTTACAGCCCCCTTCCCCGGCTTCACACAGACACACACACTCTGCTCTACACAGAAACTCTGCTCTATCGCAATTCTTTTCAAAGGTAAGGTGCAGTTTCTTTTGTTTTTTTTTTTTGTTTTTACTTTCCGTTAGTCTACGCTCACGCGAGTGTCATTAGGCAGATTTCTTTTTTTTCCGTTAAAAGAGTGTTTCCGTTGTGTGTGTGTTTGTTGTGAAACTTAAAAAGCGAGGTGGGGGGAGGGAGGAGGAGTTTTACTGTGTAAGACGAGGCGAGGGAAGGGGCTAATTCCACAAACACACACACACACACACACACACACAAATACACGGTGCCTGCGTGCTCAAACGGAAACACTTATCTGTTGGGATTTATTTTAACTTTTTTTAAAGGTACAGTGCAGGTTAATTTTTTAATTTTTACTTTATATATTGTATTAATTATTTTTCTGTATTTATTTTTTTGGGCTGTGGAATGAATTATTTGAGTTTTCATTATTTATTATGGAAAGGTTTGATTTGGTTTATGAGTGTTTTGGAATACGAGCCCACTTCCGGAATGAATTATGCTTGTAATACAAGGTTCCACTGTATACTGTATATGGAAGCCTTGACGGTGTGTTAATGTGGAGGCTTCAGACATCAAACTGTGCATTTGGGTTTTCAGATATATCAGGTAGAATGAAAGTTATCATTACTTTAATTAAAGGTGTACATTTTGTCCCACTACTGGAATATCGGAATGGGGTCGCAAAAATGCAGAATGCAGAACAAAAATAAGAATTGTATTATTATTATTTTTTGTCATGAAAACAACAACGAAAACAACCAAAAAACATGTGATCATGTTATTTTGTTATTTCTTTGCCTATATGACATATTTTACAAATTTGCTCAGTCATTGATTCATCATATTGACTAGGTTGTGCTGAAAAAAAAAGATATGTCACTATATACTGCAAAATCTTGAGCCCTATTTATCTTTATTAAAACAACTGCAAAATAATAGACATGGCTAAATGCTCTGAGCTGAAGGTAAACTTTGCTTTTTGTGAAACTTTGACTGCTGTGTGCATATTTGGAAGCAAATCCATTGCCATGGATGACTGTTGGATTGTTGGATTGTTTAAATCATCATGCATTACCTGTATGAAGACATCCTGCTTCGCAATTTCTCCAGGATTTGTATCCAGTTATTATTGTTGTTATTATTATTATTATTATTATTATTATTACTATCTATATATTAAACTACAAATATTTTTTATGTAGCTGATCTATTTGACAGAGGAAATCTACCACCTCGGACATCAAATATTCATGTTTTACCTCATATTCCTGTTGTCATTCAATTTTATGCTCAAATCAAACAAAACACAATAATGCAGACAAAAGACAAAAATTGAAAAAAAAAAATGGAAAGGAAATTAAAAAAAAAACAATCTAAGAAACACTTTGGTTTTTAATGTATTTATTAAAGAGAGGTTGTTTAAAAAAGCAAAATCACACATTTTTGGTACTCTGACTTGTCTTTAAAAAATAATCACACAAAGTCACACCCATTCAAACATCTCTCACAAACACAAACACCCATTCCGAACAGCACTGACTAATCCCAGTGCAGTATATTGTTTTATTTACCCCACTCCCACCCATACCCCTACTGACCTATACAGACACAAATCCAATCCCATTCCTTTTATCCCTGAATATATATATCATAACTCATCATGAGCCGCTGCTTCATCTGCCTTCAGTTTAAACTCTTCCTCAGTGATCCGTCCATCCTTATTGCGATCCTGGTTGGTATACATGTTCTCAATGATACGCTGAGAGTCAAAGCCAGGAGCCAGGCGACCTTTGCCTTCTTCCACTTGAAGCAGAATGTACTCTGAGAACTAGGGAGATAGAGAACTTTCAGACACATCTACAGGCAAGTGCAAACATCAACGGTGACATATTTTTGTAACATAATTTATTGTATTACTTACGTTTCTATTCTTACAAGCTCTTTTCAGATGCAATGTTTATATTTAAGACCCGGGGGAGTGAGAAGCAATTTAGTCAATCAGATTTTTTTTCTTCCTATGCTGTTGCTATGTGATTACTGGACAATAGAGGCATTGAAGCTTTCTGGGGATTTCCCATGTAAGCTCCTGCCATGTAACTCAATGGAGGAACAAATTGAGATTGTTTAACTAATTAGCTAATCGTATTTCGGTGTGGGTGGGAATATTGTTTTATTACATAAATATTAAATAATTTAATGTTTAGGTGGAAATATCATGATACTATAGTTGCAACATGGGAGTTTTGGTAGTTAATATACATGTTCTGGGTGAGAATCCCCGAAAATCAACTGTATGATTGTGTTATCGCCCTTCAGAAAACACCAACAGTGACTTAATTTTCTTTGTTTTATTGCTGTTGTGTAAAGGGTCTGGGTTCGAGTCCCGCCTACATACACTGCAAATGTAGAACTTTATTTCTACGGTCAGTCTAATAGTGGTTTATTTACAGTCTATACCTCAGTTTGGTCCACTTGTAGGTCCTTGTTTTTGTCCATTTCACTGAAGAGGTTGGGTGACACTTCATCATTCCATATAAACATGTAACCCTCTGGAAGACCCTCCTCAACACCTATTAACTCGATGTCAAACACCAGCACAGCACTGCCAGGGACTTCTCCTTCTACACACATTGATAGATTGTTAAAACATTACTGTACATTCCTTACTAACAGTTGTGTTTTTCTTTTCTTACTTAGAAAGCCAGAAAACACCCACACTTACCCACTCCCCTTTCTCCATAGCCCAGGTGAGGAGGTACGACTACGTTGCGTTTCTCCCCTACACACATTTCCAGCAGGCCCTCCTCCATACCTAGAATCACCTGTCCTGCTCCCAGAACCACATCATATGTCTTCCCATAGCTGTAACTACACATACATACAGTACATACAAACATTTCTATGAATGTGAACCGTAAACGATGGTAAATCTAATAAGTCCGTTTCAGCATGTATTATTTCATATTAATGGGTGCAGGGAAAAACTTTAAAGCTCAAATCAACTACATGCTGTAACACTGCGTGTTACTTACGAGGCATCAATGTAAGTGCCATCCATAAGTGAAGCATTGTAGTGGTATTTTACAAAGTCACCACGTTTGGTGGTGTAATTGCAATTCTCTGGCTTCTGGCTGGTGATCTGCACTGTGTCAGACGGGTTGTGGAAGTCAATGATGTGGACGTCAAACACCAGCACAGCAGAGCCAGGGATCTTAGTGCCTGATACAGAGACAGACAGAATTATAGTTAGAAAGGGAGAAAGAAAAAAAGACTGAGGCCACGTTCACATTTCAGGCCATGTTGCTCAAGATCGGATTTGCATGTCATGATGATTCACATTCGTGAAGTGTAAGTGACTTTTATTTGACTCTAATGTTGACATATCTGTCCTCTAAAATAGCAAGCATGCGCACATTGGTGTGTCTTTCACGTAACTTTGATGGATACTCATCTCCTTCTCCTCAGATTACTTATGGTGTGCCTCAGGGGTCTATTTTTGGTCCGCCTATTTTTTTTCCTTTTATTTCTCTCATTCTTTGCCATGCAGATGACTTACAATTTTTAATGATTTTACTTTAAATTATTGATATTTTTTAAATACGATTTTATCTATTCAGGTCCTGCTGGAGTGTTTGGCGAAGATTAAATCTTGACTGATGTCAACTTTGCCTAAATGAAAACACAGCTGAGGTGGTTATTTTTGGCTCCTTGGGTTCAACTAATATTAATATAATTATGCTTGGTGAGCTGGGGAGAAGAACTTGGGTGTTTTAATTGACAGCAAACTCACCTTAGAATGTTTTTTTCAGCTCAGATTGTTGGCTAAGGTAAAGCCTTTCCTGTCCTTGTCAGACCTTGAAATGTCTATACATGCATTCATTAGTTCTAGCTTGGAATATTGTAATGCTTTGTATGTTGGTCTTTGTATTTCACATAAACCAGAACACACCCATTCAACCTAGTGATTAACAGATTAGTTGAATGAGCGGCGTTGGAGCAGAAGAATGACCAATCTGTGTTAGACACTGCCCTCTAGCGGCACATCCACAGTATATTATTTATATATTATTTATCATTATTACAGTATATTATTTATTATGTGCCTTTGTGTGCATTCATGGCCAGTTTGCCTCTGGTCACAAGTTTTACAGTGTTTTTTCTTACAAAATAAAATAATAACCTAAAGATAAATTTAGCTTTTTTCACTTTACTGTACAGAAAATGTAACAAAACGTGACATCAAATCCAAAGTACATACTAATCTGTGACTTTTAATATTTTAATGTAGTTAGTACAAGAAAATCCTGATGATGATTATGCCTCTAAAATGAGTATGGCCGGTACAGGTTATGAGCCTGTATGCAGCCATTTCTACTATAGAATACCCATAGACACATCCTCCTGATTCATAATAAAGTAAATCTCACCTGTTCCTTCTTCCCCATATGCCAGATGTGGTGGGATAATTATCCTTCTGCGCTCTCCGACACACACACCCATAAGTCCCTGGTCCATCCCAGTAATCACATAGCCTTTCCCAATGTATGTATCATATGTGTGATTCCTTGAGTAGCTGCAACACATACACAAATTATTTCATTTATTCATTTATTGCATTATTTTATTATATATTCATGTACTTTTTACGTCCATTGGCTATAATATATATATAATATATGTACACACCGTATTTATACACAGGCTCTGAATAAGTATTTTGAATTGGCTATCGATTAGCATTTGCATGATCTAAGTTTCCATTGTTTTTCAATTACCTCGAGTCAAAGAGGGTTCCATCCAGCAATGTCCCGTTATAGTGGTAGCGCATGAAATCTCCCTCCTTACTCTTGCGCTGGCAGGATTCTGGCATACTCTCAACCTCAACTGTAATCTCATCTTTGGGGTTGTGAAGATCCAAGAGAACCACATCGAACACTAGAGAAGCCTGGCCGGGGATGTCACTTCCTGCAGAGTGTTTGAGAGTGAGAGAGATCTGACTGTAAGAGAGTTCTATTTCAGGAACTAATTCACCCAACAAAAAAAACAAAAAAAAGTCAGACATGATACACCTGAGACATGTGAAGCCATGACATTGTGAGCAGTTGTGAGTACGCTTGGGAGAAAGAGATGATGCAAACTTATGTACAGATGCAGATATAAATAGATGCATCTAGGAGTCTGATATTATGACATTGTTTATTCTATAACACAATGTTCATACCCTAAATCATAAGTTCTCAGTCTTCCTAGTGGCAACTTTAATTTGCCAAAAGTGTGAATGCTGTCCTTTATAAACACTTTGATGAAATGACATCGAATGCATGACGACTGGATAAACGCTGAACAAATTACTCCTGTACAATATATAGGTCATAATGTTCAAATATGACCTCAAAAAATTTAGATAGTACCAAAACACATCTATGTCATACATTTCATTATAGGATATTTTTTCCCCTATATAGGATACTGCATTGTAGCTATCATGTAGGAGTGTGACATGCCTAAATCATAAGCAATATCATTTACTTGTTTTCGACCTTCAAGATTCAGTGGGAAGCTGTTTTGTTCATTTGGATCTCTGAACTGTTATAAACATACTGTAGTAAAGGGGCCATGTGTGTCATGTGGTTGGATGTTGTGCAAACGGCTGTAAAGCAGCATAAATGTTTTGTATAAAAGTTAAAACTCTGTTTTTTTTATGTTTTCATTTGCAACAATGTTATAAGTCATGTATTTAACGGTATCCTAACTTCAGTTTTTTTTCTTATTATTATTATTTTCAATCATTTTAAGTATCTTTTTTTTTTTTTAAGGTGAGTGATGGCTCAAGTGGATAAGGCTCTAGGTTATTGGTTTGAGGGTCTGTGTTCAAGTCCTGTTATTGGTGGGTTACCACTCCCCATACTACCCAGTGCTGGTGCACACAGTGCTGGTCCCAAGCACAGAAAAAATGGGAGGGTCGCGACTCCTTGACGGCAACAGCCAGAAGAAGGTTTGTTTGTCCTGATATCGCCTTTTTGCATTGTTATGTTGCAACCTTTATTTTTACAACTTTAACCTTTACATTTTACTATAATTCAATTTGCACTTATCAACACTATATTATTGCCATTTGTCATACTGTCAAATTTCAATGTTATCTTCATGTCTTCAATTGTAGCATTTAACAGAATGATATTTACCATCTCCATGTTCTCCATAACCGAGGAATGGCGGCATAGTGACGATGCGTTTCTCTCCCACGCACATTCCCAGAAGTCCTTGGTCCATACCAGCAATCAGCCAGCCAATCCCCACATATGTGTCGTAGGTCCTCATGCGTGTGTGACTATAACAGTAATGTAAAGCACATTTGTCTGCACACAACATAGCCGCATGGCAGGACTACTAATCAGACGGTTTTGCTCACCTAGAGTCGAAAAGTGTTCCGTCGAGTAGCGTGCCGTTGTAGTGGTAGCGCACAAAGTCAGAGACTTGAACGGTTCGGCCACACTTCTCTGGCGAGTGGTAAGTCTTAATCTGCACCTTGTCTTCTGTGTTCCAGATATCAAGCAAAAGTACATCAAAGTGCAGGATAGAATCAGGGGGGATGATGTCACCTGGGGAGGGAGTATACAGTCAGTACTGCACATTCTTGGTTACGCTCATTCTGTTAGCAGCAGGAAACTGTAACTCGCCAGTAAATGGAGTTGTAACAGTTTTGCAGCTGCACCATGAAAGCCTGTGAGAAGTCTGTATGCCCATTCCAACATACACCTCCTGATTTTTTTTATATAGTAAACTTGATATAGAATTGGACATGTTGCCATCTCAACCATATTTACTGGTGTGTGTGGTTCAGCGCTGTAACTAAACAACTGATCATTTTGAAAATATATTCTGAACAGAAACTAGCATGGAGTGATCATCTTGACTGTATCCTGTGCCAATTAAAGGTTGTTTTAATTAAAATCCTCTGCCCAGCTTTACCACCTTCCCTGGCATCTCTCCGTCATTTCTAAATCATACTACACCATATTTCTACCATAATAAAGACGTCACCCAACTACATGAATAGATTATCTAGATATGGTAAATTGTTTTCTTCAGAACTTGTACTAACATGTGGACATGTCTTTTAAAATACCTTTACAAGGCCACCACCTTCAGCAGTCCACACCCCATCTGTTCACTTTTCCCCACCCCCAACAGTTGTCCTCTTCCCAGGTTTACAAGAACATTTTCCCACTTTGAACATCCCTTCTTACACACACACACACACACACACACACACACACTCTCTCTCTCTCACACACAGTACACGCCCCATGAACAATGTTTATGGTACTGTATGACTGAACCACATAAGTGGAAATGGGAGTTATGCTATTACATTAAAGACAGAGATTTATAACACAAATACAACACAAGATCTATTAGTGAGACCAGTGACATGAGTAGGTATATGAAGTTACCGTATCCGTCTTTCCCGTAGGCGAGCTGTGGAGGGATTTTAACCAGGCGTCTTTCGTTCACGCACATGCCCAGTAAGGCTTTGTCCATCCCAGCAATCAGCTGTTTTTGGCCAACGTACACATTGTAAGTGCTGCCACGATCATAACTGCAAATGTGCAAACATACAGACAACAAACAGATTCTCTTAGCAGATCATTTAAGTGGGTTGTGGCTATTGCTATATTGATATAACTTGTCACTCATTTTTCTCGGAACCATTCCTGCAGAAGAGCAATACAATGACTTTATACCATACAATATACAAAACCAATGAGGCGGAGGTGGCTCAAAGGTTAACGCTGTAGGTTGCTAGGTTTCTGATTGGATTGTTGAGGGTTCGAGCCCCAGCACCGCCAAGGCCCTTAACCCTATCTGTGCCAGGGGCCAGCTGACCTTGTGCTCTGACCCCAGCTTTCTAACGGGGATATGTGAAAATCACCTTCGGGATTAATAAAGTCCTATTTTCTTGCAGATGTAAAAAGGAAATTAAATAAGAACACAATTTGTCTTTTTGGGATTGAGGAAGGAGACTGTGTGGCAGTGCATCCATCCGAGCTGTGGGTTGAAAAACTCACTCCTGGTTGCTTAGGTCATTCATTCTTTTATGCCCTCTATCACTTATCTCACCAGCTCTTCTTGTACTGTGCATGCTTTTCCTTGATGCACATCATTCTACAGTTTGAACAGTTTAACTCATCTGTTCAGGCTCATCTGCCTGCGTGTCTGAGCTTCACCAAAACTCAATCTCTGTCAAACATGCAGCATCAATCAGAGTGTTTCCGGGCGTTTACTGACCTGGAATCAAACTTCTTGCCGTCGGGAAACATGCCGTTGTAATGATACCGGACGAAGTCGCCTGACTTCACGGCTCGATCGCAGCTCTCGGGGGTAAACGTCTTCTCTATGATGATGTCGTCTAACGGGACCGGTGGAGCATTACACGCCACAAAAGTAACCAGAAACGCGAGGAGAATCATTTTCACTATGAACCGGGTCATTTTCCTGTTCGGTTTTGTTTTCTTGCGAAATCTGTTCCCCGAACAGGCCCACTGTGCTAAAACCGTGGGTCTGTGTGATTGAGAATAGATAAGGGGGACGTGGAGGAGGCACTCGGGGCAGATTTGTAGACGTGGTAAGGCAGGCCAGCCCTCGGACCAGAGAGAGAGAGAGAGAGAGAACACGGGCGGGATTTACGAGTCACTTCGAACTGAATCGATTCCTTTCCAGTGAGTCGAGCTTTGATTCGTTTGATTTAACAGCATCAAAGTGTTTTAGAGTAACACGTTGTAACAACGTGTTCGGTGAGTTCCGCTTCACGCGCTCTGTCTTTCTTTTTCTTTATAACGACACGTTTCTTCCTCGCATAGTATATAACGTTTTTAAGGAATTAATTAATACATATTTTTAACTAGATAAATATATATAAATAATCGTTGAAACATTTGCCATTAAAAAGATCACACATGTATTCTGTGTGTCTTTTGAGGTAAAATATTCGTTTCTGAAAATCTCCTCCTTGCTCGCTTTGTGAGTCGATTCGTCCAAAAGAGTTGTCCGAAATGACTCGATTCGCTCGAGTCAACGCCCAGCACGCTGAAAGGAAGCTTCCCAAAATTTCCACTGTCTCTGGTCTCAGTTTACATGGGGGTTGAGTTTGTGTAGCGGAAACGTGTAAACAGTACAGCGCTTCCAACGTGGCACAGAGTGGGGAGGTGCAACAAGGGCGCTTCTCTGATGGGGGGTCGTAATGGGGGTTTAATTATAAAGGATTAAAAAAAAAAAAAGGTTTTTATTCATGTAGGACCCGTGATTTATTCCAAGCGTGCTGTACTTCAGCACACTTCTCTACACTGATGGTGTTCACTGTGTCTGGTATCAGTGCGAAGGCTAAACCCATTCTGAGCTTTCAAACCCGGGGCCATATGATAGATAGATAGATAGATAGATAGATAGATAGATAGATAGATAGATATCCACAATAAAGCTAAAGCGAGTATTATTACTATATTATGCACTTTTGATTTCCCAGGTCACTTTCATTAGGCAGGTTTTAAGCTGTTAGTGTTTAATAATGTTTGATGTCGCTTTAATGAATAAATCAAAGCGCTGCAATCTGAATTCCTACAGTGAAGGGGGGAGGGTGCAGGCCAGTCCGTGTAGACGTGGAGAGAGAGGGAGGTTTGCCCCGGGTTGCCAGTTTGAAGCACTATTTTCACACAATCAGTTTAAAAGACAGATTTTCTATACAGACAGGACAGGAATGTATGTAGTCCTTTTTAATTTTTATACATTACAATATTATGTACAATGTTTTCTAAGATTTTTCATTTTTCATGGTTAACAGCGTCGTCTCGCACCTCTAGGTTCGGGTTTGATTCCTACCTAGGGTCTGTGTGTATGGAGTTCACATAATCTCCCTGTGCTTAGTTGGTTTCCTCCGGGTAATCCGGTTTCCTTCTAAAGTCTACAGACATGCAGATTAGGCTAACTAACCAAATTGCCCGTAGTGCGTTCGTGCCCTACGATGCATTGGCACCCAGTCCAGGGTGTAACCCACTTCATGCCCTAAGTCGCCTGGGATGGACTCCAGCCCTGCGTGCCTCTGTATAGAGGATAAAGCGGTATAGATGATGAGTGAGTGTGTGAGTAACATCTGGATCCTAACATAGTTCCACAATATCCAACGCAGAAATAATCTGACATGCGCTCTAGGCTCTTTTCTGTTCTGGCAACTAGGTGGTGGAATGAACCTCCTCTAAACGTCCATACAGCTGAGTCTCTGGCAATCTTTTAAATGACGACTTAAGACATATCTGTTTCCTCAGTACTTGGGTTAATTTTCTCCCCCCCCCCCCCCCCCCCCCAAAAAAAAAGCCTAAATGTCCTACCTTAACTTTCCAATTAAAAAGATGACATTATCACTTTCCACTACAATACAGGGATCAATCCATGTATCTACACTCTTTAAAAATGATATAATATTTGGAGATCTTTGAAAGTGTCCCTCATTTCCTGTGTTTTGGTTAGTTTTGGATGCCACTGTGATTGGAAGACATTCTGTTGCAGGAAGACACTTTTGAGGAGAATAGACCACGTTTTATACAGGACAGACTAGGTGATGCAGTATTCGTGCGACATTACCCGCAATCTGGCAACCCCATCCCTGGTCCTTGGCTCTTTTTCTCAACTTGTTCAAACTCATACCCGTTCCGTATTTCGGCCACATCAGACTCCCAAAAAATGGCCTCGTTGTCCCTCTGGGTAAGCGTCTCTCTGTTTTTCGGGTTCCTCCCGTTCGTGAGCGCTCAGTATGAGAAGTACAGCTTCCGCAGCTTCCCGCGGCACGAACTCATGCCCCTGGACGCGGCGTACAGACACGCACTGGACCAGTACACTACGGAGAAGTGGCCCGAAACCGTGGAGTACATGGAGGTGAGTCTCCGGCTGTACCGGCTGCTCCGCGACAGCGAGGCTTTCTGCAACCTGAACTGCAGCTCGGCGCGCCTGGACACGGAGGAGCGCTTCTCCGACTTCCCCGAGCTGCGCGCTTTCGGAAACGTGATGAAGCGCGCGCAGTGCCTCAAGCGCTGCAAACAGGGCCTCCCAGCCTTCCGACAGACTCTTCCCAGCAGAGAAACCCTGGACGAGTTTGAGAGACGAGAACCTTACAGATACCTGCAGTTTGCGTACTTTAAGGTGAGACTGACTGTGTATTCAAATAAACGTAATAAAGTCCTAATTGAAATGCACATCCTTATATAAAAAGTGACCCAGGTTCACAAAGAGTTCACTTGTTCTTGATCCAATCCCTGTGGGCCTGAATCGTTGCTGAAAATGCCACTTGGTCTTACCAGCTACCAAAACTAAGAGGCAGACCTTTTTTTTTTTTTTGCCAGCTAGGGACTAAAACTATATATACCTCCTAGAGCCGCTGAATCAAGTAATTAATAAGCTGAAAAATGCCAGAGGTAGGAAGAATTTGGAGTGTTTGTGAGAAACTGTGCTTTTTCATTCTGTAGAGCATTTATGGGTCAGGCATTGATGTTTACATTTAGACACCCTTATTCAGCGCACCTTACATTTATATCTCATTATACATCTGAGCAGTTGAAGGGTTAAGGGCCCCAGAGTGGCAACTTGGTTATCATGAGGTTTGAAACTGGGACTCTCTGAACTCTAGTTTAATGCCTAATGTAGGACAAGAAGGCCTGGCAGTCGCGATCTCTAGCCAGCTCATCTCAAAGGTGCTCGATGGGGTTGAGGTCAGGGCTCTGTGGGCCAGTCAAGTTCTTTCACACCGAACACATCCAGCTGTGTCTTTATAGTCCTTGCTTCAGTCATGTTGGAATAGAAAAGCTCAGCCTGGAGTTTCCAGCCAGTTAGGTCCATTGAACTGCCCTTAAGCAATGCTCATATCAGAGACCTCAGGAACATGTGTAGCACATTTTTTAACTAATCAAATGCATTTGTGGAAAACCAACAAACATACACTATATGGACAAATGTATTTTGCCAGTCCTGTTAATTATTGAATTGAATTCATTTATTCAATTCATCAATCGCCAGTGAAGAGCAATCTTAATGCTTCAGCATATCAAGACGTCTTGGACAATGCTATGCTTCCAACTTTGTGGCAACAGTTTGGGGAAGGCGCTTTTGTATTCCAACATGACTGAGTGCTCAAATCAAGGACTATTTGACTACATGTATGCTTTGATAAAACATAAATTTGGTCTAACTAATCATAAAAACTCCTTTCCAAAACAAGTGTCCATGATTTTCCTCAACAGAACCATTTCAGTCTTAAAAAATGGATGTCTCCTCAAAATCACAGAACTCAGTTAATTTATTTAACAAAACACAATTAAGCACATCAAGACATTTTCTATATGTATTGGAGCCAATGGGTTTTTTTATTCCATAACGTTCATTGACAAATAACCCAAAGTTGATACTTCATGATGGTATGTACAGAATCTAGCACAATTATATACAGCCCACTGGCTCACAGGACCAGTTCTTGAGTTTTTCTTATGCACTGAAAATGATTTGGTTTGAGTTGTTAAAACAGTCTGTTTTTTTGGAATGAAATCAGCGTGAGGTGGTTGTGTGTGTTTCAGAGCAACAACGTGGCAAAAGCTGTGTCTGCCGCGCATACCTTCCTAGTAAAGCATCCGGATGATGAGATGATGCAGAGGAACATGAACTACTACCAGAGTATACCTGGAGCTGATGAGCACATTAAAGACTTGGAGACCAAGTCATATGAGGCAGGACACAAACTCACACTTCTTATTTATATAATTTCAACAAGTTTATTCTTCTCGCTCTCAAATCAATAAAATTAACATTTACACAAGCACTTACTCATGCACTGCTTTGCCGTGTTGCATGAAAATGAGACGCACAACAGGTTTGTCATGTATGTCAATAATTCCAGTTCAACTGGAAGACAATCAATGCAACATTGCATGCTTCCTCACTAAAATATTTCATGATTGTCACCATATAACAATTTTTTTCTCTCACTGTTGCAGACTCTGTTTGTTCGAGCGGTGCGGGCATATAACGGCGATAATTATCGCACTTCTGTGTCCGATATGGAGCTGGCACTCCAAGACTTCCTCAAGACTTATGATGAATGTATTGCTGCCTCGGAAGGTTCCAGGGAAATCAAAGACTTTAAGGATTTTTACCCCTCAATTGCAGGTTGGTTAACATATCACTTTCTCCTTGTTTGGACAGAGAGACAAAAATCCTTGTACAAACACACAGCCCTGATTATCCATGTGCAATTAAGTTAAAGGTAAAAACACCATAAAATGCCTCATCATGCATTTCAGGTCTTTGGAACCTTACTTGAGTGATGAACACCATTATTGCAAATGGCTCACTCAGTTGGTGTTTTGAAGATGGTAGTGGAACATGTTAGATCAATGGTTCACAACCTTATTTCTAAAGGACTACTGCCCTTCACAATTTAGTGTTTTCCCTACTCTACCACACCCACTTAATTTAAGAAAAGGCTGTTATTTACTTTATTAATTAAATAAGGTGTGTTGGGTGGTCCCCCAGGACCGGAGTTGAAATACACAGCAATATCAGTCCAAAATCTCCCTTAGGTGTTCAGCTGAGTAACTTGCAAAAGCCATAACATATGATTGAAAAACATCTTCCTAATCATAAAGCCATTCATTGAGCCATTGTGCCCTGTGCATGTTGATAGTGTCAACTCTTGTGACTTGTCTACATCCTTATGTACAGTATGGTTTAGTACAGTAAGTCCCCTACATACAAACTTTCAAAGATACGAACAAGCGCTCACACATTCTTTAAGACATATGCAGCGTGCATCCCAGGATGCCAGGAAGCAAGCGTAAAAGCAGAGGTGATGAAGCTGGTACTGCTAAGAAGTGCTAAACAATCACCAGGGAGACAATTGAGAGAATAGAGCATGCTGAAAAGATGGCAGACATCACTCGTTCTTTTAACATGAATCGTTCAATCATCAGCATGATTCTAAAGAACGAGCACAAGATCATGGAACATATTAATTTTGTATTGTTTATAACCAATTGTGTTAGTATCCTTGTACCTAGACAATGTTTGTTGGACTTACGAACAAATTTGACTTACGAACGAGCTCTTGGAACGGAACTCGTTCGTATGTTGGGGATTTACTGTATCAAGCTTCTTCATCTAAGTAACAGCAGTGTCATCTTTTTCTCTTGCTGTCTTTTTAGATCACTACACTGAGGTTCTTGAGCGGAAGGTTCGTTGTGAGAGCGATCTGACTCCGGTCGTTGGTGGATATGTTGTGGAGAAGTTTGTGGCAACCATGTATCACTACCTTCAGTTTGCCTATTATAAATGTAAGACAAAGTGCCATTTACCCGCTACACCTAAACATATTGTACAGTAGGGATTATTATGGGGTGTAGGCCGGGCAGGGATATAAAAGGTTTGTGCTTATGTGTCTTTTTTTTTATTTTTTTTTTTACAGTGAATGATTTGAAAAATGCTGTACCATGTGTTGCAAGCTACATGCTGTTTGACCCTGATGACAAGGTGATGAAGAATAACGTGGATTATTACCAGTATCACAAAAAGAAGTTGGGTCTTGATGATGAAGACTTCTTACCCAGAACAGTCAGTGTTTAAATACAAAGCACACATACTGTACAAGCATAATAATATTTGTATAACACTCCATTATGTTCTTTGTGCTGTTCACAGGAGGCAATACGATACCACAATCAGACAAGAATACAGCTGAAGATGTTCAAATTTGCCAAAGAAAACCTAATTCAGGATGACGAGGTGAGCCGAGTAGAATCACAGGTTATGTAATAATATTTAGTTATTCATTCTTCATCACAGTGTTTCTTTCTTATATATACAGTAGATATTTCATAACAGTTTCATTATTGATATTCTGTATGTGAGGAAAATATATACATTATATATTACAATGAGGTAGAGGATTTGCATTCCTCAAAAACAGTCTTCAGGTTATGCATAGTCCTGACACGAACAAGTAGGAAACGCGTCTTAGCGTTACACGTTACAGTGTAAAGGGGAAATCCTAATTCATAAACTCTAATCCTCAGCCATGAACATGCAGTTCTACAGGTGTTCCTAATAAAACGTCAGGTGAATGTATTTTTATTGAACACTTTGCATCAGGGTGTGAGGATCGGTGGATGCGGGCACAACTGTAAGATGTTAATCAGATGTTAATAGATGCAGATGTTAATACTTCAATTTCAAAGAGGAAAGAAACACAAACAAAAACAGAACAAATGGACTAGAACAGTAACCTTAAGAGAACAGAAACGGCGGAACGAGAACAATACAACACAGATGCGAGACGCCGACTGACTAAACAAGAGAGCTTAATTAAGGATACGAGTCAACAAAGTGCAGGTGAAAACAATTGACATGACATGAAGTCCAAACTCAAACACGAAAGACAAAGAGTCTATGGGGGCAAGGTGTCCTCCAGGGATTAATCCTGGCACAGGTTGTGCCGTGTCATCGAGTATTTTCGTGTATTAACATACCCAGTCATGTACACTGATGAACCCTGATATAATGAAACCCGGAATTTACACAAGTTTTTAACATTTTCAGCTTCAGTGTTTTAATATTGAATGGTTCCTTGTCAATTTCGGCATCAATCTAATGCCAACATCTTATGGTACTTTTCTCACATGAAACATAGTAAAGTTTTGCCTTATCGGGTGGCTAAGGCTTTAGGTTGTTAATTTGAGGATCTGAGCATCCGGGTTCGAGCCCCGCCGTTGGTGGGTTGCCACACCCCATACTACCCAGCCAATGCATGCAGTCCCGACCCAGTTAGGAAAATGAGAGGGCTGTGTCAGGAAGGGCATCCGGTATAAAATCTGTGCCAAGTTGTGTGCGGATCGGAAGGTCTGCTGTGGTGAGCCCTTGATGGGAGCAGCTGCAAGAAAGTTTTAGCTTTATAATCGTATATGCATATAGGCTAAAAGGACAGTTAGCAAAAAGCTTTTTTACCAAAAAAAAACCCAATCTGAAAATCCTGTATATATATATATATATATATATATATATATATATATATATTATCTATTGTCCTATATATATATATATATATATATTAGGACAATATTCATGAGAGAACTTAATGAAAACTCTGAATATATTGAATGAAAATTGAGAATATTGAATGGCTTCCGAATATATTGATTGAAACTCTATATATATTGAATGAAATCTGAATATATGGATTGAAAACTGATATATTGAATGGAAAGTCTGAATATATTGAGTGAAAACTAAGTATATATTGAATGAAACATGACGTCATCGAAACACAGCGCCATTTTTAGAAAGGATGAGTGAGTCGGCGAGAAACTTGGTTGCTGCAATTGTGAGAAATGAAGAGATGGTGAACACATTGGTGAGTGTGTGTACGGCATACCTGGCACAAGCCGCACTCAGTATCAGATGACGGATGAAGAGATATATTTGCTATTTCACTGCGGAAGACCGGTGTTATGCGCTAAAATGCCCCCCTGCCACAGATTGTATTATAAGATGTACATACAAGATGTATTTTTAATATTGCTTATTTAATATCGTTTAATTTTTCATCATAAATATTTATTTAGTGCATTACATGACAAATCCCTGTAAATGTGCCACAAAATAAACATTATATGAAAATTATGGTCTCGACACCTGTCACGTGCCAAGGGTTAATTATAATAGTTATATCATATTTGATAACAATAAACCTATGAATTTATGTTGTAATATAATATTTGATAGAGATTAAGTAGGGGGGGGGGCAATCTGTGGCAGGGGGGCATTTTAGCGCATAACAATGGCGCTGTGTTTCGATGACGTCATGTTTCATTCAATATATACTTCGTTTTCATTCAATATATTCAGACTTTCCATTCAATATATCAGTTTTCAATCAATATATTCGGAATCCATTCAATATTCTCACAGTTCATTCAATATATTCAGTTTACATTAAGTTCTCTCATTAATATTTTCCTAAACGGCATGCCATAATATATATATATTATTATTATTATTTTTATTATTATTCAATGCTATAAGTTACATTTCCACAAAATTATATTAGTTGAGCTCTGCCCTACATACACAACATCCATTTGTGTGTGTGTGTGTGTGTGTGTGTGTGTACCATCTAGCCATTAGGGTGCAGTGTAAGCTTGTGTCATGTTTGGATAAGCGCAGCACACTCATTTACACTGCCCTCTAGTGGCGCACATTGAAACCACCACCATCAAAGTCTACTTTGCTTACAGTGTTCTTTCTCTTTTCCAGGGAGAAGTTCTGGAGTTTCTAGACGAGTACCTTGATGCCGAAGAGTAGTACTGGCAGATTATTTTAGGCACTGAAAACAGGAACAAAACAGTTTTGTGAACAGCGATCTTTTTCGAGCGTTTGTTTGTATTTATTTCAGGCAGTGGGGTTCTTTTGTATTCTGTCGGTACCAGACACATGGCTAATAGAAACATTTTGATATTTGTTTCATGGTGTTTTACATTACAATTACTGTCATTCAAAAGGATGAATAAATTCTCTCTGTTGTTGTTGTTAAATAAATTTTTAAATAAATATCAATATAAATGGATGTTTTTATGTTGCTGTTATTTATTTTATTTCATTTTTTTAACAGCATACAAACATACATATTTCCGTGTAATTCAGCACAGAATTCCCAACCCTCAGCTACACATTTTGGTACAAAATCTAGGCATGTACATTCAGAACCGTGTTACATTATGCGTCAAGATCTGGGACCTGACACTAAGTTTAAGAATATACATTCACATTTGTGCTTCTTGTCGCTTAAACATGGTATCGGTGCTAAAAAGGGTTAGTGAATTTTCAGACAGGATCATATTATTATATTATCAGAAAGACTTGATGCTTCTTATCTCCAAAAAGCTCACTTTTTTTGTTAATGCATACATACATATTGTATGCATGAACATTTATATTTACATCAGATTAAAAGAAAGACTTTTGCTTAATACTTTTCATCTGTTCAATGAATAATTTCATGCCCTTTTATGTCTGTAGTGTCTGTAACCTTTTTGAGTTCAAATCTTTCAACGGTCTTAATAGTCATTCAGATGAAACTTGGCCGATTTAGATTTCTCATGGAAAAACATGCAACATGAAGAAGATACGGCAACATGAATTTGACATGGTTACAGATGCGACAGATTTTTTTGCTTTACCAAAAACAAATTTAAGTGGCGATTTTTACAGGTCATGTGCTTCTAGAAACGTACACCAATCTTACTATAAATACTCTTGAAATGTTTAGGGAAGCAAGATTGGTCACTGCCATGTTTCAGGAGTAGCGTCTTTGACACACACACACACACACACACACACACACACACACACACACACACACACACATATCCTGTAGTATATGTGTAAAAAAAAAAAAATGTAATCAGCACCAGTACTGTGTTTTGGCTGTACCATATACAAATTGGTCAATGCATAATTTATTCCTCTTTAACTATGTATATAGTATAGAACTGCTAAAATCATTAGACGTCTGTTAAGTTGCTTGTTGGAAAATGCCAGTGACAAAATTGGAAGCGCACACTAAGGCACAAAATTCCTAGACTCCAGCACAAATGAAGAGTGCTGATCCTAAAATAACCTCAACTAAATTTAACAGCAAAAGACTAAACACCGACGCTCACGTTCAAGCCTTTAAATTTTAGACCTGAGTGTGTACTTAGACTCATACACACACACACACGAGAGCTCATTTCTGCCTGAAATGCTGACCCATCTTTTTCTTCCATCTCTCTCTCTCTCTCTCTCTCTCTGTGAATGTTTCTTACATTGGTGTGATAAACTGCACAGATGCTCCATGTCCAAACACTTCAAAATGAGTCTCTGTTCCTGGTTGCTTTGCGTCCATGTTTGCATGACTTTAACTATGGATATTTTTCTCCTATGTAATTTTCTTACAACCTCACCAAGTGAGATACACAAATATTTCAAATAAGAACAAATGTACTTAATCTTCTCAAAATGAATAAAGTGAATTTTATTTGTAACTGCTGAGTTAGTTTGTCACACAAATGTGCAGAAGTCAGATGGCACAATAAAGCTTAGAGCTTCTCTCAGAAGATGCATTAACCATTGATGAAATATGTAATATTCTGGTAAATATCCTGGTACATAACAAAAACCTAAAAAAAAATAAAAATAAAAACAACACATCATTTCATATATGAGATGAAAACAGCAGGAAATTGACCAAATTTGAGAAAAACATAGACGATGAATTTCAGTTTAAACGCTTCTACAGTGATACCTCTTTCTGACGAATATAACATGCACATGTACTCGATTAAAGAGCCCTCACAGGAGAGTGTCAGGTGCGTAGTCTACAGAGACTTAGTGTACCGCTGGAGCTGGTGTGCAATAAAAGAGCTACATTGAAAATGCTACGTAACACTGAAGATATTCACCGGTTCACGCTGATATCATTAATACATGAGTTAAATTACAGCACCTAGCCTGATCATTCTGCTAATAAAAGAAATGTGTTACAAAAGATTATACTGGTATTCAGCACACACTCGCTTTAGGCTTTGGTAATGCATTTTTAAGGACCTGCAAGAATTTATTGTTGTTTTGCCCAGAATCATAAAAATGCTGTAATAAAATTTCCTCTAAAAGATGCGAACAATCATGTGCTTCTGAATTACAGGGAGTGGAAAGCAAAAATTATTAAGTAAGATTGCACTTGAAGAAATGTGGGAATATTCGATATTCTGTATGCAGTAAAATATACAATTAGTTGTTAAATTATTCCAACTGTTAATTAAACGTTTCATAGAGACCCTTTAAAATGAAAGACATTTAAATTTCATGAGTATGCAGTTTTTAAGCATAAAAATAGCAGACATTCGAAAAAACATTTCAAATTGAGCATTAAGCTTTTAAAGCAAACTAAAGTTAACGAAAATTTGACTTTTTAATAGAAAGAAACATTTGTTTCCCATTCCAACCACCTAACTACAATCACCGTATTCAACACTTGTTTGTGTTTTTGTCTGTTTTTCTAACCTTAGCTCCATCAGATAGATTCCTTATAACATTTTGTATCGCTTTAATACTTCAGAGTAACCCCAGCATCCAGTACCACCCCATAATGTGGAAACCTTTGGAAATGTATGGGTGGCTGCTTTTACTTTTACATATGTAACGGCAGAACTAAAGAGACATCCAGCTAACATAAACACTTTAACTCCAGTAATTATCACCAAATAATAATTTTGAAAAAGCTCTAGAAAATATACCCGATACGATATTATCACGATACCTGTGATAATAGGTGCCGATTCCATCTGTATTGCAATTGCAAAATTGTATAAATATCCCAATTTAATATTATGTTTGTTTGTTTGTTGTTTGTTACAATTTCAAACAACCACATCTACCACATGGGCCACTGTACTGCCTACCAATGTGTGAATAGTTTAGTGTGCACCACCTGTAGGATTATAGAGGAACTGCAACATTTCACCGCCTCAAATACAAACATACAGTATATATAAATAAAAAAAGAAATCCATTTTGGAGTCAGTGCGGCGATACATAAATCGCGGCACAAAAGAATCGCGATACATCACCACATCGTTTTTTTTTGTCCTCCCTTCTCTACTAGAAAATATCTTAATTGGATTAACTACAAAGAACTGATGAGGAAATCAGTCACTGTCATCTGCTGGGAGCAAAAAAAAGTGCCAGACAGAAACATTAAAACGCTATTTATTAAATTATTCTCCACCACATTTGCAGCATCCACAAAAATACCTCATCTACCTCAATATATAACTCGCAGAATCTCCACCGAATAGGAGGTTGCTGTCCAGCTGATTGGTCCTGTCTAGCTTTGCCTCTGTTCTGGCTCCACATTCTCAACATCACCTTTATTGTTTCCTTGCTATCAGAATCATTAAGATTCAATAGACAGTATTGCATACTGTATGAAGCATTTCTCAACCATATATATTATGTGTCTTTGTGACTGCCTTTTCCTCTTTTCTAATACTGATCTGTCAAAGCTGATTTTTATAAAAGATAAGAAATAATGCTTTTCAGACAAAACCTGCCTGACTTTGGCACATTATAATAACATTTCAAATACTTACTAAATATTTACTATTTCTTGAGTTTTTATATAATATAATATAATATAATATAATATAATATAATATAATATAATATAATATAATATAATATAATATTAGTAATATGTGAGATAATGAGGTTATTACTCTCATGTATGTGATTGATACTAGCTAGAGGTGGTATAAACCTATATTACACAATGAGAACTGTAGAATTAATTTAAATATAAATTATGCAATACACAGAGGGGTCCAACCATGTGACATGCTATGTGACATGTGACATGCTATCAGGTGACCATCAAAAGCGAGGCATATATTTTTCACGTTGAAGTGTGTATACATTTTTTTGGGCCCCTCTGTATATTAAATAAGTTCAATAAGCATGTTCTCCACTGATGAGCACTACAATATTGAACACTAAAATTAAGTTTTTCTAAAAGCCAATTTTCCGCATTTATATTCAGGGTTCAAACACTGTACTGGTCACGCTGCTAATGCTGACACAAATTCACAAATTGAAGAAGAAAAAAAAAAACATCTAACATACTATCCTGTAAAATCTAAATATTAATATTAATAATAACCCTCTAGCGTCTCAAACGCAAACATCAATAGCCTTTCAAATGCAGTCCATACAGTGAAAGGAAATCCACAATTAAAAATGTAGGCATCATATTTAAGCAGGTATTACACAAGAAATAACACACACACACACACACACACACACACACACACAAAAACACACTGCACTGCACTGCAAATATGAAAAAGAAAAAAAAAAGATTGTTACTTTAACGGACATGAGCAGTCCTCCCACCAAAAAAAACAAACAAACAAAAAAACTAATTTGTGTGTATATTAGTATGTATTTAGGTGCATGTACTTCATAATGTTCAAACATCTGTGGTGTTCACGTAAGCCGCGTGTTACGTTACACAGTCTGCTGGAGTTCGATGCATTGTGTTTGTCTGTTAGTTCCGTTCAGCTGATAGTGAGAGGTCTTCTGTTGCCTTCTTTTGTAACACCATGCACCCAAGGCCACGCCAACAATCGCCGCTACAATGGCGACAATGATAGCAGCCAAAGTTGGTCCATGACCAGCCATGTGGCAAGGGTGTACCGTGCAAGAGCCATCATCTTCAGGCTGATCCAGGCTATGGTTTACATCTCCTTCCATCACACTTTGATTTTCATGTGATTCTACAAATGCACGATCATCAACCGTCGGTATCTGATCCACGAAATGGCCAAGATCTTTGGAATGCCAGGAGACACTCACTGGCGGCGTGGCCGCATCGCGAATGACATGGACTGGTGAAGAAGGTGTGGTTTCTGTTGTTGCCATGCCTGAAGGTGTGGCAGTGCGTTTGAACTCCATGCCCTCTTGACCGGTGCTGACGTTCTCTGGAGAAGTGCTGGGTGTGTTTTTCAGAGTTGTCTCATCTACTCCAGATGTGATCTCAGTGTGGCTGTGATGGCTCAATTCAACATCATTTGCTCCACCATGAAACTGTCCATCTTTAAAACCATCATCCACTTTCTCATGTTCCAACTCCACTGGTCCCTTGTCTCCTCCTTCTATCTCCTTCAATACTGGCGTCTGTGTAACATAATGTCTTTCGTCTGCGATAACAGACACTACATCGGAAACCTCTGCTTGAGTCGAGTCAGTCACGCTGTCGGACCCCTCCTCTTGGTTGGAAATGACTTCCCCATAACTCTTTTCTCCAGGGATTTCAGTTATATTCTTACGTGCCACATCTTCACGATTAGTCACTGTTCTAATCTCTTGCTCTTCAGGCACCTCAGACACAGATGCTTCCTTCGGGTGGCTGTGGACACCACCTCCCAGACCTTCCTCTTCTGGGGTGTCTGTCACACTTTTAATATCCTCTACCTCTAAAGTGTCTGTCCCCCTTCCCGTATCCACCCCCTGCCCTGGAACTGTCTCCCCTGTCTCACCTGTAGACCCTCCACCTACTCGTTCCTCCTCTTGAGCAACAGGATATCCATCAAGCCATGATTCCACCGTGCTGCCGACACCATGACTGGCAGGCTTTTCGGTTGGACGCCGGCTTATATGCCCACCATCAAAATCCTCTATAGTTATCTCTGTAGGCTCTGACATTTCTTCACCAGTCTTGGCTGAGATATAGTACTCATCTTGGGTGCGATCTTCAATAGGTGTGCCTGTCGTCATAAGATGATGCTCCTCTTCCTGGAAAGCCTCTGAAGGGAACCAGAACATGTGTTTCTGACTGAGTTGAGATACTGGAGGTTCTGTTACAGATACTGCAGAGTTCTTCTCAATCCTGTCCCCTGTTTCAACTACCATGACAGGATCTAAATGGTCCGGTTCAGGTGTAGACTCTTCCTCCTCTCCATTATCAGTTGGTCTAGGGATCATCCTCACATGATGCACCTCGTCCAGGCCGTCATAGAGATGGTGGTCATCTGGGAGCTTGTCCTCATAGTCAATGAAGGCCTCGGCTTTATCTGTAATACATCAAGTTCACCAAGGCTAACAATTCATGTTAAAACTCACAATACTTATTTATCTATACTAATTTTAGTCAAGGAAAATAATTCTTAGGAATTTTAAAGAAACAATAAGTGCAGGAGTAAAAAAATACTGGGTCTGAATCTTTTTATACCCAAATTGGAGGCATACTGAAAACTAAGAACAATTAAAAAAGTGAAATTATGTGTGTGTCTCCAGCTTGGCTGGAGTGAAAGCATACAGCCACACCTGCACATTGTGGATAAGACTGAAGACCCTTAATTTGAATGTTGGTTCATCATACTCACGTGTGTTTCATTTGTTTGAAATTTAAAGTATAATTGTTGTTACATCCATCCATCCATCTAGGAACCTCTGTAGGATTGTGGAGGCCAATAGTGACCATTTGCGGCCAATGGTGACCACTGGAGGCCAACAGTTACCATTGGAGGTCAACAGTCACCATTGAAGGCCAACAGTCACCATTGGAGGCCAACAGTCACCACTGACGGCCAACAGTCACCACTGAAGGCCAACAGTCACCATTGAAGGCCAACAATCACCATTGAAGGCCAACAGTCACCACTGGAGGCTATCAGTCACAATTGGATGCCAACAGTCACCGTTGTAGGGCAACAGTCACCAATGGTCAATATTGGCCTCCACAGTCATTAGTTGGACTACAGAGGTTCCTAGATGGACAGATGGATGGATGGATGGATGGATAGATGGATGGATGGATGGATGGAACAAAAATGATACTTTGATGTTCTCCACCAGTTATCACTTATATGTGTATAAATATCAGTTGCTTAAATCTCAGACCTGTTTATCCGCTCACCTTTTACACAGAGCTGCACCAGACCATACCACTCTCCACAGCTGTCACATAACAGGCTAAAAGCTGTCTCTCCATTAGGCAGGACGTATCCTGGGTTGCAAGCATACAGAAGCTCGTCACCCAGCTCCAGGCCTGTATGTCCCTGTAGATGCGTATTCGGAAAGATAGGTGCACTTCCACAAGGAGCCCCTGATGCACATAGGTAGAAATACAAATAGGTTCAAAAATAAACTTCTGCTTTTAAACTTTTAAGCTTACATTACTGACTATGAATATTTTCATAAGTAAAGAAAAGTAGAAAGATTTTGAACTGACCGGTGTCTTTGACACAAAACACGGCCAGTCTCTCGTACATCTCGGTCGCATTCTCCACCTGCATGTCCACGGCCCGTAAGCTTCCAGAGACGCTCCTGCATACTGTTGTCCTATAGGCAACCACATTAGAGAAATGTTTACCACTCATTGGTGGAAATGAATCACAATGGACATTAAATGACACATTTACAAGGCTGCGATTGAAACATTTTTTTTTTTTTTTTACCTTTCTCTGAAATGTGTCTTCAATCTGAAATATAGTCACGATTTCTTGGCGGTCACATTGACCAATATTGGTTCAATCCGAATGAATTGTTGTGCAGCATAAAGCCTGATGCGGCACCGAGCTGCCATTATAACCAGACTTTTATTGAAACCAGAAATGTATCTGTAACAGAATACCAGATGCGCAAGACCACCAGCATTGTGTCTTGCTTCTTGTCTTCTTGGTCCTTCATTCTGGTGTTTAAAAATGGGTTAAAATGTCAGTAAGGACGTCCACTATCAGGCCAAGAAAAAAAAAACATGTTCCCACACTTGGGGAACCATTGCAACTCTGCTTCCTTTAGAGCTAAGTGAGGCTAGGGAGCCTGTAATGAAGTGGCTGAGGTTAGAGGCATTGCACAAGCCAACAAACCAACAAAGCAGTGCTTAAGCAGTGCACAAACCAACAGCAAAACTCAGCACTGCGCTAGGGATATTTCATCTTCACCTTAGATTTTGGCACGAACAATGGAACTGATAGTTGCTAATGCAGAGCAGAAGGTACAGTGTGGGTGCGGCTTTGTGTTGGCATGCTTGGTTATGGGATCTAGCATTATAAGTAATTCTACCTTGGTTGGAAAATGAAAATAAATAATGAAGATAAGATAAATGATTTATTGGCTAAACACGGGATTATTAGCATGTTATTAAATAACGCAAAATGCACATTTGGGGAAAGATAATGAATTGGTAAATTACTCAATCATAAGAATCATAATTATTATGATTATAATATATGACTATATTCAATAATAATTGAATAATGACTCAAAACTACTACTAATAATAATTTGTTTTCTAATAAAACTGAGTGATATTGAAAAGAGTAGAAGATATGATAGATAATACAGATAACTGATATAGATAAAAACGCGCCCTTTACTGCTTCTTCCTTACTGGAAATTTCCTCAGTGCATGAAGCTGACATGAAATGTGTTCCGTGTCCCACATTGTAACATTCACTTGTAGAATGTGACTCAGAATTAGACAGAGAGAGAGAGAGAGAGAGAGAGAGAGAGAGAGATGTTTGGGT
Organism: Clarias magur; assembly: GCA_013621035.1. Taxonomy (NCBI): domain Eukaryota; kingdom Metazoa; phylum Chordata; class Actinopteri; order Siluriformes; family Clariidae; genus Clarias; species Clarias magur. The sequence goes on from QNUK01000012.1 coordinate 2,884,249, forward strand.
GTGGGTGTGTATGGGGTTGTCAAGACTTTACTTTGGGAAAACATTAGGACAGTGTAAAGTTACCCTGGAAATGTCCCATTACTGATTTCACTTATTATTGGTTATAGCCAAACTGGAACCGAGGACTGCCAAAATACATCACAGCCTCAACATAAAATTGATTACACTCATTTGTTTCCTGATAAATATGCAAAGATAATCCTCAGTATGAAAGGATCTGAATAAGCCTTAAATAAAAACAAAAAGTGAAATCCCACATTTACGGGAAGATTGAGACCCTTTGCTATACCACTGTTAGATCACCAGATCCAGGTAAGAACGTCTCCCGGTCAGGAAAGTGACCAAGAATCTGAAGGTCACGCTGAAGGTCCTGTGTTGAAAATGTCAGATACTGCCAGAAGCACAAGCGTCTCTGCAGCACTCCACTAATTATGCCTTAACACTAGTGTGGGCGGATAGAAGCCTCTCAGTAAAAGGTACATCATGCCTTACTTGGTGATTGCATAAACATATGAGAAACAGGATTCTTTGCTCTAATTAAACCAGATCAAAAATCACACACATATTGGAAAAATGGAAAAATGGCACCTAATGCGATGGTGATTTATCCTATCATTAAATGTGTTGTTTTGTTTTCGACCACATTTGTCTAGGTTGACAGCTAATGATTAGACAAATTAGGTAATTAAGACAATGTTTAGGTTTGCCAATATTTATTGATCAATTAAAAATGATTTTAAAAAATGCAAGTAAGTCAATTATTGATAACCTCTATATAAATTCCCAACTATGTCGATATTACCTGTAATAAATTGACAACTTTTTTGATTGAATAAGTGCACAGGTCCGTATTGAAATTTTCTTTCTTTCTTTATCTTTTCTCTATTTAATCTGTTTGTGCAGCACTACATTAAACTAGCGAGGTGTCTCAGAGCCCACTTCATCCTTGAAAGTCGCCGGATGACTTATTGCCACCTTGGGGAAGAGACGCAATCATCTGTTAGAACTATACACATAATCATTCACAAACACCTCTTGCACATTACACTCGGCTTTATATTAGAAAAAGAATATATTAGGCACCATAGATTATTTCAAAAAGGTTCAAATCACACACTGAGAACTCAAAAAGCTGTGGATTCCTGATTTGTGTATTGAAAGATGCAAATGTTTGATCTTTTTAGGTGATGCGTCAAAAGAAGATACTGACTTGCGTTAAATCCATAACGTGATAATTACTCTGGGATTTGAGCGTTCATGTCGAACATTATACATTAACTGTGGAATTGCACAGAAGTGGACACCAGGAAAGTGCTAATGTGTTTTGTGACAATGCCTCAGTTTCAGGGCTCTCAGGGGCCCGGATGCGTGAAGGTGCAAATCGAAACTTTCTGCAAAACATATTGGGTCCCTTCTAAATGTGCGCAGAAGTACACTTCCACCAAAAGTGGATTGCTATTTTCAATTGTAAACAATCATATCATAATGACAAAAAAAAGTGTGAATGGGTGAGTGGTGCGCTTACCCGATGCTGGGACCGGTGAGCCAACCACGTGCACAAGTGGGGAATGCACACTCAACGACAGCATGACGAAGCTCCATCGCTGATGCCATCCGAGCACCCTGATCTTCACATGCACGAGAAGCTGCATGGAAACCTATATCTGAACCGTTTCTCAACTCTAGCAGGGAGACCCGACCTGAAAGAGAGAGAGAGAGAGAGAGAGAGAGAATTAATGTATATACATATACTATACACACCAAGACGAGGGGTGGTCAAGTCATACTGGGGCTTGTGATCAAGTTTCTTGCGAATGAAGCACAGCACAATGACAACACTCTTCAATGGTGCAAACATCCCATATACCCATCAAGGTATATATCCTTTAAGAAACGACTAAGGACCTACCTGTTTTTTTTAGATATTTGGGTTAATAACCCAATTTTTTATCTTACTTTTTTTCTTACAAATAGTGTTTGACTTGTACTTACTTAGTAACCTAGTAACCAGGGATAGGATCTATCCAATGGCGAAAACTTCAAAGCACTTTTGGTAAGTCGATCTAGATAAGAGCGTCTGCCAAATGTCTAAATGTAAATGTAAGGCTATACAATTTCGAACCCCACTGCAAACATTCTTGAAAAACTTTCAGCGAGCCGAACCCCTGATCCTCGAAAACGTGACTTGTCACCAACTTGTGGATGAGACACATCTGTCTGTGGGAACTGCACACACAATCTATCATGAACACATTTACTGTACTGTACATTTAGATATTTGGCAGATATCTGATCCAGAGCAACTCACAAAAGTGCTGTGAAGTTTCCATCGTTGGATAGATACTTACACAGTGTTAATACTGTAGGTTATTAACTAAGTACCATCAATCAGACACAGTTGGGAATAGTTGTCTCTTTTTTGTCCAAGTACTGAAGAAACAAATACGTCTTGAGTCGTCGTTTAATGGACATCTAGAGGAAGTTCATTCCACCACCTAGGTGCCAGAACAGAAAAGAGTCTGGATGAATATCCCCCTTGATCCCTGAGACATGGTCGACCATTTCAGATGAGCGGTGCTGGAGGATCGGAGAGGACATGGTGCGGTGCGTGAGAGGTCAGTAGTTGCTGGGAAATTTTGCACCACTTGCACATTACAGGAACTCGGCTGGAAGTTACTGCCACATCCCCCGTACATTCCTGACCTTGGTCCAAGTGATTTCCACATGTTTGGGCTATTAAAGGAGTTCTTGGGAGTCCAGCAATTCAGACGTGAAAGTATGTAGCTCTGATCATGGTTTCGGTGTACTGAGAAAACACTCTACCAAGTATTAGTGAATTACTGGGATATTGAGAGAACAATAAATAATACTTTAACAATCAAAATATATATATATATATATATATATATATATATATATATATATATATACATACATGCACAAGTATGTACATATATTCAACTAAGGAATTGTCATCATGGCATCATGGTAGACTAAGGTTAAACGAGGGTAGCTGTGTCTGTGACTGGGAGGGATTAGGTTTTATTTTTAGTAATAGGGTGTGCCACATGGACACTAACTTAAAGAGCTTCTCAACAAAAGGTAAGTACAAAATGAAGAGCGAGGCTGAACTCCAAACAGGATGTATGACTCCAGGGTGAAAATATGAATTCACATATACACACAAACACCACAGTCAGCACCATTCCATAGCCCCACCCCAATCAACAAAGACACGCACGCACACGCGCACACACACACACACACACACACACACACACACACACACACACACACACGCATGCACAGACAAACTGTTCAGCAGTAGAGTTCACTTTATAACAAAATCTGCCACAAACATGCCCCGACTTCAATATGACTTTCACATTTAGTCACAGTTTCACACATAAGGTTAAAATAACAGTAGTGGCCAGTCATTGTAGAGAGCCCACAGTGTACACATTCACTGACATGAAAAGTGCAACCCCAAAATAGATCTCAATTTGATTCGATCGTTTCAAATGTATTTTTTTTTTTATTCATTATTATTGTATCAAATTTGTTCATTTGGGGATTGGCCAAAATAATATGCATAATGAGCAAAATACACGAAAGAATGGTGACGAAGATGATGGCGATGATGATAACATCCTAATCATGTGGTTAATTCCAACAATCACACCACTGAGCAATCCTCAGCTGACACACCATAAATGATTCGTCATGAGTTGTTCTTTGCTGTTACATGCTGCAGTGATTTAATGCCTGTTACATTGATGTGACCATATTAGATGTTCGGAGTGAGTAACAGTTTCTGGAGAGGATGACACGGTGGTCGCTGTTTAATGTCATAGAGTGCATTGTGCATTAATTTTGCCTTGATGCAAACAGTATAGTGCGGAACTGTCCACACCCTTACCCACCAGCATTCCCAAACTTTAGCTGTGGCACAAATCTATCTCTTCCTGCTCTCTCTCTCTCTCTCTCTCTCTCTCTCTCTCTCTCTCTCCAAAATATGGATAATCACTTCTCACCTGCCCTGCTTTAGCTGTGTGTCTCCGTTTAACCAGACTAAATCGATGCAATGTCTACAATCTGGTGGGTATGAAGGAAAAAGAAAAATGGAAAACAGAAAATTTTCCACCACATCTGGGCATGCTGCGTGGGCTCTCTAATGCCCTGTCTTAAAAGCATTCGTTAATGAGGTTCTCAGGGGGCATAACTGGCAAGTTTGGTAGCCTACATGGATGACACTATCATTTATTTAACTTCCCTACGGGGGCATGTAACGTAAAAGTGTTACACAGACTTGTAAAATCTGAAAACTGCCTGTCCCATCAACTTTCTTTAATGGATTATGTTTTATTAATGTGGTAAAAAAAAAATGTTGGCCTAAAGTATGCATGTACTAATTCATGTACTAATACACTGTATGTCCTGTATATTATACAGCCAAATTCCTATCACAGATCAGAACAGTGGCAGCACCTCTTACATCCCCTTTTATATGTGAGACAATGACAGCTCTCTTGGAAGAAAAATAAAAAACAGCCTTAGCTTTAGTTTTGAAGTTCCAGAGTCCAAGTTCAGCATAGCTCCTCTATCCAAGAATCCTAAACCTATCATTGTAAAAGTAGAGTACAAGTAGGAGCAGTCCTGTCTTTATAGCACAGTAAGCTGGCCAAAAAGTTCCTTTTTCTCAAGAACATTGACTCTTACAGGACATAATTACAATCGAGGGCAAAACTGGCTGGACAGAGAAGATGAACAATAGGCTGAACTCATGACAAGGCAGATGGAAGTTTTGAACTAGCTTTAATTCACCTTGTTCAGGACACAGAAATGGGAAGGTTGATTGTCGATCCTGGCTGGGTGTCCACTTTAATATATTGTCACAACAGTTTAGTGGGAATTAGGTACCAGAGAGATTAGATCTCTTGGTAAATAAGAGGACCATCATTTTGGCACCTGTGCTTAGGGGGGGGGGGGACAATCCCTTTGGTTTTGCCATGAGTACCTTCCAAAATAAGTTCATACAACCCCAGGAGTCCACTGAACACCTCTTCTTACAGCCATGGTCCTTATGTGTCAATCTCATGCTTTACACACCCCACCTAAACCTTCTTCTTAGCGTCCTCCCACCATAAAGGAAGTCGATATATTCTTTAGTGGAACAAGATGGTGGACTGTAGTGGTGCTGGATCCTACCTTCAACTCATTGACAGCACTATAAATAGTCGTCTGCCTATTTTCTTTTTCTTTTCTTCTTCTTTTTTTCTGTTTGCTCACATTTTTAAGCTGATTGTCTTGTTATTTTGGGATTTGACTCTGACTGTTCTAGCTTCTGTGTAGTTCACAAAATTTTTGACTGAAACTTTCTTTCGAGGTTTTTTTCCCCCCATCTTTTCTTAACTGCGCCTCAATTGCGCCAAAGTTCCTATTAGCAATTAAAAGAATAGCTTAGAACCATCTGATATACAGTATATGAGATTTTCTCACATAATTTCTCGAACCCGGCTTTTACCGAGGATTCGGACAAAAGTTTAATACAGTACATACCAAATAGAAGCAGGTGTGCATTTTTGCTAAATGTAGGAATGTTCAGCACTTCCTATATATATATATATATATATATATATATATATATATATATATATATTGGCAAACCTTAAAGAAACTTTTTTTTTTTTTTAATCTCATAAACTAATTGTCACTGTGTGCTAGAGATTATTGTATAAGTATAAGTATTGCACTAATGAACTGAATCATGGTATTATAACTGGCCGTATAAGATTTCACTTCGGACATTGTAATTTATAGCAATTTAATTCCCTCTCCAAAAGTGATTCAAGCCTAATTATTACTTGTGAGGAATAACAGAGAACACTGAGTACACATTTGGGCTTCCAAATGTAATATTATTTGATGGTTTGAATATAAGCCAGTTCTTACTTTTACCATTAAGATTGATTCCCTTAAGATAAATCTTTTTATTATTATTATTATTATTATTATTATTATTATTATTATTATTATATTTTAGAGGTAATAAAGAAATAATAAATAAATGATCATAATTATATTAAAAACATACTGTAATAATAAAAAAAGAAAATATGCAATATTATATATTGCAATATATAGAAATCATCTCTCCTTTCCCTACACTTTTCCATACATACATACATACATACATAGCGCACAGTTCATTGTCTTTATGTCGCGCGCATTGTATTGGCGCGTAAAAGCGGACAAACTCACTCACCATCTGCGCCGGCGAGGCCGACGGTCAACCAAGCCAAGCATGCGAGGAGATTCCAAAGCACGAGCCCTCGGACACGCACTTGTTCCATCGCGCAGACTCACACTAGTCCTGAGAGCAGGGCAAAGGAAAGGCTCTTGGAAAGGCGCGCGCTGCGCACTCCAAACGCACCAGATGAGGAGGCGAGGAGAGGCGGTAATGCGCAGTGAGGCGGAAAGGCGGTTTATCTGACCAGAGGCGCATTACCGAGCTGCTGGAGGACTTGTGTGAAAACTCTCACAGTGCTGTCAGTAAATACGTCACGGGTTAGAGCGCAGGATAACAGAGACACCTCGCAGTAAGCGGAGGATCTGAGAGAGAGAGAGAGAGAGAGAGAGAGAGAGGAAGGGGCGGAGGGGGGGACTCACTGACTCACTCACACCGTGGTCCGGTGCGCTTCACTGGGACCCCGGAGCCCTGTTGACCATGTTTAGTCAGCATGTGAGTTTTGAGTTTTCGGCGCTTTGCCTTGTCACCAGGGCGCGCCTATAAAGTCGGAACTGTGCCCATGCCCAGTTGTTATACAGCTAAAAGTGGCAGGAGAAAATGTGGCACATCACCACACCAGTTCTCCCACAGCGTTTGCACTCCCATGATACACATCCTACACACACACAGACCTTTAAACGAGTTTCCCTGTAGCTAAATTTTGCAGTCTATACTATAACTCTAGCATTAACCCACGCTCATGCATGCACCTACCCTAACCTACCCTAAGATCTAAAAATGATGCTTCTTAAAAAAAAAAAAAGACTATGTGCATGGATGCACGTATGCTGGGGTGGGGACAAGTTATACCCACGATTCTAGAAATATGTTTCTGGTGGTGGTGGCGTGGTGGCTTAGTGGTTAGCACTGCGGCCTCGCACCTCTAGTTTCCTCCAGGTACTCTGGTTTCCTCCCACAAACATCCAGAGACATGCAGATTAGGCTAATTGGCGATCCCATCTTGCCTGTAGTGTGTGTGTGTGTGCCCTGTGATGGATTGGCACCCCATCCAGGGTGTACCTCTCCTTTTGACCCAAGTCACCTGGGATGGGTTCCAGGCCCTCGCCGACCCTGGATACGGGATTAAGCGGTGCTATAGACGATGAGTGAGCGAGTTTGATTTTGTGGCAATGTCTGGAGAATTTTTTTAACTGAAAAGAAAGACAAAGCTGAGGTTAAGGTTAGTTATAAATGTAGGTATAATTTATTTATTTAAAGTAGTTTACATGTTAAAGGAAACACCTCTGGTAAAATAGAAGTATGTGTTGGTGGTGGTGGTGGAAGGCTTGAGAGCACAAAGAATGTGTTTTAGTGAGTAAGTGGCAGGAGAGAGGCCAACACAAGTAGGGTCTGTCTGAATGGTTTCAGATAATATTTGCTTAAAGATCTGTGTGCGTGCGTGTGTATGTGTGTGTCTGCACTGGAATGAAGTAGAGGTTTGTCATATTATCAAAGCTAACAGACACTCACTTACATGCAGGTCATGCCACTTGGGTCTACATGCAAAACCTACCCACCTACAGCCTATTCATTACCTATATACATACAGAATGTTCATCTGCCTCTTTAACACACACACACACACACACACACACACACACACACACACACACACACACACACACACACACACACACTATATGACATTCCAAATTAACCACATAATAAGGAATTATTAGTAAATCTAATTTAAGGTGCTATACCAGTGGTGTCAAAATTAAAGAATACATACTACTTTTGGCAGGTGTGGAACGACCTCCTCTTTCTGCCCCCTGGTGTTGTCTTTGGGTAGGACAGCGTTATAAATTATTCTCTTCCAATCAGCAAACCCTGTGTGCCCGATGTCGCTTACAAAGCTCTCTGTGTCTGCTGTTAAGAGTAATTTGGCCAGAGCCAAAATTCTGAAGGTGGTTCAATACATCAAGGTAGTCAGCTGACCTCATTTTTTGGACACATAACATTGATATATATCCTAGACCTGACCAACAGAACCAACCCCATATAATAACATTGCTCCCATAAGCTCGTACCATAGTCAGTAGGCATGATGGGTGCATCACTTCATCCTCTTCTCTTCTTACCTTGATGCACCCATCACTCTGGGACAGGTGAAATCTGGACTCATCAGACCACATGACCTTTTCCAATGCTCCACAGTTTAGCAACTAGAAGCCTTTTCTATTTATTTATTTTTTTTACAGATTAGCTTCACTAATAACTGTGTTTCTTAAGACTTCACAGCGGTTTAGTCCCAATCCCATCACACTGTACATGCTCTTACTTTGACTATTAAATATAGCTCCCAGTTCTGCTGTTGTTTTACTGTGATTTGAGGTCATCAAACGTTTAAGTTTATCTCTGATTATGACCAATCAAAAAAAAAAAAATCCTCCTCAGAGATAATGGTGTACTCCTATCCTTCCAGGTTTTAGTAATGCATTGGACAGTTCTTAATCCAATTTTAGTAGTTTCACCAATCTCCTTAGTTGTTTTCTTTTCTTGATTCAAGGCAATCATTTAATCATCAATTGTTCACTTGAAACTTGCTGGCAGGTGAAACATAATAATCACTGCAGTAATTATCCAATGGAAGCCTCCATAGTTAAATCCAAGTGGTGACTTTATTTGGCCAGGCATTGTACATCTTTAGCCAGCACATGGAGACATTTATTATTTAGCAAAGAAAAAGGCACAGAAATAGATACATATTAAAATACTATAGTTGCAGAACTTGGTGGGTGTTGCAGCACAGTGGTTGTGGATTGGGTTAGGGCTAAGCCTAACGTCAAGAACTTAAACTTTGTGGGAACGTTCCTTGTATAGAGTCCAAATATAATGTAAGTGAGTACACCAACTGATCTAACGTTTTAGTATATCTTCTCAAAGGACAATACTATAGAAATGAAACTTGGATATATTTTATAGTAGTCAATGTGCTGTTTGTATAACAGTACAGATTCACTGTCCTCTGAAAATAACTCAACTTACAGCCATTATTGTCAAAATAGCTGGCAACAAAAGTGAGTACACCAAAGTGATAACAGCTGTACATCTTTAACCATGCAAAGTCACATGTCCTATTCATCATGTTCATGTGTTTGTCAGCGGCTGAGTACAGTATGTCTCCAGGCCCGAACCCTGTTGAACAACTGAGGGACGTCCTCAAGCGGAAAGTGGCGAAGCGCTGTTTGTCTTACGTCCAGCATGTCATCATATAGATGAGTGGAAGAGGATCCCAGGAATAACATGTGCAGCTCTGGCGATTTCCATGCACAGGAGGATTAAGGCTGTGCTACTGTAGATAACGATGGTGCTCACACAAAATATTGACACTTTGGACACGGTTTTGACATGTTCACTTAGGGTGCACTAATTTTCATTGCTAGTTATTTAGACAACAAAGTTTGCATGTTGATTTGATGAGTTGATTGTTAGAGGACAGTAAATCTGTACAGCTATACAAGCTGCATATTGACTACTCTAAAGTAGATCCATTAGTACTGTCCCTTGAGAACATATAATAAAGTGGTTGCTGAAAAGTGAGGGGTGTACTCACTTTTGTGAGAGTACTGTATGGTAAAGTACCTCTATCTATCTATCTATCTATCTATCTATCTATCTATATATATATATATCTGTCTGTCTGTCTGTCTGCTTCAGCATACCAAGAAATTTTTTCTATTCCAACATGACTGTGCCCCAGTGAACAAAGCAAGCACTATATTGACATACCTGACCTCATAAATGCTCTATAGATTGAATGGGCACAAATTCCCACAGAAACACTCTAAAATCTTGTGGACGACTTTGCAAGAAGAGTGTAAGCTGTTATAGCTGTATAAGGGGGACCAACTCCATATGCTTGCACCTCCAGGGTCCAGGTTTAATTCCTGCCTTGGGGTCTGTTTGTGTAGAGTTTTCATGTTCTCCCTGTGTGTGTGTGTGTGTGTGGGGGGGGGGGGGGGGGCTATTAACAATATTTATAATTAATAATAATAATAATATTAATAATTTTAAACTAACTTAATAAAAACAACAACAAAAAGAATTAGTTTGAATGACTCCGCAACAAAGTCGGATATTGATGTGAGGACATTTGGTCTTCATGAATATGCCGCGATGGCTTAGTAGTTAGCACTGTCATCTTACACCTCCAGTGTCTGGATTTGATTCCTGCCTTGGGACTGTGTGCATTGAGTTTGCATGTTCTTCCTATGCTTGGTGGATTTCCTCCCACAATCCAAAGACATGCAGATTATGCTAATTGCCGTTCCCAAATTGTATTTTGTGTGTGAATGAGCGTATATATATATATATATATATAAAATATACATATGTGTGTGTGTGTGTGTATTCTGCGATGGATTGTCACCCTGTTCAGGGTGAACCCCAGCTCGTGCCTTAAGACTCCTGGCATAGGCTACAGGTCCCCCTCGACCCAGTATACAGGATAATGCGTGAATTGTCCAAATACTTTTGTACATATAGTGCATGTACAGGGGCGGATCTAGAAAATTTTTCATGGGGTGGCAAGGGGGTAGCATTAAAATTATGAGGGGTGGCAACACTGAAGCAAGCATCCTTGCATGGCTTTTGTGGATTCAAGGAACGCTATTCTTATTCGGTGTATACACTAGGGTGCACATTTTTACATTGTCCTATAAAAATGAAATAAAGGCTGATGTGTGATTGACTTGAACCTGATAACTTCTCTTTATTGAGTTCTATGCAAACCTGTAGCGAGTTTAAGTCTATGCCAAGTTTAATTTACAAAGCATCACAAACAATGCAGACTGCATATGGATATGGATACAAAGTCTCAGTGGATCAATGTTTCTTGAGTCAAAAACACTAATATACACAAAGATATCAGAATAAACTGCTTCGGTTTGTTAAAAGAGGTGGATTGAGTCATCTGTGTGTGATGATCTCGCTGGTTGCATTAAATTTGATTCGGCCTCCGAGTGGTGCAGTGGTAAAAGTGCTCGCCCTATCATCCAGAGATCGCTAGTTCGAATCCTGGGTGGTGCTGTAACCTCTCGCAGCCGGAGGTCTAGAGGGGAGGGATGAGACGTACATAGAGCTCCTACATTAATCACGGCTCTACAGCCAGTCAGGGGAGTCTGTGAGCTCGCTTTGATTCACTAAAACAAAGCAGTTCATAAGTGTCTTTTTTTCGACACTTTTTATTGTTGCTCTTTATTCCCCGCTACAATACCCATAAATAAAAGAACAAAATTTCAAAGACGATAAATAATACCCATAAATAAAAGAACAAATTCTCGTTTTTTGAGATTTTGTTCTTTTATTTATGGGTATTATTTATCGTATTGTAGCTGGGAATAAAGAGCAACAATGGGAATACAGGTGAACAAACTCCAGAGGGTGGTTTTATTGAACAATTTATTTATATCAGCGACGCTGATAGATGATTGGGACGCTCGTCACACTATTTCTTCAAAATAAGGAGTCGCTGCTGTAAATCAGTTGAGAAAACTCTTTTATTTTTAGAACACTAGGACACTAGTGCTAGGGTGGCAAATGGAGTGGCAAGGCTTTTTCTTAGGGTGGCAATTGCCACCCCGTGCCACCCCGGTAGATCCGCCCCTGTGCATGTAAAACCATTGCCTTGAAGAACATTCTGGGAACAAATGGGTTAAAGAACAGGCTTGCTGGGTAAATAGGCAGATATTCCAATGATATTTTTTATATGTGTCAAATATAATTTAATCTTATCCAGTGTAGTCCTGCAGAACAGTGTAAGAGCGTGCACGCGCTATGCACATGATCAAAACAATCAGCCATGCGTGCTTTTCCCGCATAAATGACGTCACGGCGATCTTCACCAATGGCGCGTCAGGACAGCGTGGGTGGTATAACAAACTCGTAACCCGGGCTGGAAGTTAATCGATTGGAGAAGTTAAAGTCACCCTATTAGCGTTTCGCGCTTCCTCGGGTTCTTGTTTTCGCTGAACTGTAATCCTGCGCGAGAGACCTTGCTTGGCGTTTGAGCGCGAGCGCGAGCGGGAGCGGAAATGTAGTCAGGGTAGCAGCGCGTGAGGCGGAAGTGAGGTTACAGGCGCAGCAGCAGCGGTCCGCTTCGTCCATGTTATTATTGTTATTTTGACTGGGATGGTTGGCGGACGGCGCCTAGCCCCGGACTCTCCTCCGGTCTCCGACACACACATACAAATATATACACGTACACGGCTCTACGTAGTCTCTCCGTAGGGAACAAAATAAACAAATAAATTTATTAAAAAAAAAATAGAAAGGAAGAAAGAAAATCCACGCTCGCCCCAGACACTATTATTGTTGACATCGCGGCGGAGATGAACAGCATCACCAAGGGCAGATTCGAGGTAACGCTGATTCCATGGCGGCACTTTAATGCTATTTTATTGTGTGTGTGTGTGTGTGTGTGTTTTGTGCGTGACAGGAAAAGGGACAAGGGCGATGGGCGGCAGCGCGTGCGTGACTGTGTGCGTGTGTGAGGGCGTATGTTTGTGGGTACTGTATTTGCATGTGCGTGTGTATGTGCGGGCGTGGGAGCCTGCGTGTTTCTGCGTGTCATGATGGCCAGGCGGCTGTTTTTGGTCGGTAATCCGATCCGGTACACCGCACGGCTGAGATCTCGGGCCTGGCTCGTTTTAGCTGGATTGCTTGTAAAAGAACACAAAGACTTGCAGCGTACTAGTGTTTGTGTGTGTGTGTGTCAGATCATAAGTGTGTAGTGTGCTGTTTAGTAGGTATGTATCACTGTTTAGGTAATAATAATAATAATAATAATAATAATAATATTGTGTGGCTTTGTATGTGACATAACACTTTATAGGTTGTGACATAGATACTGTGACAAGTCACTGTATAATGGGTATGGGGTTATAGCCCACTCTGGAGTCCGGTGCATCTTACTGGGTTTTTATTTATTTATTCATTTATTTGTAATATTACATCCTGCAGTTTGATTGCAAAAGTCATCCTTTATGATTTCTGTGTCTCTGTTGTGTCACAGACATCATGACTGTCACTCACAGCATTATGGTTTGTCCTCAAGACGCAGCAACATTTCTATGCAGTATTTATCTCCTGGAACATTCTCCTCTTGTGCAGGGTTTGCTTTATTACTTGCAGTGCAGTAAGAAGTAAAATAGACCCCCATAAGCATGGTGATGAAACGTATGCACCAAGGCTTGATTAATTTTTCAGCAAATAAGGTTTAGTTATAAATACATTCCGTTACATCCATGCATCTAGGTACATCTGTACTCTGACTAGGGGACCGTGCAGGCCAGTAGTTATTACTGTTATATTTATATCCATTTTATAATCATAGAAGGACCTCCGGTCAACATTCACACACTACAGGCAATTTCCATCCATCCATTCCTCCATCTAGGAACCATTGGAGGCCAGTGGTGAGCGCTGGAGGCTAGTGGTGACCATTGTATTTATTCAAATTTTTCTGACCGTGGTAGGACCGCAGGCAGTTTGGGACCACCAGTTAGCCTAATCTGCATGTCTTTGGACGGTGGGAGGAAACCGTAGTACCCACAGGAAATTAATGCACGGGGAGAACATGCAAACTCCATGCAGACAGACACCAAGATGAAAATCGAACCCGGACTGAGCCTCCCTTCTGCCTATAAATACATTATGTTAATAATACTTTGCTGACTTTCCTTTAGTGTCTTTAAGAGCAACAAATCGCTTACACTTAAAATTAATGGGTCTCAAGGGATCTTTAAACAGCGAGAAGACGTCTTTGAGATGGCCCAGGTCGACCAGGTCATGCCATGTTTTACCCTTTTCTTTAAATTAATGGTATAAAGGGGTATTGCATCTATTCCAGTCTGAAAAGAAAGAACGATGGATAATAATTATGACAAATGTTGGTTCATACATTATTATTTTTTACTCAGAGTGCAGGAGTCTACACTTTCATTTATAGCAGACAGTCCTCTTAATAGTCCTTATGATTACATTTTCTACTCAATTGTTTATTAGTGTCATGTGTAGTGTCTGTATACGCAACCTCAAATTTATTGTCTACTCGAAAGTAGTTGGCCAATAATTCAGGAATCTGATTCTGTTAAAATAATTCTAGGTTGTACGTGTATATGTAGGGTGTTTCTGGTAACAAAACCACAACCCAGAACATAAGGGAGAACAACAGAAAAATCATAGGAATGCAGTGATTTAATACGGTGCTGAGGTCATGGTTGTAGTATCAGCAAACCGTCGATCTTGACCCTGTGCTGACATCTTTACAGTAATTCTCTGCCTCACCCCAACAACGTTTTTGAGTAAAATGCATAAAAAAAACTATAATTATAAGATATTAAAAAACAGAAAGATGTTTTGCCCATACTACTGTATATTAGTCATTAAAACTGATTAGAAGGAGGCAGAGCAAGTTATAAAGGAAGAAGTCTGGGGTCCAAGTTGGTTGAGAATATGTGTATAGATAATCTAGACTAACACTATTATTTAGTTTATTGTTGTTATTGACCTACTTGACCATTTTTTTATTTGATAACTTGGGCTAATTAATTAACTATGAAATTTGTGGAAGCTCTTTAAACCCAACCAACTAAATATTGAGTTGGTCACAACACGTCTTTACCAAGTCTTAATTTTTTTTTTTTTTTTAGAAGTTTGCACTGAACTTTATGTACTTAAAATGCATCAAATGAGTCGTGCCATTATTTAAGAGCTTGATGTTGACACATTTTCTGTCCGTGCACATGTCCACGGCCTGGCCAAAAGAAAAAGGGAAAAAAAAAGTAACCACCTGGAATTGAGAAATTAAGCAAATAGTTAATAATCTTTCATTTTGATTACTGCAGTGATTAACATGTCTCAGTTGGCAGTTAGGTATTTATTTAAGTTATGAGGCTAATTTGAAAAAAAGGCAAGAGAGCATGAAGAATGGACTGTGAAGCATTGGAAAAGGTTTTTGTGGTCTGATGAGTACAGATTTACCCTGGTCTTGTGATGGGTGCTTTAGGGTAGAAGAGCGGCAGATGAAGCGATGAACCCATCATGCCTATTGCCTACTGTGCAACCCTGTGTGCACCCTAGTGTTATGATCTGAGGTTGTTTCTAGTGGTCAGGTCTTGTTGTTTCTTTGCTGGTCTAGGTTCAGCAAAGTTATGTGCCTTAAAAAAAAAAACAGTCAGCTGATGACCTGAATATAATGAATGACCAAATTTTTCCATCAGTGGATTTTTTTTTCTTCTCTTCCTTAATGGCACGGGCATATTCCAAGATGACAATGCCAGGATTCATCAGGCTCAGATTGTGAAAGAGTGGTTCAGGGAGCATGGGACATCATTTTCACCCTTGGATTGGACACCTCAAAGTACAGACCTTAACCCCATTGAGAATGGGGGAAATAAGATCTTGGTGGGAAATTAATGTGACTCTGGACCAGGTCATTCCTCTGTTTAATGGTAGAAAGGGGTATTTCAAGATTCCTAGATGTTTGTTCTTTTACTATATGTCTCTTTTTGAAATTTGAGTTTCTAGGCATGCTCAAAGATCGATCTATTCCAATCTGAAAAGAAGGAACGACATAAGAGGCATAATAATGGCGCATTCATTTTGATCATTTTTTTTACTTGGTGCAGGAGTCTATACCTTAATTTATAGCAAGCAGGCCTCTTAACACTCCATATGATTACATGCCTTATTGTATAATGCATTGTATTGTATAATATTGTAACATTTAGTGTGTGTAAACACAACCGAAACTCCAATTTGTATACTCTAATGTAGTTGGAGAATAATTGTGGAATTCTGGGTTGTACTGTACGTGTATACAGTATGTAGGGTGTTTCTGGCAACACAACCACAAACCAGAACATATGGGAGAACAACAGAAAGATCATAGGAATGCAGTGACTCAATATGATACTGTGATCAGGGCTGTAGTATCAGAAATAACTAAATGTTGTGATACTGCATAAGCTTCTCGAAACAATGCGGTGACAAATGCATGCCATAATCAAAGCCAAAGAAGGTCCAACGAAATTTTCTTTTTTTATTTATTCATTTATTTTGTCACCTGCTCGTGCCCAGGTTTGAGCTCCTCTGTTTAAGGACTGGTCAGACAAAATTGTGGCAAATTAAGCAGGGAAACCGAACATTGATCATTAATTTGTACCACAGGTTTTCTCAAACAGCGATGAAGCCGCAATCAACAAAAAGCTTCCCAAAGAGCTCCTGCTCAGGTCAGTTCAAGCTTAAAACCTACAGTATGACCTGTACTGGACACTGCATTCTATTCAGATATTTGTATTTAAATCCGATTATAGTTGTCCTCTTCTTTCCTCAGGATTTTCTCCTACCTGGATGTGGTTACGCTGTGCAGGTGTGCCCAGGTATCCAAGGTATGTCCCTTTATTAAGGTGTTTCTCCTCAGGTTAAAATGGCATGTCTTTGAAATATTAAAATAACTTGTTTGGTTTGTTTGTTTGTTTGCGGTTTTTTTTTTTTTTTTAAATACACAGGCATGGAATGTTCTAGCACTGGATGGAAGTAACTGGCAGAAGATTGATCTATTCAACTTCCAAACAGATATAGAGGTGAAAGATTAACTATGTGAAATGTAACCGAAGTGTACGTCACCCATCACATCAAATTGGGTATCGAGCCACATTTTTCTTGGGTATTGTTTATTAAACTGCTTGGAAAGAATGTTTAGGAAGAAAACTTTCTCAGTTCTGCTGAAGGATCAGAAAGATAAGTTATGAATTTGATACATTTTCATTTATTGCACCCTACTGCCCTTGCAAAACTTAATACCTGACTGGATATGATGGGTATGATGGATTGATGTGTGTGTGTGTGTGTGTGTGTGTGTGTATGTATGCATAGGGAAATGTATGTGCTATCTGTGTGTTTGTGTAGCCATCGATTTATTGTGGCGGTTGTGTGGGCGTGTGTACGACATGTACCGTGTCAGGAGGCTTCGCTGTTGAATCCATAGACTCCGAGGTCATCCCTGAAAATCTCACTTGTTTCTTCTGTCTTGTTGCTCGTCTTTGTTTCTGTCTCTCTCCTGTAGGGCCGTGTGGTGGAGAACATTTCAAAGCGATGTGGTGGCTTTCTGAGACAGCTGAGTTTGAGAGGTTGTCTCAGTGTAGGCGACGCTTCTATGAAGTGAGCGCGCACAATTTGCTTTGCCGAGCACTTAAATCATTACACTGCGAATTGGGATATTGAACAGCACATCCAGTTTTATGTTCTAAATAGAAGTTTTGTTCTGAATGCCGCTCTTCAGCTGCTCCGCGATACTGTGCGACAGGACATGACTAAAATATGAAACAAGTTTGGATTGCATACCCGTCAGCCTTTACATTCATTTCAGAACAGCTCCACATTTTAACACTGAAGTAGATTTCTAAGAGTAATTACTCAGACAGAGCTCCTCTTTTCTGGTGTACGAATCCTGAATGATTGACATTTTTCTTTCTTTCTCTTTTTTTTTTTTTTTGGAACAGATATTACATCATTCTCAGGGCTGCAATTTTCACCTTAACAAATGTAACGTTCCGGGCTCTAGC
Organism: Clarias magur; assembly: GCA_013621035.1. Lineage (NCBI taxonomy): Eukaryota > Metazoa > Chordata > Actinopteri > Siluriformes > Clariidae > Clarias > Clarias magur. The sequence continues at coordinate 2,902,108 of QNUK01000012.1, forward strand.
TAACATCTTTTGTGCTGAATGTCTTTTATATGTTTATCTTTGTAAAGGACTTTTGCACAGAATTGTCGTAACATAGAGCATCTGAACCTGAATGGCTGCACTAAGATCACAGACTCCACCTGCGTCAGCCTCAGCAAGTTCTGCTCCAAACTTCGCCACCTCGACCTCACGTCCTGTGTGTCCATCACCAACCACGCACTCAAGGCATTAAGGTCAGTGGCAGAGTTTTTCACTAGTACCAGCGGAGCAGGCTAATGGGCTTAAGGACAGATTTTCGCATGCTCAACCCATTCCTATGGATACATTGAATTGGGCGCTGATTGTTTTTAGTCCTTGTCTGTAATGGATAAAAGTGCTTGTTGTATTATCTGATGAGACCCTGGTATAGTTTTATAAGGCACTAACATAACGTTTCATATTTTGACCACATAATAGAAAAATTAAAGTGGTATAAGATGGCATTTATAATATTTTTCTAAAGAGCTACCGTAGAATACGATCTATCTATTTGTGGATTTATAATGTGTTTCTAAAAGAGTTGTCTTATTCAGCAGTATTACTTCACAAGTCTGCTGAAAGTGTTTAGTTAAGGTGTAGTTTCCTATTTTTATGACGGTTAGGGCTGAGAGCGATCTAAAGATACTTATCCTTGTGTAAAATCACAATAGTCGATTATGGCCCTGCACCCACCCACTTTGTATCTCTGTGTAGATTCTTAAATCTAATAGCCTGAGCCCCCCAAACATTTTATTCACAGTTTTATTTGTAGCCTATGCCAATCAAACGATTTCAGTGCAAAAACTATCGAGCCAAGTTATTATTCTTTAAAAAGTTGTCCAGCATTCCCTGATAAGTTTACAATAAATTAAATATGATCAGATTTATTACTAGTTCAAACTTCAAACCTAAGGGCCTCCGAGTGGCGCAGTGGTTAAAGCGCTCGTCCTATCATCCGGAGATCGCCGGTGTTAGGCCACATGATGGCGGAGTGGGGAAAGGGGACAGAGATTTAGTCAAGTGGATTGGTCTGCTTTACATTGAATATTCATCTCAAAGGTCATAAGACTCAATTTGTTGGACTTAAGAACAAATCCGACTTACGAACATGCTCCCAGGATGAATCGCCGAATCCCGGGTGGTGCCGGAGGTCTAGAGAGAGCTGATTGGCCGAGTTCTCTCAGAGGGGAGGGATGAGAGGTACTTAGTGCTCCGACATTAATCACGGCTCTACAGCCAGTCAGGGGCGTCTGTGAGCTCGGGCAGCAGAGGGAGCGGATAGCGCTGTCCTCCGAGTGTGTGACTCTGCCCCCAACGGTGCGCGAGCGAGCAGTTCGAAAAGATGCGGTCGGAGGAAACACGTGATAGTCTTCGGCCCGCCCGGCTGAGTGGTAGTAGTAGCCCCCTAGTGACGGGGAGGAATTGGACACGACTAAATTAGGGAGAAAATCGGGGAAAAATCCAAAAAAACTTAAAACCTAAAACAGCTTCTTCTATTGTCAAAAATTTTGATAATTTTAAGCAGTAATTTTAGAAAAAATAAAAATAAGACGTTACATCAATACAGTTTTTTTTTTAATTATTCATTTATTTTTTTATTTTTTTATTGTCCTTTCGGCTTGTTCTGTAGCATGCCGTGCTGCAAACCACTCCTATCATAGAAGTTACACGGTAACCTCTGTCAATGCTGTAATCTCATGGTACGCTGCACCGTCTTTTTATTTAATTAACCAGTAACTCCATGACTCCTTCATTAAGACGTGTGAGGTATTTTTTTTTATTATTATTTTTTTTTCTGTCTTTGAAAGTCAGATAGGGGGAATTAAGAGGATCTAGATATTTAATTGACTTTTGCTACTGATCGAATTAAAGGTTTAGATGTATTTAGACGACTTTCTTAATAAATGGGTATCCGGATCTTTTTATTAATAGAGTTCCAAACCTTGCAGAGTTATAATAATATACAGTGAATCTGACAAACGGGGCTTAGCCAAGGTGAACGTTTGATTGAAATTGATGCTGTGACTAATATTAACTCTTACAATACCTAACATGTGTTTATACCTCAGGCAGTTTTGTAGAGGTTTCCGTCTACAGCCCAAGGAAGAGCGAGCGATTTCCCATACATCATGCAGAGTGTGACCAATCTACACATGCGCACTTCGAGGCATGGTTTATAAAAAATAGAAATGTACTGTACTTGTATGACATGGTACGTCAAATGTATGGTAAATGACACTGTACTTCCTTGTCAGTGGTGTCTAATCTATTTATAGAGGAGGTGTTCAATGAATGCCAAAGTTGCCAGAGCAGGCAGTTTTTTACTTGTTTTTAATGCAGGGGTTCTGATATAAAGCTTTAGAGACAGTCTAAGGCCACGTTCATTAACATGAAAATGTACAGGATGCTCATACAGAATTTTCCACATTTATAATAAAAAAAATTATAGTTAGTCACTTTTTATGTGTGTGTGTGTGTATATATTTTTTAGAACCAGTTATTTTTGTGAGGAAAAAAATATCACGGGTAGGTGTGATTTTTATAATACATATGTAATAATAATAATAATAATAATAGTTGGCGTCGTCTAGAATTACAGAATCGCTCATTTTCCCAGGTATTGAGGATTAGATTTTAATCCAGAGATACATTTGATGAACGGATGGTCTGTTTTTATATTGTGTAGCTAGTGTGTGTTTATACTGTACATATTCCATTTATATGTATTGAAAAGGGAAAAATGCCTTCTTTGAACTTGGAGTGGGAGGTATTCAGTTAATGACTGTCGCAAAGCACCTGCGATTCAGCAGCGTCCAGCTGAACCCTGAGCATCTAAAATGTTTCGAATATATCTGTTTTATACACACGATTCATCACCCATATGTAAAGCATTTGGTACGCTGTTGGCTGAGACATTTCTTTTCATCCTGCCCTTTTTATTTCTTTACTCCGATGCGTACAGTATATCGTCGTGATGTAGGTGGAATTGCGAGGCCAGACTTTCTACGTGACTGTGATGATTCAGACGTTGACTTTAACAGATTGCAGCCTTAAGGTGTTTGAATTCAGATTGCACAAGGTCTAAACCCATCTTTATGCTTCGTGCTTGTTGTTTTTGTTTTTGTTTTTTCAGAACACAATTTTAAATGATGCCTCTCTAATGTTTGTTTAACGCCTAAAAGGTTAACTTGCTTGAATCATTATTGGCCTGACTGTAAATATAGTTGATGGAATGGAAAATGTCAGATCGAAAAAAAAATAAAGAAAGAAAAAAACACCACACACCTGTTGATGAATGAATGTTTACTGAGTAAGCCGACCACAGGGACATGATCCTCAGTGTAATGCGGAATGGTCTTATGGTTCATGTATCAGAGAGAAAGAGTTAACTAAAGAATTAACTGGGAACATGTGTGGGAGTCATGGATGGTAATGTGCAGGTTATAATAACAGGTGACTATGAAATCAAATCCATAGGAACATGCAGACAAAACCAGCGTACTGTAATCTGGTGAAGTTCTCAAACTGAAAATGTTTTTTTCTATTTTTTTTAAATGTTTTTTTTATTTATTCTTTTTTTTATTCTTTTTTCTTTTATTCTTTTTTTATTTTTTTAATTCTTTTTTTATTCTTTTTTCTTTTATTCTTTTAAAAAAAATTTATTCTTTTTTTCTTTTCTTTATTCTTTTCTTTTATTTTTTATTCTTTTTTTTTTTATTCTTCTTTTTTTTTTTTTGGGACTTAAGGATGAGATTTGCATTATTATGGATGTGCTTGGATAGCCGAGTATTGAAGTGTGTGAGGAAAACAATATTGTATTTAATTACTGTTTCCATATTTAGTTAGTAAAAAAAAAAGCAGCAGTATTTTAGTGCAAGTTGTGCATTGGAGATACGAAGCTTTTATGGAACTTGTGTATTTCCAAAAATAGTTGAATACAACTTATTTAAAGGCTTACAACCTGAAGAGGAAGGATTTTTAATTGCAGTGGAAAATACTACGTACTTGATTAAAGCAAATAAAAAAAACTTTAAAAAAAAAATACAAAAATAAAAAACACCAATAATCCATCTTCTTCTCATACTTTAACCAAACATCTGCTCATTAAATGTTTAAATATTAAGAATTAGGAAGATTATGATAGAATGATGTCTGAACACTTAATCCTCTCGCATTGCAAACGGAAGAGGATATACGTACAAGGATGTGAATTTTACAGTGGAAATACAATTAAGTGAATGCATGCTAGTTAAAGTGCCTTTTTTAAAATGTTTGGCCTAATCATCTTTGTATGCATAAGGACTGGTTTAATGAACCCTAATTTAAAGTCATAATTGTTTAATGTCCCTTCTTAAACATCTTTGTGATCTCGTGCCAGATTGCAAAATGCCTTCTGCTTGCAAAGTCCGCAGTTATGTTGACTCGGTTCCTTAGGGCGTTTAATAAACTTTGCTGAAGATGATAAAGTATTAGGATGATGGTAGGTTGTGAGAACGGAGCTTGTTACTGTAGGTATATGTGCAGATGAGGGGAAGTTGGAAAAGATGATAACAGCATTTTGCACATTTGTTCTGTCATAACCAAAGGCTGTTCCAGGCTTCAAATACAGCAAAGAAATGCAGCCTACATTGTGGACGTTTTTCTCTGATATGTCTTTAGTATTCTACCATATGAAAGTATAAGAAAACGACAAATTTGGCAGCAAGCGAAGGAAGGAATATACTGAAATATATCAGTGGGTGTTAGTCGCATTTTAATACAAACATGTATGCCAGCTTTTAATTGGCCCAACTTTTAATTAATCTCCCAACATCTTTCTCTAAAATGGATCCTTATTAGCTATGTAGCAGTTTCACTGAGCATCTTTACAAAAATCCAGATATAGATTTACATTATTAATGAATGAGCCAGAAGGAAGGGAAAAAGCTTCCTTGGGTAACTTCAGGAAGAAACATTGAGAGGAACCAGATTCAAAAGGGAGACACTTTGGGGTGACACCATATAGTGAGAGAAATTACTTCATTCATCCGTCCAGGAACATCTGTAGTCCAACCAGGGACTGTGGGAGCCAATGGTGATTGGCAGTGTATTCATTCCCATTTTATGACCATTTACACACGCATTCACACACTACGGGCAATTTGGGAACGCCAAAAGGCGAATATGATGAGTATTGGTCATGTTTTGTGAAGTCCAAACCTTCACATACTGTAGGTTATCCTTGCACAAGAACAGAAAGTGAGTCAGAAGTGCAGGAGCTCCAAGTAGAACATCAGAATGAATCCGGCATGTCCAGAGGGCAAACGCATCCACAGCAGTAGAGGTTGGTCAGATCTGGCAGCAGCTCCAGAGAGAGAGAGAGAGAGAACAGTTTATTGAGTATGATCTCATTCGACAGCGCTTTAAAATGGTTTCATTGTGATCCGAGAGCAAACAGGTACAGCTCTGATAAAATAATGGAAAGACTGGAACGTAAACACGGCTGTTTGTGTGAAGCAGTGTCTTAACACGGTGTCCTAGCATTTTTTTTTTTTGCCCATCAATGCTACAGCTCTGCACATTCCCCTGTGTGGAACCTTTTCTTATGCTGTTGTTAAACCTCATCCCTGATCAGTGCTGCGAACAGGCTACTCTGAAACCTACATATACTGTATTCTAGTGTCCAGAATTATTAGCCCCAAAAAACTTAACCACTGCGGTGATTGAAACTGTAATGTTTTACAAATTATAGTTTACCCATAATTCGATTCCTTTGTTGTTGTTGTTTTTTTGGTCTCAGTTTTAAAATGGCCTAAGATTACAGGTATTGTTATATCTTACAGCTCAGGGTTCAATTAGAAGGTGTTTCCTTTCACAGTCTTCTTTGTGGATCTTTTGTGACCCACTTAGACCATGCTTATTCAGGAGTCACAAAGATATAGACAAGATAATGTCCGATCAAGCTCTTGTTAGGTGTTTCTGTAAAAGGTTGCCAAAAAAGGTAATAATAAATAAATGCCAATAAATGACTAATAATAGTAAGGACTCGAAACGTAGTTTTTCATAAATATTGAAAATCAGTAATAATCAGTAACATTATCACATCCATTTTCTTCTGTGTCTCTATATCGTTATATCCCTCAAATGATAAGAAGAATTAATACATTATGTTACATTTATACATTGTAATAAAATACCATACAAACATAATTTATTTTATGGTCTTGTCTCTAATAATTTCTTTTATGCCTTTCAGTGAGGGCTGCCGCGTGTTAGAGAATCTGAACCTGTCCTGGTGTGATCAGATCACCCGCGATGGCATCGAGGCGCTCAGCCGTGGATGCACCAGCCTCAAAGCACTGCTCCTCAGAGGCTGCACACAGGTATACACACACGTAATGCTAGCTGCATGTGTACTTGTGATCATATGAACCTCACATAACCACCATGGGGACTGTCTATAACGTTAAAGGAAAAGTCAGCGAGTCTAATCGAATTCTGTGTGTGGGCTGAAAAAAAGAGAAAAAGGAAAACAAAAATCTGGTGTTTTGTAAAGCCCTGGATCTATAGCTGAAGAAGGAAATCGTAACCCAGATTGAGCTACGCTACACCATTGCTCCCGTTTAGCAACAGGGTGTGTTTGCGAGCCAGGGAATGAGATGGAGAGAAGGGGAAATTGGAAAGGAGAGAGTCAGTGAGGAATCTGGCACAGAGTCCAAAACTTGTTAGGAAGAGATGAGCAAGAAACAATGGGGAAAAAAAGAGATTATATGACCAGTCATGGGTGAAGAGCCATGTTTATTAACATCAGTGAGCTGTTTTAACTGTGGAGAGACCTCAGATTGTTGAAAGGTGCAAAAACTGAGGCTAAGGTCTCTCTGTTTGTGCTTTGCTGTTTCACACGAACAATAAATCATTATTGTTTTATCCATTTGCTGATGTCACGTTTGGGTACCTGCTCACGAGGCTTATCTTCTAGTTTGCCAAGAGCTGGTTATGTGATTTTAAGGTACAATAGCATAAGAGTTGTAAGTATCGGTGTCTGGAGATGATAAGCTGGCTCTGGGAAACTGACTTATCCTCTTCATTCTCCTGAAGGGGGGTGTGGAAGGGAGTGGTCCATTTGTCTGGCTGTTTCAATCTTCTCAGAATCTTCAATTCTCCCCCCAAAACTCCCCCTTAAATAACTCTTCACGTGCTTGTGCACCTGTCCTGGGACTTTCCGGTAGGGGCTCGCGTGGTGACCTGTGATGCAGTATTTGTAGGGTAATCTTCTGATTGTGTCCTCTGGTGTTGACAGACTTCTTAAAACTATAGTTACATACTTTAAAGCATTCTAAAGGGGTAAGCCAGAACACTGACACTGGGACCACAGGACAACAGTGAGAAAGGGGTAGGATGATTCACTCGTTGAGGATCGAGGTAAGGTGTAGCTTGAAAAGGATGCAGTCCTTGGGCCTTCGGCGATGGTCGTGGTTCTCTGCTTTTTGCTATGTTTCGCCGAATGTCCAGAGCGAGGGCGTCCGAGTGGCGCACTGGCAAAGTGCTCGCCCTGTCATCCGGAGATCGCGAGTTCGATTCCCGGGTGATGCTGTAACCACTCGCAGCCGGAGGTCTAGAGAGAGCTGATTGGCCGTGCTCTCTCAGAGGGGAGGGATGAGAGGTGCTTAGTGCTCCCACATTAATCACGGCTCTACAGCCAATCAGGGCCGTCTGTGAGCTCACGTAAGTGGAAGGAGGGTATAGCGCTGTCCTCTGAGTGTGTTACTCCACCCCCAACGGTGCGCGAGCGAGCAGTTCGAAAATATGCGGTCGGCTGGCGTCACGTGGTTTGTGGTAGCTTGTGATAGTCTTCGGCCCGCCCAGCGGAGTGGTAGTAGCAGCCTTGAAGTGGGAGTGCCCTAATGATGCGACTAAATTAGGGAGAAAAATCTGGTCTCTTGGAAGAGGGGGAGAAGGGTAAACCTAAAAGTCTGGGACCAGAAATGTACAGCTCGCTGAACTATTTGCTGCCCTTTTAGGGCGCTTAATGATACCAGGACGATGGATAATAATCTGCTGCCAGCCATGGTGAGGTAAGGCAACCACAGGGGAGCTGGCAAAGGTGCTGAATGTTTGTGCTGACAGTAAGCCTGCTGTCACGGAGACCCCACCTCAACCCCCAAGCTTCGAGTCTGTACCGAGCAATGAGAAGAGAGTATAGTGTCTGAAAGGAGGCTATCTTCATTGCCGAGCTGTGCGCCGGCTCTATGCAGAATCAAAAATGTGTAGACCTGTAGTGAGAGGAACCAGCAGTTGTGAGAGTTCAAGTCAAGTCAAGTAGGCTTTTGTCATTCCAACCATATACAGTTAGTACACAGTGAAACGAAACAACGTTCCTCCAGGACCAGGGTGCTACATACATGCAACAACATAAATTTACAACACACATTTTTACATTTTTAAGTTAACCTAAAAGAACTATCAAATTTCTATACAAAAAATACACAATAGACAAAGTGCACGTGCAAATGTGCAAACAAAGAGGTACATGACAGACACAACAATGTAACACATAACAGTACTTTTTTGATGAAGTATGAATTGAGGTAGTGGGAAGAGCAGCAGTAAACAGTTTACATTTTGACAAGAGTATTGTGTGCAAATAGCAGTCAAATAAATATTGTGCAAAATAATTGCGAGGAGCAGCACAGGTAGGTAGATATGAGCAGATTGAGATGGATGTATATCAGTGTGATTGTGCGTATGTGTTTATTAGTTCAGTCCAGATGTTATTTAGTTTGTCTGAGTGATTTGTGTGTGTGTGTGTGTGTGTGTGTGTGTGTGTGTGTGTGTGTGTGTGTGTGTGTGTGTGTGTGTGTTTATCAGTCCAGTCTCTATGTGTTGAGGAGACGGATGGCTTGCGGGTAAAAACTGTTTCTCAGTCTGGATGCGAGTGCCCGAATGCTTCGGTACCTTTTTCCAGATGGCAGGAGGGTGAAGAGTGAGTGTGATGGATGTGTCCGGTCCGCCACAATGCTGGTGGCTTTGCGGATGCAGCGTGTGGTGTAAATGTCTTCGATAGAGGGGAGAAAGACCCCGATGATCTTCTCAGCTGTCCTCACTATCCGCTGTAGGGTCTTGCGGTCTGACATGGTACAATTCCCAAACCAGACAGTGATGCAGCTGCTCAGGATGCTCTCAATAGTTCCTCTATAGAAGGTGGTGAGGATCGGTGGTGGAAGCTGTGTCTTTCTCAGCCTTCTCAGGAAGAAAAGACGTTGTTGGGCTTTCTTATGCAGAGAGCTGGTGTTGAGGGACCAGGAGAGGTTCTCCTCCAGGTGGACGCCCAGGAATTTTGTGCTCGTGACGATCTCCACAGAAGAGCCATCAATGCTGAGCGGAGAGTGATCGCTCCGTGTCCTCCTGAAGTCGACAACCATACCTTTTGTCTTTCCGACGTTCAGAGCCAGGTTGTTGTCTTTACACCAGTCCGTTAGCCTCTGCACTTCCTCTCTGTATGCTGACTCGTCGTTCTTGCTGATGAGACCCACCACGGTCGTGTCATCAGCGAACTTGATGATATGATTGGAGCTGTGTGTCGCTACACAATCATGAGTCGGCAGTGTGAACAGCAGGGGACTGAGCACGCAGCCCTGGGGGGCCCCAGTACTCAGTGTGGTGGTGCTGGAGGTGTAGCTCCCGATCCGCACTGCTTGAGGTCTTTCGGTCAGAAAGTCCAGGATCCAGTTGCAGAGGGAGGTGTTTAGGCCCAACAAGCTCAGCTTGCCGATCAGGTGTTGGGGGATGATTGTGTTGAATGCTGAACTGAAGTCTATGTACAGCATTCTGACGTAAGTGTCTTTCTTGTCAAGATGTGACAGTGCCAAGTGGAGTGTGGTGGAGATGGCGTTGTCCGTTGAACGATTTGGACGATACGCGAACTGCAGGGGGTCTAGTGAGGGGGGCAGCAAGGTCTTGAAGTGTCTCATGACGAGCCGCTCGAAGCACTTCATGATGATGGGTGTGAGTGCAACAGGACGGTAGTCATTGAGACAGGACACTGAAGACTTCTTCGGCACGGGGACGATGGTGGTAGATTTAAAGCATGTGGGAACGACGGCGTTGCTCAGAGAGATGTTGAATGTGTCGGTGAGAACACCTGCTAGCTGTTCTGCACATTCTCTGAGCACTCTGCCTGTGATGTTGTCTGGTCCAGCAGCTTTACGTGGGTTGACTCTGCGTAGAGTTTTCCTCACATCAGCCGTGGTGAGACACAGCACCTGGTCGTTCGGGGGAGGGGTAGTCTTCCTCGCCGTCACGTCGTTCTGCATGTCGAACCGTGCGTAGAAGTTGTTCAGCGCATCTGGAAGGGAGCCGTCACTGTCGCAGGTAGGTGATGTCGTCCTGTAGTTAGTGATGGCTTGTATGCCCTGCCACATGCGCCGTGTGTCACCGCTGTCCTTGAAGTGATTGTGGATTCTCTGGGCATGTGTGCGCTTCGCCTCTCTGATGGCCCGGGACAGTTTGGCCCTTGCTGTTCTTAGGGCCGCCTTGTCCCCCGCTTTGAAGGCAGAGTCTCTGGTTCTCAGAAGTGCACGCATCTCCGCAGTAATCCACGGTTTCTGGTTTGGTCGCGAGATGATGTTCTTGGAGACAGTGACGTCATCGGTGCACTTGTTGATGTAGCTGGTCACTGATGACGTGTACTCTTCCAAGTCGGTGTAGTCGCGGTAAGTCGCAGCCTCCCTAGACATGTTCCAGTAAGTTGGTGTCTTTGCCAGGGGAGCAAGGTCCGTGACTTGTGTAAACTGCCGACCTGTCGGGTAGTATTTTAGCTCCTTTACAGTCCATTTAATGGAAGGGCCGTTTGGTCAATGGCAGCATAGTTTTGTTCTGATGGAGTGAGTTTCCTCCTCGCATTCAGGACTGGAAGTTCTTCTCAAAATTCTGGGAGAGGACGGCTCAGAGTCCGGTTTCAGAGACATTTGTGTGTACTGGGAAGAGACGATTGAAGTTGGGCCTATGGAGGATTTGAGAACTGATGAAGTGGTTTTCAGTTGTTGGTATGCCATCTCCACCTCTGTGGTCCACTGCATTTTTTCAGACTGTCCTTTCCTGAGCAGGTTTGTGAGAGATGCTGCCACAGAGGAGATGTTGGGCACAAAACAGTAACGGAAACTTGCGAGCCCCAAAAAGGCTTTGCTGTAAGTGCCACCTGTTAATACCCCTTTGTCAGATCAAGCTTGGAAATGAATCACGCCACTCAATGAGGTCGTCCACTCTGGCCAATTGGTACATGTCAAACAATTTGAAGTTGAAATTCCTATTCAAGTTGCAGGAGCACATTTTATGCAGTTGTATGAGCATAAGTACAGGACAAATTTTTGGTTTAAGTGTCCGCTTTGGTGATGGACAAATGTGACGTTCGCAGCCTACTGGGCTGCTCAAACAAGAGAATATTCTTGTTTTAAGCTTGAGCTTGAGATGTAATTGCTATTAATCCATGTAGTCAGCCATCAACCTTGTGAGTTCACTTGTTCACATATTTGCCTATATACTTCGTGTTACCAGAGGAGTTAATAAGGGGGCACACCAGAGAATTCAGTCAGACAGTTTTGCTAATAAACAAACATGGTGACACTTGAGGCACGTAGTTTATGGGTGATGCTAAGATCGTGGCGGAGATAAAAGTTTTTATCTGAAATGCATTTTTGTCATTGTGCAGGGATTATACAGGAGGAGGTAATCGCACGCCTGGTAAAACAACGTTTTTAACGCTGGCATTTTTGATAGACCTGCTGACAACACTGCCCCTACCGATTATATGCATATTGCATCTTGTGGGCACGTCATGTTCGTTCCTGAGGACGTGCAAAATCAATGCACCGAAAGATCGCACAATATATGAGGCAGCTATTATGTGTGCGTGTAGGCGTAGTTAAAAGCAAGTACAATTGCAGCTTTGCTTGGTATAGCAATTAAACAGCTCTCCTGAAGATTGAATGGCTGTTGTCCGTTTTACATAATGCTGCAATAACACAGCAAAAAAAAAAAAAGGCTCATTGTCAGTGCTGCGTGGTCACTAGACTGATTGACAAAGATGACAAGAGTCACTTGGCTTTTACACATTCAAAGCAGTTCTGTCACCAGAGCCTGGGACTCTAAACCTGTCTTGGCAGAAGTGCTCGGTGGCAGGAAGGCACTTCTCGAAAACACTAAGCCAATTTCACACAAAGCCTCAAGAGAAAGATCTTCAGCAAGTCTTCAGGTGGGCAATATGGCGGATAGATGCATCCATCCGTTTCATGCAAAACCCAGTTATTTATAATGTTATTTATTCATTAATTGTGGTGTATCTTTATAGGGAATGGTCTTGTACATAATAGTGCAGACATAATAAACTTATATAACAAAATTTGTACTACAGATAATATGACGCCTAAGACTTTTGCACTGTACTGTATATACATGTTATATAGTCCCTTTGATCAATGCTTAGGAAGTTATTTGGGGTTTAGCCTTTTGCTATAAGCTAGTTAGCTCACATTAGCCGTGAAGAAAGGAGTCATGAACCTATAAGCACCCTGGCAGAAGTTCATGCTCACGTTTATTGGGGACAACTTAGAATGTCACTTACTGAAGAGTCACAGTATTGTTTAAGGTGATCTAATGTTATCAATTTATTATTTTTTTTACGTTTTCTTGCTGAAGGAGCTTCTGTGACTGGGTTTGAATGTGGGTTTTGGCAGGCAGCTGCTCTCCCCTCTTTCCAGTATTGCATACCTCTACTGAATCTTTTAGTATGGTATGAGGTACCGGACTGTACTGGCCTTTTATAGTGTATATTTATTTATATGTCTAATAAAGCTGTTCCTGAATGCATAATTGACTGTGTCGGTAGTAAATCAGGAGTCTGCAGTTTGCAAATTAAAAACTAGTCAATGTAATAAACAAATTATTATAAACAATGATTATTTTCTCATATAATCCATTAAAACACATCGATCCCACACTAATAACGGCAAACTACTGTAGATTTGGCGGGTTTTTCGGGTCCTTACTAAATTGTTTTCCGTACGAAATATTTTTAACCCGTTTGGCTTGTAGTGTAACAGAGCATGGTTAAAGTATGTGTGTTTGTGTGTGAGCAGATGTGTGTGTTTTTCAGTTGGATGATGCCGCACTGAAGCACCTCCAGAAGCACTGTCCCGAGCTCGTGACAATCAACATGCAATCCTGCACAGTAAGGGAGTGTTAATTGTCCTGATGGCTGTGTGTGTCTGTGTGGGGGTGAGTGTTTGGGTGTGGTTGTCTGTTTGGGTGGGTGTATGACTGTGTGTGTGTGTGTGTGTGCGTGTGTGCGCGTGTGCGCGTGTAGGTTTGAGTGTTGTCAGCGTAGAACTGGTCCATTTGCTTTCTTTTAGTACAATGAATTGAGAAATTGACATGAACATCCTTTTAATTAACTAATAGAACACATAAGGAATGTGTAAGACTGTACATACTTAGAAAAAACAATGTTGTTTACGAATAGGAATATCTATAGCAAATAGTTCTAGATTTGGGACTGAAATCACAAATTGACTTTTACTCTGCACCACGTACAGTAAAACTAAGGGATATTTTAAAGGATTACTGGACTTTTTGCTACAGGTGATGCCGCCGCTCCTGTTTTTCCACAACTCATTGAATTATTATTTTTTGATTCCCTGAGTCCCTTAGGGCATGAAAAATCGCAGCAAAAAACGTCAACTTGGAGTTTTAGTCCTCAAAATCTTTCTTTTTGACAGTTTGATTTTATGCCTCTCCGTAGAGTATCAGTCATAAACAAAGTAAAACTTCTTACCATAAAATGAGTTATAGTGTATGTCAAAGTATTAGCTTTAGATTATTAAACATACAGACATTTGTTTGTTAAATCTAAAATGATGACCATAAGTGTCGTTGTTTTTAGAAAGAAAATGTACTTCACTCATCCTAACATGCGCCATGTGGGCATTCGGTTTCCAACTTTTTTTGATCAAACGTGCTGAAATGGCAAATGACACAGTTCTGACCAGCGAATCATAGTTTGATATATATATATATATATATATATATATATATATATATATATAAACTGTCTTTTCAAACCTGTAGAAATTCCATTTGCTACATGATGAGACCTGCAGCCTGCTGCCTGTTCAACTTAATTCATCGAGAGAATCGCTCAGCACTAGTTAAAGCCAGACTGTTATTCACTCAGATTACAACACACGCCAAACTTCCTGTGTTACTGAGCTGTGTGAATACTAGTACTGTATGTAACCAGTATGAGTGACAAAGTTCAGTTCATACCATCAGTATTTGAGACGTGTCTTAATTTGCACGTGTCAAGAGCCAGATACGTTACTGTACTAGATGCACATCTGATGAGTATAATTCTATCCAATCTGTCTCAATTTCTCATATGTTCTAGTTTATGTCTTAACATTTTTAATTAAATTTTGAGTACCTGAGTACGGAAAGTTTATTAAAAATACTAGTGTTGGGCAGTAATCATTCTCATGACACCAACATCGACGTGTTTGTTGCAGTTTTATGTGAACACGCAGAACTTATTTGCACTCTGTTTCATAGCAGGTAACAGATGAGGGTTTAGTGAGTTTGTGCCGTGGCTGTCACAAGTTGCAGATGGTGTGTGTGTCTGGCTGCAGCAACATCACCGACGCCTCCCTCACTGCACTCGGCCTCAACTGCCAACGGCTAAAGTATGGCCATTCACGCGCGCCTGCATTCTCAATATTCCCTCATATTATCTTTGATGTGTTTTTTTTAATCCCCCCCCCATGTTTTTGTTTCTGCAACTGCTTAGGATCCTGGAGGCTGCCCGCTGCTCTCATGTGACTGATGCTGGTTTTACTGTTCTGGCAAGGGTGAGTGGATTTAAGTTAAACTGAGACACACTCTCATACAGTAACGTTTATCACATAAAGAGCATCTTGGAGGCTTTATGAACTGTTTTTAATGTTAATTCTGCTGAATGTATTGTGTATCTTTTTTCATCCTCTTTTTAGAATTGTCACGAGTTGGAGAAAATGGATTTAGAGGAATGTATTTTGGTGAGTTATAATAAGCAGCAGCAGGAGATCACCAATTGTACGCTGTTCATGTTGACTTTGTGTGACACTGCCAGATGTTATCCAGTGACTGACAAATGTTTTGGCACACTTACTTTATTATTTATTATTATATTAATATTTAATTAGATGTTGATGGGTAATATTTATTTATTAATCAGAGTATTTTACTAATTTTATTCCCATCTACGTGATATCAAACTATCCAGTGAAAGATCCTTTGCCACTGCTTACAAGTGCTGCACAATTAATCACAAATCAAAGATCGAAATTGCAGTATGGACCTGTGCATAAGTAGTCCCCGACTTACAAACATTCAAGGTACAAATTTCCACAGATACGAACTGACACCGGTTTTACTTTCGGTTCAAGTAGCTCACTTGTGTTGTACAAAAATTAGACACTGAGGTGCACCAGATACCAATATTTACAATTGTATACAATATTTTTGGTGTGTAAGTGAATGTATAAAATGTCTAAAGTCCGGTATATAGTATGTGTGGGGAGGGTGCGGGAGAAATGAGTCAGCCTCACCGGTTTCAATGAAACAGTCCGGGAGCACGATGATGGAAAAAAGTGTCTGTCCTGTAAATCTGTCCTTATGGCGAATAATCCTAATTTCAGAAAATCCTCAACAAAACTGAGTTCACAGTCCAATACAGTGGAAAACTGTGAGATTACAGTTTTGGCCTCATGATAGCAGCATGGGGAAAGGGGACAGATTTAGCCAAGTGGATCGGTATGCTTTACATTGTATATTCATGTCAAAGTGTATAAGACTCACTTTGTCGGACTTACAAACAAATCCGATTTACGAACGTGTTCCCAGAACAGAGCTTGTTCGTAACTTGGGGAGTTTTTGTATTTAAAGAGTTTGCCAATAATTTAAGTATTTAGTTATATTTTTTAATACTTATCGGTGATAAATATTGGCAAACATCCTTTTAATTAGATCTTTTGTAAGATTGACAGGTAGGGGGTTTGACCCCTGCCACCACCGGGTTGTGGCAAGTCCTTAACCTCGTACCCATATTACCATTACAAGGGGAAATGGAGACCCACCAACATAATGGTGGGTCAGAACAGGATGATCCAACAAGAACGGTGTAGAGTAGACCGTGAATAGGCAGACCAAGATCACAGAATCTGGCTCAGATTACTTATGTTGTACTTCTTGCATTCTGAGCAAGAGCCTTCACAGTGGATGTGCAGAGCAGGACTATTTATAACAACCAAAGTCTGTTGTAATGTACTTTTATATGTACCTCAATTTTGATTCAAGACAGACTTAAAAAAAATTTAACTATCACTTTAATTTCCCTCATGCATGGGTTTTTTGGGACACCCTGTAGATTAAGCATTAAGTGGAATTGATGTACATTACATATTAAATTGCATAAAAACTATCCACATGGTCATGATGGGATTCTCACTTGTGCAGTGTAAATGTTAATACCGTAAAAGTAAGGAGCTGTTGAACGACTGTAGGAGCCGAGAAAATTGAACCTGCCACCTTTGGCCAGCCACTTTTGCATAAGAGGGCAACCATTATATTAAAGACAGTTCAGACTGCTTAGGAAATGTGTCACTTGGACGTCTAAAATACATTTTAAAGTAGTGATGGAGGTTGACAGGGATCACTACCTGTGAAATTATCGGCTTTGAACTTCAGAATCAGAGTACGGTTTACTGGCCAAGTACTGTATGTTGATGCACAAGGAAGGAATTTTGTTCCGGCGACTCTTAAAGGTACAGCGGAACCTTGGATTATGAGCACGCTTAAATCGTTCCGGAAGCTGACTTGTATTCCAAAATACTCGTAAATATCAAAGCATAAATTCCCATAAGAATGAATAAAAACTCAAATTATTCGTTCCACAGCCCCAAAAAATAAATACATAAAAATAATTAATACAATATATAAAGTAAAAATAAAACAAATTAACTTGCACTTTCTGTAAAGGAGCAAGTGTTTGTGCGCGCACGCAAGTGAAGGCACTGTCGAATTACGTGCGTGCACACACATAAGGACTAACCACAGGCTGATACGGAGAGCAAGAGAAAATGCATCTTTAACCTCTCTAATGAGGCTTTCTTTTGCTTTATACGCGTGCACACACGTGTTATAATAAACAGTACATGCGAGTTGTACACACACGCTTACAAACACAAAATAAAAGAAGTTTTACGCACACACATGTGGTCACAGTATTATAGTAAACAGTACAGGTGCGCGATTATGGCCAGTGAGAGACGCGCACTAAGACAAGAGGAAGAAAAACCATTGGCTCAGTTGTGATTATGTGACACTCGGCATCAAAATAAGAAGCGCATGCGTGAAACATGATACACGGTACTCGTTAACCAAGACGTGCTCGTCGAGACTCGCAAACCGCTTTACTCGCAATCCAAGGTTCCACTGTACTGGCATATACACACGTGGACAAAATTGTTGGTACCCTTCGGTCAATGAAAGAAAAACTCACAACGGTCACAGAAATAACTTTAATCTGACAAAAGTAATAATAAATAAGAATTCTATGAATGTTAACCAATGAAAGTCAGACATTGCTTTTCAACCATGCTTCAACGGAATTATAAAACAAAAATGAACTGATGGAACAGGCCTGGACAAAAATGATGGTACCCCTAACTTAATAGTTTGTTGCACATCCTTTTGAGGCAATCACTGCAATCAAACGATTCCTGTAACTGTCAATGAGACTTCTGCACCTCTATGGAGGTATTTTGGCCCACTCCTCATGAGCAAGCTGCTCCAGTTGTGTCCGGTTTGAAGGGTGCCTTTTCCAGACAGCATGTGTCAGCTTCTTCCAAAGATGCTCAATAGGATTGAGGTCAATCTCATAGAAGGCCACTTTAGAATAGTCCAATGTTTTCCTCTTAGCCATTCTTGGGTGTTTTTAGCTGTGTGTTTTGGGTCATTGTCCTGTTGCAAGACCCATGACCTGCGACTGAGACCCAGCTTTCTGACACTGGCCAGCACATTTCTCTCTAGAATCCCTTGATAGTCTTGAGATTTCATTGTACCCTGCACAGATTCAAGACACCCTGTGCCAGATGCAGCAAAGCAGCCCCAGAACATAACAGAGCCTCCTCCATGTTTCACAGTAGGGACAGTGTTCTTTTCTTCATATGCCTCGTTTTTCTGTCTGTGAAAATAGAGCCGATACGCCTTGGAAAAAAAAAGTTCAATTTTTGTCTCATCTGTCCATAGGACATTCTCCCAGAAGCTTTGTGGCTTGTCAACATGTAGTTTGGCATATTCCAGTCTGGCTTTTTTATGATTTGTTTTCAACAATGGTTGTCTCCCATGTAGTCCACTTTGGCTGAAACAACGACGGATGGTGCGATCTGACACTGATGTTCCTTGAGCATGAAGTTCACCTTGGATCTCTTTAGAAGTCTTTCTGGGCTCTTTTGTTACCATTGGGATTATCCGTCTCTTTGATTTGTCATCGATTTTCCTCCTGAGGCCACGTCCAGGGAGGTTGGCTACAGTCCCATGGATCTTACATTTCTGAATAATAGGTGCAACTGTAGTCACAGGAACATCTAGCTGCTTGGAAATGGTCTTACAGCCTTTACCTTTAACATGCTTGCCTATAATTTTCTTTCGAATCTCCTGAGACAACTCTTTCCTTCGCTTCCTCTGGTCCATGTTGAGTGTGGTACATACCATGTCACCAAACAACACAGTGACGACCTGGAGCCCTATATATAGGCCCACTGACTGATTACAAGATTGTAGACACCTGTGATGCTAGTTAGTGGACACACCTTGAATTAACATGTCCCTTTGGTCAAATTATTTTCAGTATTTTCTAGGGGTACCATCATTTTTGTCCAGGCCTGTTCCATGAGTTTATTTTTAAAAATAATTCTGTTGAAGCATGGTTGAAAAGCAATGTCTGACTTTCATTGGTTAACATTCATAGAATTTTTTTAAATTATTACTTTTGTCAGATTAAAGTTATTTATGTGACCATTGTGAGTTTTTCTTTCATTGACCAAAGGGTACCAACAATTTTGTCCACATGTGTATAACAACACGGTACCTTAGTTTAAAGACAACAGGAAGTACCAAACGTTATACCAAAAAATGCAGCTTAAATAAAGACGACAATTTACAGAGTGCGCATAGATCAGCAATTTACACAAAGTACACAAACCGTAGTGTCCATCATACTTTATACAGAATGTCTTTTTTTTATTGTTTGTACAATACACAATATATGGTACAAGATGTGTGAGTAGTGTAAACCACAGTAACGTGTGTCACATAAGTGATGTGCTGTCAATATGGTATTTGTAGACATGAAGTAGTGTGTAACAAGTTTACAAAAAAAAAATTTTTTTTTCTTTTAAATGTTTTTTTTCCAGCAGATTACATATAATCAATGTCAACTGGTTATGAGGGTGATTGCTTTAGGCAAGAAACAGTTACTGTGTCTGTTTTGGTGTATTGCCTGCTGGAAAGGAGGAGGTGAAAAAGTTTGTGTCTACGGTGTGAACAACCCCTGCATGTGGGATTTTCCCCTGCCAGTTTCCTGGTTCTTGTAGAGTACAAATCATGGGAGTGTGCACTGTATTTTTTTTTCTGCTGTTTTTACTGTTTGCTGCAGTCTGTTCCTGTGTCCTCTTTTGCTCCAAATCAGACAGTGATGGACGTGCACAGGACAAATTGATGACTGCAGTATAGGACTGTATCTCGAGCCAGGCTATACTTCACCAGTTGATGCAGAAAGTACATCCTTTGCCTTTTTGAGGATGGAGTTCATGTGGGTCCCCAAATTCTGATCTTGGGAAATAAAATTTTCCAGAAACTCAAAGGTCTCGACGGATGGCACAGGACTTTTGGATATTATGAAGCGTATACTGGTATAAGTCCATGGTCATCCCCACACTTTAGTGTGTGTTTAGTAGGGGGGGCGATGGGGCACATCCCTGAGGACCACCACTGCTGACTGTTGCTGGGTGGATTTACTTTTAGTACAGAATCACCTGCTGTTTCCTGTCTATCAGGAAGCGGCCAATCCACTGACAGATGGCAGTAAGCTGTAGGTGTTTGGAGGAGAGGATTTCCCGAGATTATTGTGTTAAAATCAAACGACAAACAAAATTCGTACACATGTTCCTGTCAAGATTTTGCAGCATGTATTGCGGCTCCATATTGACACTGTCATGCAAATTGCAAGGGATCCAACAGGTGATATTCTTCAAGTGGGCGGATATCAATCACTTAAAAGACTATGACGGATGTCAGAGCGACAGGCCTGTAGTAATTATGATGGAGGGTTTCTTGTTGACGGTGGTGGAGCATTTGAAACAGGATGGGATTTCACACAGCTCAAGGGATCTACAGGATGGGGTCTTCTGTCTCTGGGAGAATTGTATCATATCACTGACTGTGCAGCGAGTGTTGGAGGAGGTGTGAGGGCTGTACCAGAGGTGTGATGGGGAAGTCAGTGGGCTGGGTTGATGAGAGTTGTGAAGATGTTCTTTTCGGATATGCAGTAGAAGGAATTGACGCCTTCAGCCAAGTCTTTGATCTGTTACACTTGTGATGCAAGCGTAATGGAAAGGAGGCAAAAAAAAAAAGTATGCAGGTATGTCTTGGCAGGTTACTTTTTAAAATAACAGCGAAACAGAAGGCAAGAAAGCTGTTTTTGAAGCAGCATTCATTTTTACATTTAAATTAGGGAATTGTTCTGTTCATGTATATATTTTTCTTGTTGTTCAAACGTTAGATCTTTTTTATGGAACTTGATTTCCGAAACTGAAACGCCTAGTTTTAGACCACAATAATTTGCGGCCAACACAGCATCAATTCATCTTGGGAATGACTTGCTCCTCCAAAACACCCCAAAGTGCCTCAATAATATTTAGATCTGGTGACTGTGCAGGCCATGGGAGATGTTCAACTTCACTTTCATGTTCATCAAACCACTCTGTCACCAGTCTTGCTGTGTGTATTGGTGAATTATCGGCCTGATACACGGCACCGCCTTCAGGATATAATGTTTGAACCACTGGGTGCGCATGGTCCTCCAGTATGGTTAGGGAGTTGGCAGTGACGTGCCCATCTATCACAAGTATTGAGAATGCCATGATATTGCAGCCCAAACCATCACTGATCCACCCCCATGCTTCACTCTGGGTGGTATGTTGGAGCTTCTCCACACCATAACTCTCCCAGATGAGGGGAAATACAGTGAAGGTGGACTCCTCAGAGAACAATACATGTTGCACATTGTCCACAGCTCACGATCTTTGCTGCTGGCACCATTGAAAACGATGTTTGGCATCGGCACGAGTGACCTCAGGTTTGGCTATAGCAGACTGGCCATGTACATTGACCCTGTGGAGGTCCAGACGAACAGTTTTGGTGGAAACAGGAGAGTTGAGGTGCACATTTAATTCTGCAGTGAGTTGGGCATCTGTGGTTGTATGTTTTTCGGTTACAGTCGGGGTTAGCACCTGGACATCCCTTTCAGACAGCTTCCTCTTGCGTCCACAGTTACTCCTGTTGGATGTGGTTCGTCCTTCTTGGTGGCATGCTGACATTACCCTGGATATCACGGCTCTTGATACATTGCAAAGACTCGCTGTCATGGTCACAGATGCGCCAGCGAGACGCACACTAACAATTTGTCCTCTTTTGAACTCTGATATGTCACCCATAATGTTGTGTGCATTGCAATATTTTAAGCAAAACTGCGCTATTACTCTGCTAATTAAACCTTCACACTCTGCTCTTACTGGTGGAATGTGCAGTCAATGAAGATTGGCCACCAGGCTGGTCAAATTTAGCCATGAAACCTCCAACAAACACTAAATTGGCCAGTGTTTCAGTTTCATTGTCCAACCCCCTGTATGTATGTATATAACATTCTGTTAGAAATCCTTTAGTAATACTGGTTAGAGCCTCAGAGAATACAATTCTTTTCTCTCAAAATGTTCTTAAATATTTGTGGCAAAGACACCACGTGATGATTCATAAGATGTTGTGCCACATCCCTTAAGGTGTTCTGCTTGATTCGGATCCAGTGACTGGGAATGCCACTGATGAACACCTGAAATTATTGCTGTGTCCATGAAACCAGTTTGAGATGTCTTTTGCTTTGTGAAAGGGTGCATTATCATGCCGGAATAGCCATGAGATGGTGGCTAAATTTTGGTCACGGTGGGAATTTACTTGACTCAAAGTGTGCCCAGCAAACATTCCCCACAACATTCACCATCTCCACCAGCATGGACTGTTGACACAAGGCAGGTTGGGTCTATGGGTTCATGCTGTTTGAGCCAAATTTGAACTGGACCATCTGTGTGCCTCAGCAGATCCTGAGATTCATCATAACAGGCTTCAGCACCAAAAAAAACAGTTTTGGTGACCCTGTGCCCACTGCAGACTCAGCTTTCTGCTCTTTGTCGACAGATATCTGGAAGCCCTCAAGGTTCAACATGCTGTACATTTTGAGATGCCTTTTTGCTCACCACAGGCGTACAGAAGTTGTTGTATTCTTTCTGCCAGCTCAGTAGCCTCACCTTCAGGGTTGAGGGTTTGAGTTCCGTCTTTGGATGTGGAGTGTGCACATTCTCCCTGTGCTTGGTCTGTTTCTTTTCTTTGGTTGTGCTTTGGTTTCGTCCAACAATTAAATTATTGAATTGTTTCAAAATGACTTGTAGTTTGAGAGCGAGTGTGAGCTTGTGCCCTGTAGTGGATTGGAACCCTATCCATGATTGTACCCCGCTGGTATCCTGAGGTCCCTGATATAGGCTCTAGGACTTATGCGATCCTGAATTAAGATGGGCAGTATAAAAAAACGAGGGAGTGTGAGTGTACCCTTTCTGTCAGCTCAAACCATCAGTGTCTCATCTTCACAGTGTTTCTGTTATCAGAATGGCTGCTCACGGGATGTTTTTCTTTAATATTGTAGAGAAAGTCCCAGGACAATCAGCAGTTTTAATAATACTTAAACCAGCATGTCCTGCACCAACAATCATGCCATGGTCAACAATCACTGAAATCACTGATGGTTGATGTGTGATTTTACAAAGCCCAGATGGAAGTTCATATTGTCTTTTTTAAATTTTCTTAAAATACCCCCGTTTCTATGGTAACATCTCCGACTTGCAGATATTGACCTTTTTTGCTTTCGCGTTTTGCATTTTTGTTTGGCGCCTTTGCAGGTCACAGACAACACATTGGTTCAGCTTTCAATCCACTGCCCTCGGCTCCAGGCCCTGGTGAGTGCGTTGTGTTTTGTTTGTGTGCTCATGCATGGGGGAAAAAAAAAAAAGTTTGAATGATTCAAATGAATAATAAACGTTTTCTTTGCGTCTATAATCCATCATGTTGCAGAGCCTCTCGCATTGTGAACTGATAACAGACGACGGGATTAGACACCTGAGCAGCAGCGTGTGTGGTCAGGAGCGTCTGCAAGTGGTCGAGCTGGATAACTGCCCCCTGATCACAGACATCACTCTGGAACACCTGAAGAGTTGCCAAAGGCTTGAGCGCATCGAGCTGTACGACTGCCAGCAAGTGACCCGCGCAGGAATCAAACGTATCCGAGTGAGTCATCGACTGCCGCAACGCCCATATTATACTCTTCAACGCCTTAAACTGACTACTAATGCCAGCTGGGATATTCGGGGTGGGACTGCGTATTAATGTAATTAATGGTTGTATATTCCAGGCTCAAGTTCTCATAGTTTTTCAGAACAGTAGTTTTAAATGAATGCAGATGTAACCGAGTAATTTTTATAGTAACAGCTGATTTACAGGTACACTACCGCTCCAAAGTTTGGGATCACTTTCTAACTCCGTGATTGTGCCTGATTTTTATTTCTACATACACTGGAACACAATGCTGAAGGCGTCCAAAGTATACACTTATCTCCTTAGAACAGTTGTCATTGAGATGTATCTGCTCTGTAAAGCCTTTATAACGGCGCTAATCCGAGGTGCTGATTGTTAATTGGTGATTTCCGAGGCTGGTAACTCTAAATGAACTTCTCCTCTGCAGCAGAGGTACGTTCTGGTCTTGCTGTCATGAGAGCCAGGTTCATCAGGGCGCTTGATGGATTTTGGAAATGCACTTGACAAGAACTGTTCCAGAACAGCTGACTGTTGTTGTTGTTGTTGTTGTTATTGTTGTTGTTATATGTAGAAAATCAAGCGCTAAACAAAAAACAAGAAATTTGCAGGTGATCCCAAACTTTTGAGTGGTAGTGTATCTTGCAAAGGGAATGTGGTTCATAATCAAAGGATTGAAAAAAATCATGCAATTCATTTTTTTGATATATTATTCAATATTTTTGATTATTAGGTGTGGTAACCGTCAGTAAGGTCCCTGCAACGTCTTAAGAGTGTCCTGAAAAGCTCTGGGTTTTAGTTTCTCTTAAAATGAGAAAAAGGAGAGGCTGGTGATAATGGATAATGATAAATGCTAGTCATAACATAACACGCTGGAAATGCTTTTACATCAGTGTGTGAACACCTTTTACACGATCATGCCAAACCTGAAAACTGTCAGAACACCTGCTCTGTAGAAACCCAGAGCAATATGTAACATTTTGATGCAAACTGAAAATATAAATGTCAGCCAGTTGACCACTTGCCACTAGTGTCTCAAGGACGTTGGCAGTTGGAGCTCAGTTGGTTAATGCTCTTGAGTTAATGATCAGAAGGTTTGCAGTTCACATCCCATCTCCACCAAGTTGGGCCCTCGAGCAAGACCCTAAACTGTGGCTGTTCCAGGGGTCCTGTATCGTGGCTGACCCTGCACTCTGACCCCAACTTCCTAACAAGCTGCACATACAGTAATGATCACTGTCAAGTAATTTATATGCGAGTTTAGAAACCTCACTTTGTGCCCACTCTGATTACAGTGAAAGGAAACTACATACAAAGACTAATACAATAGTGTAATTTCATCTTTGTAGCAACAGTTTGGTAAAAGTCTACATAAGGGGCGGGGGGGTAACGGTCAGGTGTCCGTATACTTTTGGCCATGTGTATTTCACCAACCACTAGTTCTGTTATTCCTCCTCTAGGCTCACCTCCCCGAGATTAAGGTCCACGCCTACTTTGCACCAGTCACACCCCCTCCCTCAGTGCATGGAGGTGGCCAACGTCTCTGCCGCTGCTGCGTCATACTCTGACAGTGGATGGGGCCACTGAAGCATGCCAAGGAGAGTCCGTCTGTCAGTCAAACTCTAAACCCCACCCTGCTCCTGCTCGCCACTCCTGCTAAACTCTACACTGAGGCATGGCTGGGAACGGCACGGTTGGATCAATGAGGGGTTTATCGGGCAGCAGGACGGAGCTACGCAAGTTTTCAAAAAAAAAAAAAAAGAATGGTATGATTCAAAATACAAAGAAAAATTACTATGTAAAATGTGACATTTTAAATGAAATCTATGAGAAGAGGGTCGGTGGGTGGGGGGGGGGATGTTGTTGGAGGCCACCTTGTAAAATATTTCACATTTGGATTTGTTGAAAACACATTTGTGGAAGTACTTAAAGCAGTACGACATGGAACTACTGACTGCACAACCCTCGTCTGTGTGGGAATGTCTCCGATGATGAGAACCAGACAATATGTTTACTTATTGATCCACTGTTACCCATTTTAAATGCATTATTTCCTCACGTCAGGAACCGTTCTGTCAACAGGAATGATGAGCGACGAGCAGGACACGACAGTTCTGTATTTGCATTGGGACATGTTGGAGACTTTTACGATGCTTCAGATTCAGAAAATGTTGAGATATATACAGTGAAACGAAGCATAACACTACAACCAAGCAGCCTGTGTTTTTCGGCCTGGAGTCAAGTTGTGTATGTCAGTGCTCAGCATCCTTTACAGACAAAATTGATGATAAAACTTTTTGAATCTTGCTACAGATGGACTGAGATGGAAACGTAAGGAAGAGATGGAATATATACAGAGATGGATAGAAAGATATATGTGGAGGAATTTGGGGCTTGTTCAGATTTGTAGGCTCTAGCAATGAAATGAAGGATTATTAGGAGTGACCATATTTTAAAAAAAGAAAATCATATTTACTGGAGAAGTCTAATGGAGTAGATGATGAGTAATTTTAAGTTGTAAGTGCAATATTTCAAAGGCCGTGATTTTCTGTTCGACATGTGAAAGAAATGCCATTCTTTTTTACAGTTCCCTTATACAATCTTTATTGCTGCCAATCGTTGCAGTATTATTTAACAGGCCAGGACCCAGAATGTAATTTTCCATCGCAAGTTGTTCTTCTTTTTTTTTTTTTTCTTTCTTTTTTCTTTTTTTTTTTTTTATTATCCGATTTCATTTCCCGAGTGCACATATATAATCTGCATAATCTACACGTGTTATGTAGTTCCGAGCACTGAAAAACTGAATGCACCTTGGGCCTCATGTAACTAATGCAGATGACTGTTGAATTACTTGCCTAATCGATGGTGATGGCTTTTGGGTGCGAGTGCCTTTGATTTTGCAATGCTGGAACAGGCATGGGGAAAATCCAGCCTCAGAGATAAAAGACTCAGGGCTGTAATGTGATTTTGTCAGATCTTTTCCTTTTCCTGCTTCTTTAATTGTCAGCATTGAAGAAAAGAAAAAAAAAAAAAAAAAAGGGAGCGACGTATACAGGTGACGGACCGTACAGCGCAAGCAAGCACTGCATCCATGTTTAGTGGGTTATTGTAGTTGCTACTGAACGATGAAGTGTGAAGTGAAATTCTGCAGCAATGTAAAGGACAACCCCTTCCCTCATCTCTCCTTCAAATTTCTGATAATTTTGGGGGGGGAAAAGCTACCTGACTGTCTTTGTGTTCTGGTGTAACTGTGACATTTCTTTAAATAAAAGATCTGAGCAGTGTGTGTCTCCTTCATTGTGGTTCATATCATCGGAAGAGTTCTTAGAAATAAATAAAAGGTTAAAAGCTAAAAATAGGCTGATCAGCTTTAAGAATTATTATTATTATTATTATTATTATTATTATGTTGAAGCTCATGTACATGTCTGTCTCTCTTTCTGTATGGCAGAACGCTCTAACTTCGTATTCCAAAGAAATACAATGTAAGGTTGAGTATCTTACAGCGTGTTTACGCCATGTTGTTCTTCTTTTGTCGTCAGCCAAATACTGTACACTCCCTGGTGGGTAATCGGAGAGTGAATCACAGATGAGAAATCCAAAACGTAGATCAGATAAAGATGACGTTTTGTCTTAAAACGACAGACATTTGTTCAAATTCACTTCAGCCCTGAAAATAATGAACTAATCCCGGTAAGAATATTCAGTTTCTAATTAATATCTATTGGTTCAGGTGTTTGTTTACATTGTTTGTTTAGTATTTGATTTTTTGAAGTAGATTATTAAAAATCCAGCACATAACTGTTCATAGCATCGCTTTTACTCAACATGTGGATTTCACGTATATAGTGCAGGTTAAATTTCAGGCAGATCTCCAAGTACTGCAAAAGTTTCTTTAAATTCTGTCCACGTTTTGACGCATGCGATTTCTAATCTGGCACGTGACTGCTCATAACCTCCCTTCTTCTCAACATTTTGATGCACTGATGGCGCACAGTTCAGTGTTCATAGTGGAGTGTGTGTATTGAGGATTTTGGCAGCTTGTAGGTGAATTGCTGTCGCTTCTGTGTCTTCCGCACTCTCTATGAACTGAGAACTGTTGTTTTGAGTGATGTGTATAGCCACGCCCACCTGCAGGGAAATGAGTTAAAAAATACATTTAAAAAGCCCTAAATGCAGTGACGTAACCTGGCTGGATGGACATGCATATACAGAACATTTTCTGAAACTGGTTTCTGGTCCTTCAGTGTGTGAAACATAAAGATATCACTGAAAGAGTTTTGACCAACATACAGACAAAACCTGTCTTTTTATTGATATAGATTTAACAATGGCTTCAAAGGTATTGGAAAAGCAAGGCCAAATGTTATACACCAAAGACATTTGGGGAATATAAGACAAAATGACAGACTTTCAGCTTTCGTTCCATGATATTAGATTTGGATGTGGTGAAGAATTCAGAACCTGGCTTTTGTTGGTGTTGGCATTACTTAATTTTACTGTTTAAAAATCTGCTCCAATTTAAAAGTAATGGAACAGACAGTCTTAATGTAATTTTTTTTTTTTTTGTGATCTCAAATTATTTCCAAGTATCATATATTTATTGTATATATTATATATGAATTACGTAATTACTGTTTGTTTAATTAACACTTTGGTGTATTTTGTGAGGTTAATACATTCATTCCTCTTCTCTATCGCTTTATCCTATGTACAAGATCATGGGGGTCCTGTAGCCTATCCCAGGAGACAGGCATGATGTGGGGTACACGCTGGACAGGGTGCCAATCCATCGCCGGTCACACAGACACTCACTAACAGCAATTTGGGAATGGCAATTAATTTAATCTGCATGTCTTTGGACTAGAGGAAACACACCAAACACAGGAAGATCACCATGCACTAAGGAGGGAATCGAACATTCACGTCAGGAGGTGTGAGGCCACAGTGCGGACCGAAATGAATGCAATAGTGTTCGTTTGTTTGTTTTTTCGAATAAAACTTGTATGTAAAGCAATAATTGAAAAAATATTTGAATTATTTTATTCAGAGAAATTAAAAAACTTTACTATTAAAAACTATTGTCATTACATTTACCATTGTTGATTGCATTTACAAGACGTTTATTGCGTAATCATATAACCACAATTAACAATATGCAATAAAACAAGGAATTATAGAGCGACCAAAAAATGTTTAATAAATCAAAACAATTTTTAAAGTTCTTTTTAAGTTTCTTGACAGGACTTTTGATGAAGGTTTGCAAATTATTTCTTTTTTTAATCTACATTGGTGGAGTCTGATCCCTAGATGTGTTTTTGTAAACTTCCTTCAAAAATAAAAAGACGTAAAATAATATTTTAGCAGGCAGAAGAACTAGTCCACCTTCTCTCATCCAAATCCCAGGTGAACCCTTGGGACAGCTCCTTCTGAATTTCCTGCTTAGCTTTTTAATGGCATTTGTCATTTTTACCAGCAGAGGAAGACAAACACAAGACTAAATGATTCACGCTCTTTTCTTACCTGTAAATCTGTTTGATTTTGTGACAGAAACAATAGGTTACATGATTTCCACAGAGTTCAGTGATGTGCATTTAAAGTATTCATCTTGAAGCAAATTGCTTACAGTTAGTAAAGGCCTGCTATACACACTCCCCAAAATATTACACTCTATACCGGATGTCACACTGGATCCAGGAAAGAGCCGGTGTGGGTGCAGGCCGTCACCAACAATGGCCATTTCTAAATCTTTTGACACACCTGCTCTATGAAGTAGATTTACTGTCTATAAAATTATCCACATGAACAACACTGATTGTGAGATATTACAAATGTAGCTACTACGAGTAGGGCCAAATTGTAATGGCTAGACAATTGGGCCAGAGCATGTTCTCAATCTATACTTGTCATGACATAAACCTGGGTCATGGGTGACCACGGCTCACTGGTGCACATGGGGAATGAAGGCTGGCCCGTGTAGTCCGCACCAATAGAAGAGCTATTGTATTGTAGCTCAAATTGAGGAAAACATTGCTGGTTGTGATAAAAAGGTATGAACACACAGTGCATCACTGTTATGGTGGAAAAAGAGGGGACCTACTCAATATCAAGCAGGTGGTCATAATGTTATGGCTGATCAGTGTATACATTACTGTACAGTATGTGGTGATTTACCCTGTATTTGAAGTTGTATGTGCGCTTCTCCACCAGCAGGGGGCCCGTGAATCTGTCTAGGAGTACAAAGCATTCATACAGGGTGTCACAAAGAGTCCATACATAGGGGAAATATTTATGGGGAACACTTAGTCCATACATAGGGGGAGTTGACACATTTTAAGCAAAATGTGTCATGCTTAGTTTATACTTAGGCCCCAGATGTAATAGATATTGTATATATATATATATATATATATAATATATATATATATATCATGAGAAGGCCATGGAGTGGCAAAAAAATACAGTCTTAAGATCATGTAAAGGAAAATATTACATTTAATCATCGTTCAGCTATATGTAAATAAATCATGAATGAGAGGCATGGCGGTAAAGTTACTGTTTTTTTTTTTACATACATTTATGAATAGGCTTTTGGGGCACCATGCATTTATTTATACATTTTTATTCATATAAAAAATATTTTTGTCGTCGGAATTAATCCTTACCAATGTTTTGTATTTTATTATTATGATAAATAACATATCAAACTAGAGAGGCTCATTTCCTGAAGAAACTGTGAGTGGCGCTTTGCCGTGACGTCATAGAGCTTCCCATGTCATAGTCATAGATGTAGCTGATGTCACAGCTGATGTTGGTCTCAATGTTAAGTCTATGGGAGTTTTTGGGCCCCTTAGACCCCTTAGAAAAGTAATAGCACCCCATTCCCGACCAAGCCGCACGTTTTGACACCTCATTCATGGGTCTACGACAAACGGTGCGGGACTAGTTACGCGCCAAACTTTCACACGGAAGAATAATAAGAAAAAGTAAAAGAAAAACAATAAGACAGTGAGATTATAATAGTAGTGCTTCGCTTCGCAAGCACCACTAATAATAAACCATTGTGGAAGTTTCAGGATTTTTTTTTTGTTGTCGTTGTTGTTCAGGCAAAAACAGAGGACAGCTGTGCGGCGCCGAAGGACCCCGCGGCCTCTCGGCCCTGCTGTGTGTTCCGTTCATTAGCGTACACTGGCTGTGCGTGAGGGGTGCTGACCGGTGGAGAGCTGAGTGCGAGCGAGAACGGGGTGGAGGAGAGGCGCGGAGCGGAGAGAGGGGAGTGGAGTGGAGTGGATTGAGAGAGGGGCAGCTGTCGGAGTGTTGAGTATTTTGGGATAACGTGTAAAGCCGAAAGCTTTGAGGAGAGGCGGAGAAGCACAGCGCCGCGGTCAGGAAACCCCGGGGAAAAGCGGGCTTTTCTGAAAACATGGAGCCGAGCAGTGAGGAGAGGCCAGGGGGCAGGCCCGAGGACAACCAGCCGTAAAGTTTAGCCGCCAGCCTTACAGCTAGCTAGCTAAGTAGCTAGATAGCTAGCGTCAGTAGCCGGGGTAAACAGAGACTGAGCTAATCATAAAACGACCCAGGTGACCCATTAGAACAACGAAAAGTATTTATTTTATACATTTCTCATTTTTGTTCATTTTAAACTTCTCTCAAGTTGTGTTTTTTTGTTGTTGCGTGGGCTCCAAGTTCTTCATTTCACCAGTCTGGACTTTCCAAGGCTTTTTCTGGTTTACAAAACAAAGCCTTCCCGAGTTTTATGTACTGGAACATCATAGATCGGATTGTCTCAGCCCAAATCGGATTTTTTTTTTAAAAAGCTTGGTATAAAGGAGCCCCGGTTCGGGTGGGCTGTACTACACGACCATGGAGGAGAATGACAACATGGATTATTTTTATCAGCAAGTTTTGCAGAAGGACGTGAGCCGGAGGCTGCAGGTCGGTCCCGACCTCATCGACTACCTGAGCGACCCGCAGCGGTCCGGGGACGTGGAGCAGGACAAACCCCGCCTGGATAAGACCATTGATGAGCTAACAGGCTGGGTGAACTCCAGCAACTACAAGGTACCCCTCTCAGTCCCCATTCCTCTCTGATTCAGTCTGATTTCAGGCTTGTTTTACTCATCTGAACACTTTAACAGTATGAAATATTTATTTGTGTCTCACTAAGAATAGCTTTCTCTCTTTCCATCTGTCACTTTGACATTTGCCAAGCTTTCACCAGCCCAAATGCACATCCTGCTCCGGACCACAGCCCTCAGCTTCAGGCTGTATTACATTACATCATATCATAATGCTGGGTCATTCATTATTTCCCAGTATTGATTTTTCTCTGAATGGAAATGGGGTGAGCATCTTCAGGCTGTCTCTGTGTGAGGCTGAGGAGGGGGGATGGGGCCGAGGCAGTATTGTTCTCCAGGTCTGGAGGAGAGACAGAGAGACAGCGTTCACTTACACGCCTGTGTCTCATTTATAGGTGATGAGGTTTTTCTTTTTTGAGAGAGAAAGAGAGACATGTACTGATTTGATGCCCGCTATCAGTACTGGTGCTGGATTTACTCCGAGTGTCCCATCAGATTTGAAATGTTTTTCTTTTTTTTCTTTTTTTTCTGTTTTAGGTCAATCTGAGTTTTTTTTTCTTTTTTTCTTTTACACTATAACATAACATGACATGACGTCTGATTTTGTTGTTGTTGTTGTTCAAATACACCATGTCGGTAATTTTGTATGGATTTCACATACAGGTATTCAGAAAGATTATTCAGAAATTTGGGATTTACTGCATCCCGACTCATGAACATTCGAGTTGCAAACTTTCACTGATGCGAACGGACCTCGCGTTACGAACATTGGAAAATGTGAACCAATCATGAAAGTAGTAGTAATTTTTTAAATAATTGCTTATTTACAGTGGTTGTACTGTACCAACGTGTCAAAGGTTTATAAGACTCACTATGTCGGACTTAAGAACGAATCTGACTCATGAACGTTACCCTGGAATGGAACTTGTACTGTATAACACAACATATAGGCTGCATGGTGGCGTAGTAGTTAGCACTGTCGAGTGTTCGATTCCCACCTTGGGTCTGTGTTCGTGGATTTCACATGTTATCCTGATGCTTGATGGGTTTTCTCCGGGCACTCCTGTTTCCTCCCACAGTCCAAAGACGTGCAAGCTTTCCCAAATTGCTCATAGTGTTTGTGTGTGCCTGTGATGGATTGGCACCCTGTCCAGGGTGTACCCTGCCTCGTGCCGTAAGCCTCCTGGGATTGGCTCGAGGCCCCCCATCATCCTTTACACACGATAAGCGAATGAATGAATGAATGAATGAATGCAACAAATGGTAAAATCTCTTGTGATCTGATATGACTTGTTGGTAAATACTCCCTTATAATTATGTAGATATAGGCCTTCCTCTGTTTTAAAAGGCTCATAAGACTATTGTCAACTATTCTGTTGTTCCCTGGCAAAACCGAAATCATTATCCGAGTTAAAAATGCAGAACTATAAAATACAGATGATGATTAAAGGTTTTCTCAGAGAAGCAACACTTCCAGGGGCTTTACAGAGGTTGTGAAGTTTGTATGGTCATATGCTTGTGCAGTCATGTGCCCTCATAAAGGTCAACTCAGGACCTCAGTTTGTAATAAAATAAATATGTACGAGAGGCTTTCAAGTCAAAGTGATGATGAAATTTCTTGTGAAGGAAGGCATAAAACTGATTTACGTATGCAGAAGACTTCGAGCACAGTACGGCGATGAGACTCTTAGTCTTAGTCGCAGTAAGACATTTGAACTAGGGGTGCTCCGATCGGGATTTTTGGGGCCCATACCGATCACCGATTACAGGGTCTACTCGAAGCCTTATCATGTAGCATTATTTATTAAACTATATCTAACAACAATGTAAATTAAGTATTGAAATGACAAGAAGTGGAATATCATGAACTGACAACTGTATTTATTGGCAAGCAACACGTCAACTTAAAACATAGCAGCCTGTGCTTGGTTAGTAATTGGGAACAGCTTAGAGCTTAAATAAAATTATTTATTTATTTAAAATTATTTAAATAAACAATTTATTTAAAATTAAATAAAATAGCAGACAAGTAGGATGT
Organism: Clarias magur; assembly: GCA_013621035.1. NCBI lineage: Eukaryota > Metazoa > Chordata > Actinopteri > Siluriformes > Clariidae > Clarias > Clarias magur. Next base: position 2,935,921 of record QNUK01000012.1, read on the forward strand.
GAGTCGCCGCAAGGCCCGCAAGCATCCACGAGGACCGCCAAAAAATTAAACATGTTTAATTTTTCATGTTTAAAAACTTGTTTAAAATTTAGACATTTGACAAACATGTTTAATTTTTCGCGCGGAAAGATGGAAACATAATCACATGAGTTTTGCATCATCTGATCGGCTTTTCTATATCGGCCATTATAGAGACTGCCGATCAAACTTCCCAAAGCAATTATCGGCGATTCTGCTCGTCGTCCGAATGGTGGAAATGTTTTAAAGAAGGTCGTACATTCGTGAATTACGATCCTGGCCGAGGTGGCTCGGAGCACAGTGTAGTCGTTGTTCCTGTGAACTTTCCACGAGTGGAAGACCTGGTCCTTGAAATTTTATGGCTAACTTGTTGCCAACTTGCGTAATCTTTGTGTGGCAAATCTACACACAATGATTCAAGAATACGACTTGCACATTACAGGAACTCTCCAAAACTTTTCCACATGCTTGGTACATTAAAGGAGTTCCTGGGAGGCCAGAGTTTCAGCTGCGAAGCAGGCAGTCTGATCATAGTTCACAGTTATTCTCATAACTGTGTTGTGTTATTTTGCACAATCAGAAGTCCCAGTTTGACTCGTAGTGCGTATTTGTTTTTAGTAACGAGAGTCCGTCTCTGTGACTGGTACAGACACCTATCAGGAAAACCTCACACTTTTTGAATAGTACTTAAGAGACAAATCGTCTTTAGGGAAGCTGCCATGATGACTGCAAGACTCTAATTTGAAAACAGAAGATCAGCTGATGCATTGAAGTGCATTTCTGTCGCTTTTGTTTTGAGATGAACGATCTACCTTCATCAAAGGTTTCTTTCCTCTCACTTTTTATGGTTATTCAAATCGTAATGTTGGTTTGGTGGAATGAATAATTTATTGTGAACCCTTGGTTCATGCCTGCCTTTATGAGTGCAGTGTCTGAACCAACAGCGTGTGACTGTTTGGTAGGTGAGACTTTTTATTGAGAGACTGGCTGTGTCGTGTTTTTTACTTGTTATGCTGACTGGTTCATTTAGGCTACTAAATTTTTTTGGCTTGTTTTTGTTTTAAATAAGCAAATACAGGGTGGTGTGTGGACTTCTCTGGGATCTCTGATTTAGTAGAGAATGGACACGTGCTGTTCTGTGCTCAAGCAGGGTTTTTTTTTTTTTTTTTCAAAGGAAGCTTAAATGTTGATCATTTCTTGTGTTAGAGGATGTGTGTGTGTATACAGCAGAATGAAAAAATAGGTGACATTAAAAAAGAACCAATGCATAGTGAGAGTTTACTCAGTTATTTAACATTGTAATACATCTTGAAGACATCAGGAGTCATTTGCATCCATACACTGTACATACTTTTATTTTATATTTTTAGATCCATGTTAAATGCACATAAAAAAACAAACAAACATACAGGTCAGGCTTTGTTTTTTTTGTTCTTGTTTGTTTGTTTGTTTTTAGCTAGCAGAGGCTACCTCACACACACACTCACCTGCCTGGTCTCAGTCAGGATCCTCTCCTTTAGCTTCTTTGACTAAAATAGGTCATAACTGGAGCTGCAGGGATGTAGTGAATATTTGATTGTTTCTCTGGAATGTTAACTTCCATCCCGTACTGCCAAGAAACATACTGCAGTAATCCAAGCACAAGCCTCAAACAGACATTCGTGCACATACATACACACACACACACGCGCACACAAATATTGAGAGAGTTTCTCCCAGACATAAGATTTGCCTACAGAAATGTCAGAAAGACATCAGAAATGCTCTGGGCTTTAGAAAATGCTGAATGTACATTCTGTTAGCAGGCAAATTAGTATTAAGTTTTTTTTTCTTTTCTTCCCCCCCCCCCCTCCTATTTTTACTTTCACTCATTTACTCTTTGGAATGTTTCACATGCTTGATTTATAAGATAAGAAAATGTAAGAAAATTTTTAGTTTTGATTTTCATAAGATTGGTCTCTATAATTTTTTTTAAACTCTGATTTCAGGTCGCGTTGCTGGGGATTGATATCGTCAGCGCGTTCGTCGACCGGATTAGCGAGCGCTTCCGGGGTCACGTAGTCACAGGTAAATATGTTCCCGTTCCACGTGTCTCCCCATCTTTTATTAAAACCATGTGAAAACGTTATAAGCTAGTATCTAAGTGGAAAAGGGGGAATACCGTAATGACTCAATACCCGAAAGATGACATAATGTTCAGATGAATGCCACTCTGTCAGCTGTCTTGGCTGCCCTCCCTCGCGTTTTTACCAAGGAAACAGCTTGTTTTGCTGGTAACAAAGCAACCCCCCCCCCCTCCCCTACACACATACACACTCACACATAGAGCCTTATTACTCTCTGGAATCAAGAGAGAGAAAATAAAAATAAAAAAAACAAAAGGATGCAGACAAAGTAATCCAGTGGCTTCCAGCCCTGATACTCCGTTACCTCATCTCTTTTTCCACGATCTAAAATGTTCATTCGAGTTGCTGTTTTCATGATCCAGTTACACAAAATGTTTATCCAGGGTTGAGCTTGAGTTATGAAGTACGAAAAGTCATACTAAATATATTCTCCTCCCTGCTCCCGCTGTCTCAGTGCTCCCCGCGTTAGTGGATCGTCTGGGTGACGGGAAGGATCAGGTACGAGATCAGGCGCAGGCGCTCATCCTCAAGCTGATGGACGAGGCAGCCACTCCCATGGTTAGTAACTCATCTTCAGTTCTCTCTATCTAAATCCATCACATTTACCTTCACCATCATAAATGTGTATCCTTGCATATAACTTCACTTCCCTTTCTCTGACCCCTGACAGTCCCGCCCTCCCTCCTCCTCTTTTTTTTTTTCTCCTCTTGTGTGTTTTGTTCCTGTTTCGATACATGTTAGTGATTCATTCTTTCTCTGACTCTAGTATGTTTGGGAGAGGTTGTTCACGGGGTTTAAACACAAGAACTTCCGAAGCAGGGAAGGACTGTGTCTGTGCCTGGTCGCCACACTCAACACGTGAGTATTTGGACACACACCAGGGGGCACTGTTTCCCCTCACCTCACTGATTAATTCAAGAACATGCATTGTGGTTTTGTTTTAGATAAGGGTCTCTCTACAATAGATGATTTTTTTTTTATTGTGTTAAAAATGATGATATACAATCAGTGCTATTTTTGCTTCTCTTTAGCCTTTGGTTTCATTTTACTTCACAGATAAACTATTCTACTCACACTCTTGTGATTTACTCTCAGTCATAATGTTGGCACACATCCAACAGCCTGATGTAATCCTCTTACTGTGTCCTTTATTATCAAGCATTTATCTGCACTTCAGTTCCTTTAATTACCAGCACCCAAGAAAGGTGTGTGTATGTGTAAATGTACCAGAAGTTGTCCTTCAGACATTTTTTTTTTTTCCACTAGACCGTGAGGCGTGATACGGAACAGTAACTAATCTTCGATGTCACAGTTTGATGTATGTTTGTTGTCTATTCATAAAACACAATAGTGTGTAAAAGATTAATGAGATCCGATGCCACTCCGTCGTCGCAGTATTGTCGTTACCTCACACCCTGCAGGTTTGGCAAAATATGACGGAAATACTATTGGAAAAAAAAACACAGTTCGATTCCATAAACGAATTCAGACACACCTTTCAAATGTTTTAGTAAACACATAATGAGCTCACGATATCTAGTATCTAGTGTGCATCAATCTTTAGAAGAGACTTCCTTCTAGGACGACAACCATGCAGAGAAATTTGATGCAGTGTGCGGCATACGGTCTGAGCACTGACAGGCTGACCTCCCATCCCTTCAATCTCTGCAGCAATGCTGGACACACTCTTCCGGCTCTTTTCCAAAGCCAGTCTTTGGATCTGACGCTGAGAACGTGCACTCAGCCTCTTTGGTCGACCAGGGCGAGGCCTGTTCTGAGAAGAACCTGTCCTCTTAAAGCGCTGGATGGTCTTGGCCGCTGTGCTGCAGCACAGTTGCAGAGTGTTGGCTATCTTCTTATAGCCTGGGCCATCTTTATGTAAAGAAACAATTCATTTTTTCAGGTCTTCTGAGAGTTGTTTGCCATGAGGTGCCATGTTGAACTTTCAATGGCCAGGTTGAGAGAGTGGAAGAGCTTTTATACCAAATTTAACTCACCTGAGACAGTGTAACGCTAATGAGTCACATAACAAAGAGGAAGGAAAATGACTAATTGTGCTCAATATTTACTTAGGGGTGTACTCACTTTTGTTGCCAGGGGTTCAGCTATTATTGGCTGTATTTTTAGTTGTTTTGAGGGGACAATAAATTTACACTGCTCTACAAACTTTACACTGACTACTTTTACATTGTGTCAGAGTCATTTATGCAGTGTTGTCCTATGAAAAGATATAACTAAATATTTGCAGAGATGTGAGATCTGTACATAGTATCTGTAACAAAACATGCATACCTGCATATCTATTGTCGTTGCAGCAACCTTTAGTTGCATGGTTTTGTTCCCTTGTGTTTGCCCTGTTTTTCACATTCCAGGGAGCTAAATATTACTATATTTTGGAATACATGTCAAGATTTATTAAATCTGTGCACCACTGATGAAACTGCACACTCATTACAGGCTTAAAAATGAAGATATTTTACAAAAAATGTGATTTGCAATATTTACCATGCAACAGATCTGATTAGTTTCTGTGTTTTATGCTACCGGTCCAAATGAAACAGAGGCACTAATGCACATGTAGTTTTAGCTCAAGGTGTGACGTCAGTTGCGAGGCAGGAAAGAGTTTCTCGTTACAACTGCAATTCTCCTCGCAGATAAATCGCTTCTTAGTCTGAAACTGTTGTGGTAATCATGTCTCTCTATATGTTTGTGTTTTAGGTATGGTGCTCAGCCTTTGAGTCTGAGTAAATTTGTACCACATCTCTGCACACTAACGGGAGACCAGAACCCTCAAGTATGTTTTTTTCTGTGTGTGTGTGTGTGTGTGTGTGTGTGTGTGTGTGTGTTTTTGTTATGCTGTGGGAGCTGCTGCTGGGAACCAGATCACCCACTGAGAGCAGGATTAAAAGGAGCAAGAGAGTGAAATTGTAGCTTGTGGAATGGTTTAAAATTTAAAAAGGGAGGGGGGGAAAAATAATTAGATGTTCAGATAAGATCTAATCTGTAGATAAAATCCTCAGTATAAATTGTTACGGTAGGCGAGGAAACTGGAATGTGTGCAGGTCTGGGTGTGTTTTTGATCATTTTATATTGAAGTCTGCGAGTATTTGCAAGCGTGTCTTGTATCCTGCAGGTACGGGAGATCTCAATAACAGCTTTGGTTGAGGTGTATCGGCATGTGGGAGAGCGAGTGAGGGCAGACCTGGGCAAGAGAGGACTGCCAGCTGCACGGTCAGTGTTTTCTATCTCTCTCTCTCTCTCATTCACGTGCACACCGTTTTGCTTTTTTTCCCTCTTAAAACTACATTGCTTGGGGGGGGGAATTAGTTTCAAAAGGGTCAACTTATTGGGCTGCATCAAGCAAAGAAGCGACTAAGGAGATTTGAATGTAATGGAATTTAGTTAAATTTCAGTTATAGTGCTGAACTGTCAGCTTTTTGGAAGTATTGTGGTAAAAAAAAAAAAAAATCATGACTGGACATCATGAATTGGGACTAAACAACTTTGTGGCCATAATAAAACCACTTGGTCAGAAAAAAAAGGCTTTAATTTGCTAAGGAGCATAAACATTGGACTTTGAGAAGTGTAATGGTCCAAATGAAACAGAGGCACTAATGCACATGTAGTTTTAGCTCAAGGTGTGACGTCAGTTGCGAGGCAGGAAAGAGTTTCTCGTTACAACTGCAATTCTCCTCACAGATAAATAGCTTCTTAGTCTGAAACTGTTGTAGTAATCATGTCTTTCTATATCTTTTGCGTTTGCTCCAAAGTCCAATGTTTATGCTCGGGAGCGATGGCCAGGCGATGTACATTTACTATTAGGGTTCAGAAATGTATAGACTAGCCTTGCACAATTAATCCCGTGAAAATAAAAACCGCAATATGGACCTGTGCGATTATTTAATAGTAAAAGGCTGAAATTTATTACAGGTAGTGTACATATAGTCTGGAATTTTGTGTAAGGTTTATATATAGGTGCATCTTAATAGATTAGAATATCATCAAGAAGTTGATTTATTTAAATAATTCAGTTAAAAAAGTGAAGCTTGTGTATTGTATACTGTACATTTGTTACACACTGAGCGATGTAATTAAAATGTTTATTAAACAAAATTGATGATTATGGCTTACAGCTAATGAAAACCCAAAAATCATATCTAATTAAAAAAAAAAACATTACTTAAGATCTATAAAAACAAACAAATAAATAAAAAACACGCATGCACTCCTTTAAAAAAATAAATAATTAAATAAAAATTGTGAACTGTTGGACTTCTAAAAATGTTATGCACCCAATACTTGGTCTGAGCTTCCTTTGCATTTTCGGTTTTCATTATCTATAATTCATAATCATCAAAATTCAAAGAAATAAACATGTAAAATATGTCGGTTTTGTAATGAATCTATATAATGGATTGTTTTATTTATTTACTTATTTTTTATTGTATTACTCAAATCAAAGTTTCTAATTTCTTGATGCACCTATATATAGTTACATCACAAGTTGGGTTAAAATTATTGCAATGTGAGGTGTGTTTTTAAAATAAATATATATTGTTACTTTTGATTAGATTCAGTTTTACTGTAATAGTGCATATACATGTACAAAGCCAATGAAATGCAGTTAGCGTCTAACCAGAAGTACATAAGTGGCCTATTTACAATAAATAATGTTAAATTGGTGGTAAATGAGGTTATTGGTTCATATGTACAGTGATGAGAGTGATTAATGTACAGAAGGTGCGGTAGGTAGTAAGGTAATTATTAAATTAGGTGTTATTAAATATGGTGTATATGGTAATAATGCCAACAATATTCAAAAACAATATAAATATGTACGTATATAAAGGTCTATATGATGCAGGATAAATATGAGTAGAATGTAGTGTCATGACCAACACAAATCATGGATGGTGCAAAGATGTGTATCGGATGAAGCGGTGCAATATATAGCCTTAAAGCGACCATGCGGGAACAATCTATTACTTTTACATATGACGTGTCGGGGTCAGCCAGCAAGCTTAACACGTTATAGTGGAAATGCAGGGCCTTAAACAATAGATTTTTTCCAGTCTTATTAATTTGGTAATAGCCAGCGTGGGGGAGAATTTTCTTTTGTGAGCTGGAGGAAGTAGAAAGAATGGGGACATTCGCACAAGAAAATCACGGATAAATAAAGCTCAGCTGGCCCAAATTGAAGTAGTGCTCCTGCTAGGAAGACAACAGTGTTAAAATGTGACTAGCAAGATTATAGAGTGCAGAACTGAAAAGAGTAGTAATTACAGCACGAGTGCATTAGTTAGACGTCACATGTGCGTTACATCACATGAAATAGTTGAGAAATGGCTAGCTCAGTGATGTTAGAAGGACCACCGCCGAGCAGAGATTATATAGTGTCATAGCACAGACCTTGACTTTGTATATTATTTTTGTAACATTGTGTGTAAATATTTGTGTAAACTAGACAAAGATAAAAAAAAAAAAAGAAAATTTCCTCAGTGTGTGAGTGAATGCCAGGAACAAGTAGAGTGTGTGCACAACACAGCTAAAGTGCCCAAAGCGATCCATCAGACTTTCATATGTTTGGTTCCCTGAAAGCAGCCCTACGAGGACAAACGTTCACTTCTGATGAAGTGAAGACGCGGTGCATTTGAGGCTCGCAGCTCAGCCGTAAAAAAAAAAAAATTTAACGAAGGAACACGAAAGCTTGTTCACAGATGGGACAAAGTTTATTAAAAAACAAAAAGATTATGTCGAAAAATTAAAAAAATAATTAACTGAAGTAATTTCTACGGCTAGAGGTCAGATTTTTTTTTGGCTCACCCACGTATTTCATTTTATATTTACTGTTTTATATATATACATAAAAAAGTGTGAAACAACTGAAAATATGTCATATTCTAGGTTCTTCAAAGTAGCCACCTTTTGCTTTGATTACTGCTTTGCACACTCTTGGCATTCTCTTGATGAGCTTGAAGAGGTAGTCACCTGAAATGGTTTTCACTTCACAGGTGTGTCCTGTCAGGTTTAATAAGTGGGATTTCTTGCCTTATAAATGGTTTTGGGACCATCAGTTGTGTTGTGCAGGTGTCAGGTGGATACACAGCTGATAGTCCTACTGAATAGACTTTTAGAATTTATATTATGGCATGAAAAAAGCAGCTAAGTAAAGAAAAATGAGTGGCCATCATTACTTTAAGAAAAGAAGGTCAGTCAGTCCGCAGTTCAAGTAGGCTTTATTGTCACTTTAACCATATACAGTTGGTACACAGCGAAACGAAATAACATTCCTCCAGGACCAAGGTGCTACATGCAACATAAATTTACAACATAAATTAACAGAAAAACTAAACTAGCTAACTTGGAGACCTAGTTAGCTGGCTAGCAGAGACAAGACAGATTGTCCTGACAACATAAATTTACAACATAAATTAACAAAAACTAACTAGCCTACTCGGAGCGGAAGACTATCTTTTTTATATATACATATGTATGTATGTATGTATGTATGTATGTATGTATATAAATACAGACAACATAAAGTGCCCATGGAAAACATTACAAGTAATGCGGTTTGCGAGTGTTCCGCAAGACGAGCAAAGGTTTTTAATAAATTTTGACTTGGAAAAACGAGCAAGTCTTGGTTTACGATTGCTGAGTATGTTGTTTTGACACCCTGAGCGTCACGTGATGACAACTGAGCCAATGATTTTTCTCTCTGTTGCGCTGCGGAATTATGGGTAATCGTCCCTGCTGGGTCTTGGTGCTCGTCTCTTACTGGTATAAACAACGTCTCCCTCTCTGTTTCAGCGCGTCTCCCATGTGTGTGTGCGCGCGTAATTTGACACACGCACACACACTCTCTCGCCTTTACACCCCACTCCCCAGCTTGACACACACATAGTCACTTACTCTCTGCTTTACACAGAAAACTCTGCAATGTCGCGATTCTTTTCAAAGGTAAAGTGCTGGCTCATTTGTTTTTTTGTTTGTTTGTTTTTTTGTTTGTTTGTTTGTTTGTTTGTTTGTTTGTTTTTTACTTTATAGCAGTGATTCCGTTAGTATGTCTTTACTTATCTGGGATTTATTTTTACTTTTTTTAAAGGTAAAGTGCAGGTTAATTTGTTTTATAAGTTTTTTTTATTATATATTGTAATTATTTTTATGTATTAATTTTTTTGGGCAGTTGAATTAATAATTTGAGTTTTCATTATTTCTTATGGGAAAATTAAATTTGGTTTACGAGTGTTTTGGAATACGAGCCGCTTCTGGAACGATTTATGCTCGTAATCCAAGGTTCCACTGTACCTGGATTTACACCCAAAAACAGGACTATAATGTGCATGTGCAGACTTTTACGCACAAATCAGTTCATTTTAATACTAGCATGCTAGTGTGTGGGCCTGGTAGAAATATCAGGAGTGTTGCTGGGAATTTGGAGCACCTCAATGTCACTGCTCGGTTAAAACAAATACCTGGCCAGCAAACAGTAGAAACTGGCACTGCTCAAGGAATAAAGGACAGTTAGTACTAAAAGTTTACTTAAAGTCTGTAGACTTAGAAGAGACTGAAAGGAGTGAAAAAATGTAGTTTTAAAAACACAGGTGTCACTCAAATCAGTGCAATGAATATTAACATAGCTGTGTTTTTGTTGTGCTGTGAAAGGTTCACTACGCAACACCAGGCTAGTGTTTGTTTAATGCCGCGTTCAAGGTGATTTCTTGCATTTATTCATTTATTAGTGCCGTCAATCGATTGTAAATTTTAATCGAGTTAATCACAGTCATAGTCGGTCTCTAGTAAGTGCAATAAAAGAGATTGCCCCACTTTCTTAGCCTTTTCTGTGTCAATGTATTCTTGTAAAAAATAGTTCCCCTTTGAAGGTAGCTCGAGCACACAACTTGGGTTTTATCCAAACTTCCGTCTAGAAGCTTTTTTTTTATAATGAAACTTTCCGGTCAGTTTCCTCAGTCATCTTCTTATCCGTGCTAAACGTGCCGTTATCATACTGCGATTATGGGACGCCATCAGGGTCAAACTTCATTGCATGATTAATTAGCGGTTAAAAATAGTATCGCGTTAAAATTCCTAGATGAATCGGATACGTTAACGCTTTCATATTGACAGCACTAATATAAAAATGTAAAAAAAAAAAAAAAAGAATAAATGCAAACGTCCTCAGGAAGGTCTGGAATGTAAATGAAATCAGTCTTTATTTTTCTACTTCCTAAACATTTAATGTAGGCAAACCGAGGATGTTTCATGTTCACTCAAATATGGATTGTGAGGTTAATGCATGCCTGCTGCGGCGCTTTAGTGCTCACTTACACAAATGCCACAGGCAGTTTGGAACGATTGCTGCAGCTGGTTAAAATTAGTTTTGGGATTTATTTATTTATTTTTTATCATTATGTAATGGGATACAATGCGAGTCAGTTTGAGGGTTTTTATTTATTTTAAGTGTATGCGACACAAAGGTAAGCTGAGACTTTTACGACTGCCATGAAATGCTTTAGCTATTTTAGACGTGTGTGTCTCTGTCTTTCTGTTTTTTTTTGTGTGTTTTTTTTTTTTTTCCCCCTCTATTCTCCTGCTCCAATTGCATTTGTATTCTGCTGCATCATGTCCTGCTCACACATTCGGCTGTATCGGATTATCCAGGGAATGAAAGAATGGGACTGCATGTTTTACTTCGTAATGCTCCGGATTTCATGGTGTGTGCGAGTATTAAACGCAGACTAGGCTGTAGGGAAAGCGTGAGGATGACTGAAGAGGAGAGGAAACATCTTGTTGACATGGTTACAGACCGAAAGGCTGGACTCGTAGAACGTGCCAATCAAAACAAGGTAAGGTCGAATGACGTGGACAGACCGAAGGAACCTGAAGGAGGGAGGAAGGACGGTATGAGACGGGGGGGGGTGTGTTGAGTGTGTGTGTGTTGGGGGAGGGGCAGGCTCATTCGTCTCATTTCCAAGCTGCTGTCCCCTCCCACTGGTGTGTGTTCCAATAAGGAGGCTATGTAAAAGGGGAACCGAATCCCTTGGCTGTCACACACACACTCACTCAAACACACACACACACACACACACATACTGCTATGCAGTTTCTCTGTCCTGAGCACACGCCGCTCATGTAGGATACTTGGTTTAGGAGTTTGCAGCTTTTTCTTTAATTCTCTTCACATACAAGCAAGAGCAAGATGTCTGTCCAGGTGGGTGGGACCGTTTTCGCTCCCTGACCCCTTTTCCATTTTGCTGTTTTCGCTATAGCGAGTGTCGTCTCTCATCCCCCTTTCAGAGGCTTCGTGTTTGCTTTCTGACTGTCTTTACACCATTTTGGAGACAAAAGGCAAGAATCCATACAGGGACTGCACTCAATGGGGGAACGGGAGGGGGGAACGGTCTGTGGCTGTATGCATGCTCGGCTTGCATGTCTGCGTATGCGAGAATAACATGGCTGATCCGTATCGGCTGTGATCATTTTAACAGACGTGTGCTCTGTGCCTCAGTACTCGCTTGCATGCTTGAGCGCTGCACACCTTGTGCAGGAACTCCTCCAGGCTATCAGTAACATTTTGTATATTTCTTTTATAATTTTTTTTGGTCTCAAGACGGACTCGCTACTGTGTGCATTATTGTCCGTTTCTTTACACTTTCAAAAGCAACGGGCATTTTTATCTAGGAGTACTGCGGTGAAATATTTATTATTGTCTGCAGCCTTCATCCGACTCCCATTGGTTGACCGCTTTCTCTTTAAATGCATTCTAATATTAATTGTAGTTCTGTTGTCGATGATGCACTGTCAATTTTCCGACTATGTTATGGGTATAGGACACGTTGAGACATTATCTTAGCATGCTGTGAACCTCTATTTTTCATATACACCGTCTGGATAAAGTCGCACATTCTAATATTTCGTCTGACTAATTTTCATCGTTTCGCCATCAGCTTTGATTACACCACACATTCACCATAGAACGGTTCCTCCTTGTCCACCGTTACAACATTTTTTTCCATGCACAGTGGCGTTCATGTATTGTTGGACTCTTGTACAGGTGTTCCCCGACATATGAACATTCAAGTCACGAATTTCTGCAGATACGAACGGATTGTGGTTCTACAAACATTTGTAGATATTGTACAGAAAATACACACTGCAGTGCATCATATACAGATATTTACAATTACAGTGGAACCTTGGATTGCGAGCATAATTCGTTCCGGAAGCGGGCTCGTATTCCAAAAACACTCGTAAACCAAATAGAATTTTCCCATAAGAATGAATGAGAGAACTAATTATTCATTCCACAGCCCAAAACAATAAATACATAAAAATAATTAACACCATATTTAAAGTAAAAATAAAACAAATTAACCTGCACTTAACATTTAAAAAAAGGAAAAATAAATTCAGACATAAGTGTTTCCGTTTGAGCGCGCGGTCTTGGGAAAGGGGACAGCGGTTTAGGAAAGTGGATTGGTATGCTTTACATTGTATGTTCGTGTCAAAGGCGTATAAGACTCACTTTGTCGGACTTAAGAACTTATCCGACTTACGAACCTGCTTCCGGAACGGACCTCGTTTCGTAAGTCGGGGACGACCTGTAATGAAGAATGAACATTCCTTCCTATTCATTGGGTTAGGGTTGGCTGGGCGTCGTCATCCTGCAATATGGCCATGCCATTAGGCAAGAAAAAAAAATCCATTCCTTTTGATGTCCTGATCATTTGGTGCATTCAGGTCGTCAACTGACTTCATTTTATTGCCACATAATGTTGCTGAGCCTAGACCTGAGCAAATGAAGCAACCTCCGATCATAACACTGTCTCCAGAGTGGACGCTATGCATGATGGGTGCATCGTTTATGCGCTTCCCTTCTTACCCTGACATGCACATCACTATGGAATAGACTCAACCTGGACTCATCAGACCACATGAACTTTTTCCTCTCCTTGCAAAGTCCAATATGGTCAGCCTCATTAACAAGTGGTTTTCTTATGTCTGTGAGTTCTCATCACACTGTGTGTGGAAATGCTTTTACTTTCACTATTAACCATGGATATTTAAGAAAGCTGCAGTAATTGTCATTCATAGTTTTTATTATTTAAAATCTGTTCTTATTTCATCTGCTTAGTTTTTTATTCATTTTATTTTATTTATTTATTTTTTTGCTTGACGCAGGTCAATAATTTGACCTTCCTGAAGCAAAGTGACATCATTTTCATGACCGCAGGATGCGTCTTAATGCATGGTTGTTTAAGAAATGAGAAGCTAATCACTCTGTCAGTCAGGATTACAAGAATTGCCAGTTGAAACATATTAGTCACTGCAGTAATTATCCAATTAAAGGCTGTTTAAAGTATATGCTTATTTAAATTTGAAAAGCCACTTTTACATAAGTAGCCTGTAGTTTTTTTTTTTTTTAATATTGTGATTTTTATTGTGAGTAAATATTGTGAGTACAGGATTAGAAGACTTCTCTAAATCCCACTGTTTGTTTAAATCTGTCCCTTAAGATAGTTGTCATTTGTTATTAAATATTAATGGCATCAACAGAGTCAATAGAGAGTACAGCCAGTTTCAGTTTTGGAGCTCACTATTTGTGCAGCCTCCATTAATAGATTGAAGAGAAAAAAAAGAAGATATTAACATTTAGTACCTGCTTGGTCTTAGCTGTTCCTCTCAGCGTGGGCTGTCGTGTTAAAAGGTAAAATGTGTGTTTTTTTTATTAGGAGTTTTCTGCCGTTGGGGACAGGTTATATTGGGCTTTTCCATAAATTTTACACCAACCTTGGCTTCACCTTGAAAGACTTGGCAGACTCTGCTAAAAATCAACAAAATCATGGTTTAATTCCTATCTCTGATTTTTCAACTTGGAGTTTATTCTTAGGTCAGAAATAAAATTTAAGGTTATTCTGAAAAAGTGTTTTTTTTTATTTATTTTTTTTTATTTTTTTATTTTTTTGGGGGGTGGGGGGGGGAGTTTTGCTTAAATTGTTTCTTTTCTATAGATCTCATGAAACTAATGTGTTGAAAGATCATAATACCTCTGGTGCTCAACACAGAAAAGTGTAAACTTGATTATCAGGAGATTGCAAGTTGAAAACCCACCAGTGTCTGAGAGCCATCAAAGCAAAGACCATATCACTTGCTGGTCAGGTGTTGGAGCTTGTGTATGCAGAAGAGGGGAGAGATTGCTTTCCTCTGTGTATGTTGCACTTCCCTGTGATGGAGCTTGCCTTGTGAGCATGGGAGTACATGATAGTGATGGTCTTTACTCTCCCTTGTTACTGCCTCATGGTATGGTAGCTGGTAGGTGGGGACTTGAAAATGGCCAAATTGTTGAGAAAATTGAAGAAAATGGAATTGCGATTATAATTTAACCCTTAATTTTTACATAGATTTTTACCAAAATCATGTGATGTCTACATGAACCTACATGAAATATTTCTTGTGTTATAGCAGCTATAAACAGTTCCCTCACTGGCCTCACTTATTTTTTTTCCCAATAGTAACAAAACAAGCAATTGCAACACCTTTAACCCTGAAAGTTTTCACGAGTTACAGCTGACCTTTAAACTCCTGAGACACTAATGTTCTCATTTGAGGACATAACATTTATTTAAAAAAAAATCTTTGTGTCATCCTCATATAAGGACCATTAGGAAGTCTCTTTGAAGATATCAATTAAGTTCATAGTCATGATGCATTAATAAAGAGAAAATGCAATGTCCACAACAATGGCATCTCTGTCTCAGGAGGTTAAGAAGCACTTTGCAGCTGGACTGCTGTCAAATTTGCTGTTAAGTGTTCAACACCTTCTGGCCAGTCAGAATTGAGCGTTTATTAGCACTTTCAGTAGGGATTTATTTATTTATTAAATTTTTTTATGTGAGCATTTTCATAATAGCAGTGGGGTATACTCTGGCATCTTAACTGAACATATAATTTATATATTGTATAATTTTAGGCCAGCTTGCCCTTGTCTTTGCATTTTGGGGATTGTGTTTGAACTGTCTTCGGAGTGATGGAAGTAGCGCTGGTGTTCAGGAACTGTCAAATCTGTGTCATTTTAGTATTTATGACTTTTTAAATCATTGCAACCCAAAACTTTGCAAAAGTTAAACTATTGTTGAAATTCAAACCAGCAGAATCTGCCAGAACTGTTATCTTAAAACTAAATTTAAATTTTCTTGTGCCGTTTTAATTAAACAGTTTCACTAATGTATAAGTAAATCTTCATATTATTCCAAACTGTATTAAATATTAATACAAATAGTTTTTCAGTATTCAGTAGATAGATATACAGTATATATCTAACTTGGCTTTTTCTCTCAGTGCATTTCTTAAAGGAGCATATGAAGATGTCTGGTGTTAGGAGTTACTTAATTAATGAATTTCTGTTAATAATTGTAACCAATTAAAAACTAGTAACCAATGATGTTTATTTTGCGTAATATTTCTCTGTAGCTCACCTGTCTGTTAATTTGTACACCACTCGCTTGCGGTTCATGAATGTGTGACATTGTATTTTTAGCGTCCTCGTTCTGGCATGAGGAGGCAGAGACGAGGGGTATTTTGTTTCAACTGTTTGGGCTCCGTATAGTTTGTCTCGTATAATTAAATTATTATGATTACGCTACTGGGGCTGTTTAAATAAAACCTAAGCCGGGAGTAAATGTGAGACTTTGATTAATCATATATCAATCAATTATTTAGTGATAACGTGTTCAATTATCGGATAAGAAAAATGTGAGGGTTTTTTTCACCGTAGAAGAAATAAAATGGGTTCAGTAGACTCTGCTCATGTTTTAAAACCAAACAGGATTTATTGATTTTTTTTTTTATTATTAACTAATGTATTTATTCATTTACAGGTTGCAGACCATTTTAGGCCGGTTCGATGAAGTGTTGAATTCTGGAAACATGGCCCTCAGCCTGAGTCAAGGTAAGCTGAAGTTAAAATTAAGTTAGAAGTTACAGTATGGAGTGGTCGCATCTGTTGTTGCCTGAACTTGAGTCGCCCTGTGCTGGCACTTATTCTTCAGCGTCCAAACGCAAAAACAAACACTGAATACAAGCAGGATGTCATTTGGTGTGGGTGAGCCCACATTTGGCCTTGTTCTGAATTAAACAATAGGATGTATGTGCAGGTGTTAAGAGAGCAGCATGGGAATTTATTTGTGTTATTCAGGGGTAAATCACATACCCAGATGCCCAGGATAAGCAGTCAAGCAAGTCATTAAGTCACTTTTTTTGTTTGTAACTTTCTGGTAGACAAGAAGGTTCAAGAACCAAAGAAACAAAACACAAACTATGCCTGACTTATTTTTCACAAAATGACTTTCCCTTTTCATTTAGTGAATAGATGTTTAAACTGGAGTGATCCATATCAGTGCTATAACTAAAGCTTCATGTCTGACTCACACTCCTGCCTGTTGCTGCGTTTCACACATAAGGTTTGGTTTTTCTTTTTAGTTGATGACTCGTCCAAGTGTTCACAAATGAATAGAGGGTGGAGTAGCAATTAACTACATACAGCCGGGATTTCTTTAAAAGAACCTGCCCGATATTCATCGTCTGGAAATGGTTATTTATCACCATGACTCTGTTTTTAGTTTGAGCCATGTCTGCAAATTACTTTTCTGGAAGTTTTGCTGTGGTTTTAGTAGACGCATGTTTGTATTATTTATTCGATCAGCCAAAATAAAAGCAAACTTTTTTGTTTTTGATGATTGAATTTATCATTCTGAACCGTTGAGGAATCCAACACCATAGTTGTGAGAGTGTTGGAGGATGTACGGCCGAACGCATGTACAGAAGATCCTCGAGTAAAGATTGTTTTTGCTTTGCGATGACGTGGAAGCGATACAGTTTCAGTAAAAACCGGATTTTGGATGTTAAGTTCAGTTCTTTTCCTAGTGTGCGAGACACTCTTGTGAAGCTGTAGGTGGCAACAGCCACGCCTTCATCAGGACAATAGACAAACTGGTAGCATTGGACAGCTTTACAGTCTTGTAGATTTCCATCATGAAAATGCAGACAACACGTCCGTTTTATCACCGGCTTCTTCCACCCTTACGGATTTAATCGACTTCGTGGGTGGAAGCCTGGTGCAGGATCCTGGCCAGAGTTCGTAGGCTGATTTGAGTCGTACGCCCAAGAGTAGCCCGATTCCCAGCTGCATTTTCTGGGATTGCTATTTCAACTTTAAAAAATTTGGTGTTAGTCACGCTAACACAGTTTGTCAGACTAACACGACGCCATGTGACGGTACTCGGTGTATTGTGATTTTTGGATGTTGCGATTTTCAGACATGATAAAATGCAAAGATCCTAAACTCCTAGTTGTTTCCTATTTCTGTTGAGAAGAAGAAGAGAAAGTCAAAATTTTTGTGATCTACGTACAGTAGGCTAAGCTATGATGTATTTTGACTTTCGATATTTTAGACAGACACCCTTATACAGAGCGACTTTTTATTTTAATTTTATTTTTTTATGAAAAAATGATACATTGCACAACTAAGGTGTTAAGAGTTCAGGGTTAAGGGCCTTGCTCAAGGGACCAACAGGAACTTAGTGGTCATGGGATTTGAACCTGGGAACGTCCGAACCGTAGTCTGCCCCCAAACTTGTCTTTGGATTCACGGGGACGTAGCGAAATGTAAGACGAAGCACCTGCGTACGTCGACCTGTTAATCCTGAACTATTTCATAAGAATTTGCAGGATAGACACGCAACAGAAGATAGCCTAATAATAAACACGTATAGGTTTTGGTATGGTAAAGCTGTCTTTATTTATTTATTTAGTGGGGAAGGAGGCACCAGTGTCGGTGCTTTGTAACAGTCAGTGGTAGACCTGTTTATTTAAATTTTTTTCTTCTGTCTTTAGGAAAGTGGACTTAGCTGCTGCAATGGAAATCATAACAGGAACTCTTCTCATAGATATTACAGATGTTTACAGCTGTTGCATATAGATAAATCATTAAAATTATGTCTTCAAGTTAAGCCTTTATTCGTCACATATACTGTACATTATTGCACAATAGATGAAATTCTATCTTCGCATAGCTCAGCGTGACATAGGTCAGAGTTCACGGTGAGACATGAGACATGAGCAGGGCTGACCTAGAGCAGATAGGGTTAAGAGCCTTGCTCAAGGGCCCAACATTGGCAAGCTGGTGGAGATGGGACTCGAACCCCCGACCTTCTGTTCAGTAACTACAAATGAATATTTTTTTAAAATGTTAGCCTGGTTGCTCTAATATAAGTGGAATAAAACACTTTTGGACGCAAGTAGGAAGACATAAAATTTTAAAGAGATTTATTAATAATAATAATGATGATGATGATGGTTCGTACAGAACGTTATATGTTTTACAGAAGTCAATAGTTGAAATGCTTTTTTAAAATATTTTTTTTTTTTTTAACATTTCGAAGTATCTGCTGTCACTTGTGTCTAATTGGGATGCAGCTGAAGAAGAGGGATAGTTATTCAGTAAACTTCTTGTCCAGTAAGCTGCAGAAGGTGGAGAGGGTTGGCGAAAGCTGTGCCTGTCACTGCTTTCCCTGACACTGTGTGACCGAGAGAGAGAGAGAGAGAGAGAATGTGAGTGAATGAAAGAGCCATCTCTTCTCAGAAGCAGCGTAGCCATGGCATGGTGGGGATGTTAACGGTGAGTGCATACGCATTTATGTTGCACATATGTTGTTAAACATGTGATTTCATGAAGATGTATTTTATCCTCTAGTCAGTGTCTGGACTTTTCGTTTCTCGCGGCTGTCGTAGAGCAATTCTTATTCGTTTTAAGAACGTCGTAGTAAATGTGCGCGTGTGTCATGCTCATGTTTGTTTCTGCGTCACAGGCCTTTTTATTTTTAGGCCATCTCGCCGTCATGCAGATGTGCTATTAAATGTTGCTTTTTTTGTGCTTCTGTGTGTGAGAGACCTGAAAGAGGAATTGCTTCAAAATGCGTGTCTGTAGGTTACAGGTCGACGTCGGATCTCAAACTTTTAGCGTCCGTGCTTTTCCTGTGGATGAGCTCACTTCCTGATGAACAGATTAGATTAAGTTACGAGTCCGAGCGCATCCAGAAGAGCTTGTGTCTATGACGCCCAGCTGTGTGTATCCTAGGGTCATTTAAAGCAGAGTTTTAACTCGGTTACATTCTTACACCCTGATTTTTTAAAATTTATTATTATTATGTATTTATTTATTTGCGAACTAGCATGAAGATCTATCAAGCTGTTTGTGTAGGTTTCTCTGGATTTTAGTGAATTTTAAGGACTGGACACCAGTCATCTTCCTAGAGGTTTATGAATGTCTCGGAGTAACAAGCCGTTTTCTTTTCGTATTGTTTAGAAAGAGTTTTGTGGCGTCACGTTTCAGATTTCGTTTCGATCACGCAAGTTATTCTTCCCAGCAAAATCAACCAAGTTGTGATAACCACACTGCCTTTGGAAATTGAATCTCGATTCCATGAGGCATATGGACTCCCGCTGTTGTCATAGAAACAGCCTTTGGAGACGTGCCAGCTTCTCCCCGCCCCTGCTCTTTTCTCCTTTTCTCTTTCTCCTCTTCACCCACTTTCTCAGCCCCTTCACGTCCTTTAATATCTCTATCTCTCTCTCTCTCTCTCTCTCTCTCTCTCTTCCGCTCTCTTGTTTACTCTTTTTTTTCCCCCCCCCCAATGTTTCTTCATTTGGTTTGTTTGGACACGCCCTTCTGCGCAGACAAAGGTGGATTATGCTAGTATGCTGATAATGCTAATGCGACGGCTTGAAACACAGAGGTCTTTCATGGCCTGGAAGAAGGATCAGCATTAGTAATGGCGACAGGCCCTGACCTAGAAGCGGGGTCACGTCTCCTCTTTGCCGCACACACACTCACACACACAGACACACACACACGTATTCATAAAGAGCATGTCTCATCTCGAGGGGTGTGGCTGGCCTTTTCAGCCACCACCCCATCCCTTATTATAATTATTATTATCCCTCTTGTAGAGGACACACTTGAGGACGCCTGTTGTCGAATATGCGAGCGTGTGTGTGTGTTGGCTTGCTAAGGCAGCAGTGCCGTATTAATACCGATTAGCTTAGCTTCTTTAGACGGACAAAACTCATTTATATTCGCCGACCATCCTTCAATCTCTAAGCTTACTGGCTGGTAAAAAGGTGATGTCATCACTCTTCCTATTGGTTCCCGCGGACATCATGTGAAGGAGGAGTTGTGGGCCGTGAGAAAAGGGAGGAGGCTGATGGGAGAGAAAGGAGTAAAGGTGAGAGAGAGAGAGAGAGAGAGAAATTGAAATTGAATGAAAGGGAAGATGCTAACAGGCTATAGGGTGGAGGTTCCTCCAGATCCCGCTACGTTTTCTTCACCGTTTCGGTCACCGAGTGACCTGCTGTCATGTGAGCGCCGGTTTGGGCGTTGATGCAAGAGAGAGAGGGAGAGAGACGGAGCGAGATCACTGTCAGGCATGAGGCGCCTCATCTGTAAAAGCATCTGTGACTGTAAGTGTCCCTTTAATGCACTGTGTGTATGTGTGGTTGTGTGTTTGATGAGAGTGTATGGGAGTAGAGAAACCCTGAGTGTGAGCGTATCGATCGTAGAACAGGGTGTTGTCCGGCCGTTGTTGCCATGGAGAGCACAGCACCGAGATTTCGTTCAAGCTCTCGGATATGTCTGCATTCCGCTATCCATCCATCCGTGCGTGTGTTTGCTTCGCACAGCCGGAGTGTGTAGGCGTGTGGGGGGGGGGGGATGTTTGACACGTAGCAGCAGTGCTCTTTGTTTAGCTCAGTGATTATAAGTGTGGAAGGTGAATCTTTACCTGGAGCAGTGCAAAAGGTCAGGGGTTTGGGCTAGAAATTGACCGTCACTTGACTGGACCTCAGGGCGACGAGGGGTCTTAGAGGTGCCGCATGCGTTCCAGGATGAGTCGTGTGTTGATCCTTTCAATATCACTTAATATAATTTAGATGATGGTTACATAAGGTGTGTTAAATAAGAGAGAGAGAAAGATCGTGAGATCTGCAGTGGAGGAGTTCTCGCCCATCCAGGCCTGAAGTTTGACCCGCCTCGTCTCGTCATAATCATCGGAGGGTTTAGTTAGTATTTCGTTTATAACTGAGGGCGAGACGAAAAATGACTGCTGAAATGTAATTAAAATAAATTCTACAAAGACATTTCAATCTAATCTCCCTGCTTTTCAATACACTTTGTCAACAAGCTTTCGTGTTCCCGTTTAAAAAATGTTTGCTAATGCTAAGCTGCGAGCCACGAACGCACCGCTGTCCTCACTTCTTCATCAGAAGTGAATCTTGTAAAGCTGCCTCGCAGGTGAAAATCTGATGGCGCGAGATCAGGACTATAAGGAGGACGCTTTAACACCTCAAAACCAAGTTTTCGCAGAGTGTCGATATTTTTGGGCAGAAACTTGCATCATCATGAAATAGCGTCATGGATAGCGGTCCTGCGTTTTTAATCTTCAGCTCGTCTCACTGTAACGAGCACTGTCGATTCTTGAGCCTGATAATCTGAAGTAACACATTCACACCGGCACAGCAGAGACCACAGAGAGCGAGTGGACTTGAAAGCTCTGATATATTAAAAGCGAAGATTTTTGATGAAATGGAAATCAGAGTGGGCTCTGCTGCTTTATTCTTCTTGCAGTATGAACTGCAGCATAATAAAACACGCCAAGAACCGGCGATGATGATGATGATGATGATGATGAGGTAAAGAACAGCCTTAGGTGAGGATTAATGAAACATTTGACTCAACAGGCAAACAGAAGCTTATGGTGAACTGCTTTAATAGTTCTAAGACTAAGTGTTAATGAAGTTGATATGTTTAGAAGAGGATGAGTCTGTGTGGATCCTGTGATGGATAGTTAGCGCTTTATCTTTTCCAGCAAAGTTTCTGACGTACCACATCGTGTTCGTGCCATCTGTGTCTCTGGCAGGCGTTTATTCACTTGTTTAAATTCGACTGCATGTCGTCCTAGCTGGAATGTTTGCCCGTATAACAGCGTTACACTGTAGGATTATTAGTATTATTTTATTTTTTATTTTTTGCTTTATAATTTTACATTCCTGTTTTTTCTGGGTTCAGGAAAGATTCCTAATAGTTTATATACGTGATAAACTCCTGTGTGTGTGTGTGTGTGTGTGTGTGTGTGTGTGTGTGTGTGTGTGTGTGTGTGTGTGTGTGTAGTGCAGCGAGCGGTCCATGCTGAAGTTGGGTCAGACCACCATGAAGTGGACTACATTTAAGCACAAAATAAAAAAAATGCTTGTTTTGTGAAAATCAGTAGGGAGTAGGATTAAAATAAATATTATCGAAAAAGATAAGGCTATTGAACCGACTCGCCATCTAAACAAAAATAGATACTTTTAACGTCTCAGTATATTGAAATATCTCCAGCAACCTAGATCCCATAAACACAATAATCATAATTTTTTTATTATACAGTTCATCTGATCGTGTAATGATTATTAGGATACACGGATGAATCAAAATCAGGAAATAAAGTGACGGCAACTTTTGTAACAAATCTCATCCATCATGGTTTTTACGCATCCCAGATCAAAGTTTGATTTTTTTTTTTTTTTACTGCAGAGGCGAATGCTCTGCTTATGGCTTTGAAATGCATTGAATACATATTGTGAAGGGATTTCCTAATAATAACAGACTCAAAATGATGTCTCGAAGCATTTGAAGATATAACAAATCATCCAACAATCGTGGAAATACTAACAAAGTTATCATTTATAGAATCCTGTAATTTTAACATGATTGTATGTTTATCAATCCCTGGTAATGAGCAAGAAGGCAAAACTGCCAAAAAAAAAGCAGTATCTTAAAAAAAAAAAAAAAAAAAAAAATAATAATTAAATTACTATTATTAAATTATTAAATAATAAATCTCATTCTCTATACCTTTCATAGACTTCAAACCAATTTAAAACGTATAAATCAAAAATCTAAATGGGATCAACGTTTAAAGAACAAACTATGAAATAAATCCTGATGCAACAGAACATGTATTTCCCTTTAATAATAGTTCCGATCAAGTCATTTATACAGGATGCAGAATAGGACACTCAAAATCTCCACACACATTTTTACACACATCAATAAATCCACCACAGTGTTCATCATGTGAATCCCTTCTGTCCGTCAGACATTTTATGTATTTGACTGTAAATATTTTACTCCTGTGAGCAAAAGTTTGAAAAAGTTTTTAAACAAGTAAATCCAGGGTTAGTTTTAAAGTTCTTCGAAACAAATTCATCTTAAAGATCTTTTCTATTTTTAATATCGAATAACGAAGGCTGACTCTCGCCACGAATATAGCCGTAGAAGCTGGCGTGGCGTTATAAAAGAAGGAGAGAAAATATTTCATAAGGCTAAATGATCTGCTGGAGAATCGCCTACGTTTGGTTTAGATTCCACCATACCTTACGTTTTAGGCGTTCATGACTACGGCTTTTAACTTCCGTCTTTGACTTCCTTCAGATCGTAGCTTTGATGACGATGACTCCGTGGATGGTAGCCGGCCCTCGTCAGCCCAGGCAGCTTTCAAAGTACCCAAAGTGCCGAAGAAACCCGCGGAATCAGCCAGCAGCTCCAGAAGACCCAGTGCGACAGGAACCACCAAAATGAGTGAGTACTGGAGTCACCCTCGTACACACACACACACACACACACACACACACGCACTGATGACTCAAAATTGAGCTGTTAGAGGATGGCACAGGAGGACATGGAGCACTGTCACAGGTAGCAGATGGCCCTGATGTTCTTCTTGAGGACTTTTAGAAGAAAGCTCATCAGTCAGTCAAGTCTTATTTGGCTGTTTGTGCCTCTCGAACAGGTTACCGTGTTACACTGACTCGGCAGCAGCAACTATTATCTCTTTCCTCGAAAGCCTGCCCGAAAGGCTGTTCTTTAGAAATGAGATTAAGGGATAAATTGTGTACCAGGAGAAAATTTCACGCTTAAAGGTAGAAAATAAGACACTTGATACTTGCCTTTTCTTCCATATTAAAAAAGCTAAAAATTTCCTCAACCATAAACCTTCACATTGCAAGTTTTATACATATAAAATCGAAGTTTAGACCCCTCTTCCAGCCATGCACTTATTTACATCTTTATTTTCCCAGCATTGCTTGGGCACAGTTTATTTATCTATTTTTTTTTTTATCTAGTGGCAAAAAAATACTAGCGGTAAGCACAACAGTAACACTGGCGAACTTCAGCATGGCTTTGCGAGTCTACTTTTGGTTCAAACCATCATTGCTAGAAAGCATTCGAGCTGCCTGTTGAGAAGAATTTCCAGCCACTTCTTCTACACATTCTTCCGCCTCCTTTGGTCGTGGCCGTACTGCCCATCTCCTCTGACGTCTGGAGTAATTTCAGTACAAGTAACTGTTGCTCGGCATCTATTAGCTCCAACTCCGACAAGAGCCGCCCAGTTTCATTCGCCGTTGTTTGTAGTAAACCACAAAATCTCATCAAGCGTGACTCAGCACATAGAAACCTCATCGCCAGCTAGCGGTCCGGCGGAGTAACTGCAGAGCGACACAGACACACCAACGCACAAGTATAAATGTTCTCAACGTGCTTCGGGTTCACAGCGGTCCTGACGCAGAAGCATGAATCAGACTCGAGTCATGTGTTTATTCCGCAGTGCATCAGTCGAAAGAGCTACAGAAATCCTGGGTGAAGGCCAGTAGTCGTTGGCTTTGATTCACGTTCGTTGTGATTTTCTACTTGTAGTTCAGATTGTCGATTGCATATTGGAAGAGAGATGCAGAGAAGAAAGTATCGACAGTAAGCGTGCTCTCGTCACCTTAGTGTGGCCTGGAATCCTGTTCCACTGAAGTTCTGGTTGAACAGACATGGATCTCATTGAAGGAGATTTCTTTCATTATTTGGATGACTTTTTTTTTTTTAATCCAAGCTGTCTTTAATTAATGCAACTGCACTGGTAAGGGTAAAGGTTTTTGCTTAAACTCGGTCTTAGCACAGCTGGGATTTAAACTCATAACTTTCTAATGAGCAGCACAAAATCTGAATTGTGATTTGCGAGGTTAAAGTGTCATATGATTTTTTTTTTCTTCTTTCCTGCTTTTCTATGAAAACTACAGGAGAAAAAATGGTTTAGGTCTGAAGGTGTAAAGTGCTGTTAGACTACTTTTATCTAGTTTCTGAGTAAATTTATTCCAAAGTAATAAAGTCTTTTCTAATAAAGGTCAGCAGTGTTTATCTGAGAGCGCTGCTAGTGATATTTGGTGTAAGTTGTTCTCAGATTCCTTAAGATATGAATAAAATATCTGTGGAGAAGAGTGCCTCGGGTCTCTGTGGATCCAAACAAATAAAGTGACCAGCTATCTATTCAGGAGAAAGCACATGCAGGATCTAGACGGGGGGAAAAAAACACTAAAGAGGTGTAGCTGTGATTTTAGTTTTTTTTTCTTTCTTAAAATTCTTCTTTACCTACCAAAAATGTATTAGATATAATCATAATAATTTAAATTATCCTTTGAAAGAGACTGCATTGTTGCCTGAAAAACAAATTGTGTTCATTGTTAAAATTAAAACCAGCTACCGTTCTGATTAAAATACACTGAAATACATTTACCGAAGAAAACACTAGCGAGACATCCTGTATGTTTTTCTTCACTTAACAGAGATATATTAGTAAAGTAGGCGTGTTTGCGACTTTGTTTGCATGGAATTTAATCGCACACTTGTAAGTGCGATTTTAAAAAATGTTCAGCGGCATCTGTTGAATTTTGGAACGAACTACAATTTTTACAAGTTGCCGCAAAGTGCATGAAATGAAGGGGTGTGGTCGCGTTTATTAAGTTGATTTCAATTAAGCACACATAAGCGTGTATTTAAAATAAACGTACAGCGCCATATGTTGAATTTTGAGATGAACTAATGATTTTTTTCAAGGTCTGTTATTATTATTTATTATGTTTTTTATGCATTTTTAAAAATAATTTTTGATGATTTAAGGGCATTTCCATTTAAGTTTTAAAGTAGCATATCTTCTCTTCCCGTGGCCTGATTGCGATTAAATAAAGTTTAAATATTACCTCGGATAAATACACCTGTGAAAAACCCATTTCAGTTTGTTCAGAAGTTTACGTGATGCGTGTAGAAACACAGACAAAAATTCCAAAAAAACATCTACTGTCTCAACATGTGTCTATTACTCAGCAGCTTACATCCACTCAAATTATTTTATTTATTTATTTTTTTTACAAATATCTTCAATTTACAGACTTTAGTTTTACAGTTTTTACAGTTTCAGACTTAAGTTTACTTTACAGTTTTATCATATGTTGCACACTCACAAGCGCATATTAAAAATTGACAGATGGACAAATATTTCAAAAACCATCTTGATGTGTTCTATTACTCATCTTACGCACCTCTAAATTATTTTTCTTGCGCAAATATCTTCAATGTACAGACACGCCAACTTTACAGTTTTATTACATGTATAGATATTGTACAGAATGTATTCAGTACTGAGATTAAATTTAAAAGCTTTCATTATGAAGGTGTTAAATGATAAAAGAGTCCTTCATTAGATTTTATTTTGTTCGTTACATTCTCACCGAAACTGTTGGCATGATTGGAAAAAATATCCTGTAGCTGTGTGTAAAGTGTGGTAGAGTTTACTCTGTAACAACTGAGATTTTAATAACAACCATAATGTTAAAAAATACAAATAAAAATAAAATAAAATCAGAGACTTATAAAAGTTCCAGGCGAATCCTTAATTGAACTCGGCTCTGTATGAGAGCGAGGCCACAGCAGGATTATTATTATTATTATTGTGCTAGAACAATGTCCTGTAATTTGATGTCGGGGGTGAGTTCAGGCTATTCCTGCCCAGCTGCTCCTCTCTAGCTGCTATATGAAATGCCATGAGGGAAAACTTTGGCCGGCTGCCTGTGTACTTGTGGTTTGGGTGAAACGTGTGGTATACAATATATGCAGACTTAATAGAGAGAGTAGCTGGATAGAGAGAAATGTTTGGAAGTGATTAGCATTATGGAATATATGCCAGTTCTATTTTTAGTTGGTTTTGACATTTCACGCAAATCCTTATACATTCAGGTTACGAACTTTCGAAGATATGAACATGTGTTTGTGCATGTTATTTATTTAATTGTTAGTTTATTTGACAGCGACGTTGTACATTAATTTACATATCTGTTTAGCCAAACGCTAAAAGCAGCAGCAATGAAGCTGGTACAGCTAATAAGCGCCAATCACTAATGAAGTTAAAATAATTGAGAGAACGGAGCCAGGTGAAAAGATGGCAGACATTGCTCATTCTTTTAAAGCGATTCGTTCAACCATCAGCACGATTCTGAAGAATACTGTACTGTAATGTACTGTGTATAGCCAATTGTGTTAGCATCCTAGTATTGAGACAATGTTTGTTTGACTTACGAACAAATTGGAGTTACGAACGATCTCTCGGAACGCAACTCTCTCGTACGTCATGAACTTACTGTGCCATGCTTTACCTTTTGTCACAAAAAAAGCTTCTGCTCTTAAAGTCTGAGTTTGCTGTATCTGTAGCTCTTGGCACCGATGTCCATCCTGAAACTCAACTGCTTGCTTCGCATTTCATCGGGGACGAAAAGGCTTACGTAAACTTCCTGATTCCACACACAAGCAATTATTCGCTCAGGTTTTCGCTCAGCAGGATTTTTCGCTCAGCAGGTCTCTTCAGCTGATGTTTGTTGATCACATGTTTGTCTCGCAGTCCGAGCCGTCCATCTTATGCACACTCAGGCGGGGGTTGCTCTCCCTCAGGACTTCAGATTGACAGCTCTGTAATGCAGAGAAAGGATGTCCATTAATGTGTCAAGTCTTTTTGTGTCCAGAGATTGTACCACAACGCAGTATGGATAGGACATTGACCTCTTTTTCTAAATATGATGTACAGAACGGAGGGAACCCCTATTTTGGCCCTGCACCGGTTTCCATAGAAACACTTCAGTGTGTGCTCAGTTGCTATGGAAACAGCCGCAACTGGCACTTACCTCTCTGTCTCTCAGGGAGCACGGTTTAAAAATGAGTTTTCTCTTCCAGAGTGTGTAATCGTGCAAGGGTGAGATGAAACTTTAGATATGATCGTAATTCTTTCTTCAAAGATTCTGCATTGATGCCTGAATATCAAATTGGGATCTTGTGTATAAAACCAGCAGCCATTTTGACTAAAAATACACAGAGACACATTAATCCCGTTATTCTATCACGATGAATGAAAACGACCAGGTCTCTCATACAAGAAAGACAAAACTTTAGCTTAGAAGTAAAAATGTCAGCTTGTATTTCTTTTAGAATGACATTGACTTTCCATATCCTTCAATATGGATAAAAAGTATTAGATCACAGTCAGACCTCCTGGCTATTAAACATCCTGCTTAAAAATTTTTTTTTCTTAAAAAGGGCAGTAAAAGAAATTGTGAACCTGACCGATGCCTTCCCTACAGGTGTGTCTAAAGATGGAGCCGCAGCCGGAGCTCTAGACGAGGAGGATTTTATTAAAGCGTTCACAGACGTCCCCACAGTTCAGGTAAGATATACACACGTCGACAAAATTGTTGGTATCCTTCGGTCAATGAAAGAAAAACTTACAATGGTCACATAAATAACTTTAATCTGACAAAAGTAATAATTTTAAAACATTCTATGAATGTTAACCAATGAAAGTCAGACATTGCTTTTCAACCATGCTTCAACAGAATTATTAAAAGAAATAAACTCATGGAACAGGCCTGGACAAAAATGATGGTACCCCTAGAAAATACTGAAAATAATGTGACCAAAGTTACATGTTAATTCAAGGTGTGTCCAGTAATTAGCATCACAGGTGTCTACAGTCTTGCAATCAGTCAGTGGGCCTATATATAGGGCTCCAGGTCGTCACTGTGTTGTTTGGTGACATGGTATGTACCACACTCAACATGGACCAGAGGAAGCGAAGGAAAGAGTTGTCTCAGGAGATTTGAAAAAAAAATTGAGACAAGCATGTTAAAGGTAAAGGCTATAAGACCATTTCCCAGCAGCTAGATGTTCCTGTGACTACAGTTGCACATATTATTCAGAAATGTAAGATCCATGGGACTGTAGCCAACCTCCCTGGACGTGGCCGCACGAGGAAAATTCATGACAAATCAAAGAGACGGATAATCCGAATGGTAACAAAAGAGCCCAGAAAGACTTCTAAAGAGATCCAAGGTGAACTTCATGCACAAGAAACATCAGTGTCAGATCGCACCATCCGTCGTTGTTTCAAAGTGGACTACATGGGAGACAACCAAGGAGGACACCATTGTTGAAAACAAATCATAAAAAAGCCAGACTGGAATATGCCAAACTACATGTTGACAAGCCACAAAGCTTCTGGGAGAATGTCCTATGGACAGATGAGACAAAAATTGAACTTTTTTTTTCCAAGGCGTATCGGCTCTATTTTCACAGACAGAAAAACGAGGCATATGAAGAAAAGAACACTGTCCCTACTGTGAAACATGGAGGAGGCTCTGTTATGTTCTGGGGCTGCTTTGCTGCATCTGGCACAGGGTGTCTTGAATCTGTGCAGGGTACAATGAAATCACAAGACTATCAAGGGATTCTAGAGAGAAATGTGCTGGCCAGTGTCAGAAAGCTGGGTCTCAGTCGCAGGTCATGGGTCTTGCAACAGGACAATGACCCAAAACACACAGCTAAAAACACCCAAGAATGGCTAAGAGGAAAACATTGGACTATTCTAAAGTGGCCTTCTATGAGCCCTGACCTCAATCCTATTGAGCATCTTTGGAAGGAGCTGAAACACGCTGTCTGGAAAAGGCACCCTTCAAACCGGAAACATCTGGAGCAGCTTGCTCATGAGGAGTGGGCCAAAATACCTGCAGAGAGGCGCAGAAGTCTCATTGACAGTTACAGGAATCGTTTGATTACAGTGATTGCCTCAAAAGGTTGTGCAACAAACTATTAAGTTAGGGGTAAGTTATCATTTTTGTCCAGGCCTGTTCCATCAGTTCATTTTTTTTATAATTCCGTTGAAGCATGGTTGAAAAGCAATGTCTGACTTTCATTGGTTAACATTCATAGAATTCTTATTTATTATTACTTTTGTCAGATTAAAGTTATTAATGTGACCATTGTGAGTTTTTCTTTCATTGTCCGAAGGGTACCAACAATTTTGTCCATGTGCGCACTCACTCACTCACTCACTCACTCGCTCGCTCGCTCGCTCGCTCACTCACTCACTCACTCTCTCTCTCTCTCACATTACATTGGCTGCAGATATTAAAAGTTTGATGGATAATCTTAATACAGTGTACAAAATAATCAGTCTAAAGGTGCATGGTGTGATGTCGTATTTATGTATTTATTTTCTCTCCTTTATCTTATAGATCTACTCCTCACGTGATCTGGAGGACAATCTGAACAAGATCCGAGAGATTCTCTCTGATGATAAACATGACTGGGATCAGCGGGCTAACGCAGTGAGTGTTGGAGTCCTAGAAGCAGACACTTTTGACGATAGACATGCATTTATAACTTTCATTTGCATCCTGTCATGATGGTACAGAATTAAATGCCATGTGTAAGCACCAGTTATCGAAAGTGAGTAACCGGTTAATCATTAGGAGGAGCGCGAAAAGTGAGGATAATTATATAATTTTCCCACCTCAATAAAAAAAAAAAAATTCCTGCTTTCATCTTTTATCTTTTGTCAAACAGACCTGCAGCCTCAATTTACCAGCAGACACAGCATGTTTGATAAAAATTCAAGTTTATTTGTATTAAATAACATTCTCATGAAATTGGTATGTTTATTAAATTCCTGCTCATAAAGTTATAGCCTGTTTATTTAATAAACCACTAAATGGAGCAGGGGTAAAAACAGAAATGAAGGGAACAGCGTCCATCTTAAAATGAAAACCAGGCAGGTAGCATGTGTCTGCATGAGAGTAAAAAAACTCTCTGCCTCTAAGACATTTTCAGTCCTAATCCACTCCTTTATACAAGCCGACACTGCTACCCGTGTTTTCTTTTTCAGAGAGTGTAATAAATAACCAAATAATTTTTCCTTTCGAAAACTGGCATCTTAAATGGGTAACTTGGTATTTAAACACTCATGCACATCTGTTACACTGCAACAGTAATTTGATCAGGCCGAGCACTTCAAGGAGATGCATGTCTTTGCATTGTGATCAGAAATACCGGCAGGTACAAACACAGGCTGTACAATTTGTAGACATGTAGTAGCTAAGCACATTTTTCATTGATTGTTTATGTATTTTTGTCATATCATAAAATGATTTCTAGTGCTGCCCAATCATAGCTCGTTTCTTTATAAGTGCTAAAATCTAGTGTGCCATCAAAACAATATATATTATTTACTGCAAAATCAACATCTGAGCTTATTACATACAAATGTATTTATTTTTTAGCTCCTACTTTATAATCATGTTTTACTGTCCCAATTTTTTTAGCCAAAGTTTAAAACACGTCATAACCTTTAAGACCGTTGCACCACCTGAGAGTCCGTATGGATCAGATGTTAAAGCTGCGTTTAAGCGAGAATTACTTAAGTGCTGGTGCTCTGCTTGTTTTTACGTGTGTGTGCATGTTTGTGGATGCTTTCACTCCTTTGAGTGTTAAAGATTTTAATCTGTCCTGAGTATTCTCGAGTCTGCACCTTGCATAGTGGTATAATCTACAGTGTAAGGTAGTTTCTTTAACTGTGGTCCAGAACAAATGCAGGTGATGTATAAGGCATTTTTTTTCCTACACAGTATTGTTTTCATGAGAAAACCTTAAGCATGGTATAAGGTTCAGATTTCCCAGAAGGTTGTAATACCGACTAAAAGGATTTTACTCTGTTTGATGCCGAGGTCTCACAGTCTTTGAAAATTATTTTTTACATTTGGTTTAGTACATTTTAAATCTTTGCCAACTCAACTCTCTCTTTTTCGTTTCAGTTAAAGAAGATCCGCTCTCTGCTGGTCGCAGGGGCGAAAAACCACGACTGTTTCTACCAGCACCTGCGCGTCCTGGACGGCGCGTTTAAGCTTTCAGCTAAAGACCTGCGATCGCAGGTGGTGCGAGAGGCCTGCATCACTGTGGCGTGAGTGACGGACAGAAAAGCTTTATTTCAGAGCAGCCGCTTCACTCAGCCTGTCGAGATCCTGTCACCTAATTAAGGGGTTGAAAATAAGTGATAGCATAAGGAAGTGCAAAGAAATGGATTTGTTTAAATGTACCAAACTAGGGGGGGAAAAGATGCTGTATAAGATTAGTGAACTTTTGCACGAAAGGTTTTTTTTTTTTTTTTTTTTTCATTCTGATTTGTTAGCTGTTTGTGTCAGCACACATTTTTTTGTTTGTTTGTTGTTGTTCTCTTTAGGCACCTGTCCACGGTGTTGGGGAACAGGTTTGATCATGGAGCAGAGGCCATCGTTCCTGTGTTGTTTAATCTCATTCCCAACTGTGCAAAGATTATGGCAACCTCTGGCACTGCAGCAATTCGCATCATTATACGGGTGAGGACGCCTCAATGTTTCAACGTTTTTGATATGTAAGAAATAAAGTACTGCTCATATGATGCAGTACTGATGAAGTAGGGCTGTTAACACTCTAAAGTTTATCATTTTTTGACAACGGCAAGTCCATGTGTGTTTGATTGGTCTTTAATATAGTAAAAAAAATGACATGTCATAAATTAACCATTTTTATAGTTAGATTTAATGTTGTGAAACAGCCGCAAGGCAAGTTAGTTCCTGTTTTCATTTAATGGCAGCTACAAACAGTTATTTCCCATAGTTTTTTCTTTTTGTTTCTCAGTTAATAAGACACAAAAATATAGCTTGCCACATTTATTGAGGAACTGAAAAACACAATACACCGCTCAACAGAATGCGGTTAAAGTGCTGATCGTGATGACTTCTCACATCAACGTGAAATAGACATGGGCTTATGCAAGGTGATAGGACACTCAAAAGCTACACACACATTTTTACTGTC
Source organism: Clarias magur (assembly GCA_013621035.1). Classification (NCBI taxonomy): domain Eukaryota; kingdom Metazoa; phylum Chordata; class Actinopteri; order Siluriformes; family Clariidae; genus Clarias; species Clarias magur. The sequence goes on from QNUK01000012.1 coordinate 2,969,152, forward strand.
TAGAGAAAATCCACCACAATGTTCATCATGCAGAACCCAGCCGTCCATCAGACATATTTTATTTGTCATGGTTTATTCTGTTGACACTTTTTTTAAAAAGTTTTTAAAAAAGTAAATCCAAGTTTTAAAGTTCTTAGAAAATTTTTTTTTAGAAAATCTTATCCTTTTAATGTTGAATTACCAAAATGACTCTCGCCATGAATATAGCGATAGAAGCTGGCATGGCGTTAAAAAAAGAAAGAATGAAATGGACATGTATATTCGGATTTAGATCATATGGAGCATCTGCCATATCTGGTGGAACCCTGGCATACGAATGCCCTCCCTTATGAGTCTTAGGAATTGAAATTTTGCAAAGAATTCGCATCAGCATACGAAGCATTTTCCGGCATATTAACCGAACGTTGGCTAAAATGTGCTAATCCGTACGTCCAGGAGTCGTTTAAAACTTGTTTGCGTCAGTGAAAAGCCAAGGGAAGCGAGTTTACGAATTTTACAATATTGTCCTTGTGCGTTTTTTTTGCATTTTGCACAAGATTTAGTGTAGACGTATGACCATAAAAAATGTCCCGAAAAATGTAGCAAGAAGCAAAGGGAGCCATAAATGAAGGTTACTTGAGATTTAATGTCTATTTATTTCGTATTTCAGTGTTGAAAATTGGAACTCGCCTCCGGTTAAATTCATATGTCGAAGTCCTTTTGGATTAGCTGTTGTTATACAAGCTATAGTATTTAAAACCGGTGTAAGAGTTGCTGTTATAGAATATTAAAAGACAGCGATGGACCAACCAGATCTGGGAATTCAACAGCACTGGGGTATAGATCCAGTTTAAGTTGTCTGCCCAAATATAGCGTGAGAGAATTAGAAGAGCAAAAATTAACAGAAACATGAAAATTCTAAGAAAATAAGGCTATTATACAGATATAAAATGTTGAAGCATATACATATAGTATCAAAAAATTTTTTTTAAGTGGTCAACCACACACGTATGATTTTAATAGATGTTTACTGTTTGTTTTGTTTGCAGCACACACACGTTCCCCGTCTGATTCCTCTCATCACAGGAAACTGCACGTCAAAATCCGTGGCTGTAAGGAGGTGAGACGACAGCAGCGCCACTCAACACCAATTATGTACCGAAACACTAATCATGTGCAATTACCTCATTAGTAACCCTCTGACTCCTCCCTCAGACGCTGTTATGAGTTCTTGGATCTGCTCCTGCAGGAGTGGCAGACTCACTCTCTGGAGAGGTATACAGAAAAGCAGAACTACAGGGAATGATTTTCAAGCTTCTATAGCACTTCCTCATGCTCTCTCTCTCTCTCTCTCCGTCTGTCTGTACTCTTCAGGCATGCAGCAGTTTTGGTAGACAGCATAAAGAAGGGAATCAGAGATGCAGATTCAGAAGCTCGAGTGGAGGCCAGAAAGTACGGCTTCATAACTTCAGTGGACTTTAAATGATCAATATTTCCTGAATTACGATTAATGTAGAATTTTCTTCTTCTCTCAGGGCCTACTGGGGGTTACGGTCTCATTTCCCCACAGAGGCGGAGTCTCTGTATAACGCGTTAGAATCGTCCTATCAGAAGACGCTTCAGTCTTGCCTGAAGAGCTCGGGCAGCGTGGCGTCACTCCCGCAGTCGGATCGCTCCTCCTCTAGCTCGCAGGAAAGTCTCAAGTAAGTACAGGACACTTCACCAAGCAAATCACTAGTCAAGTTTTCTAGACAGAAATTACTTGAAACTGGGGGAAAGTTTTCCAGGGACAACAGTTGTGCTGTTGTTAGTTTGCTCAGAAACATACGAGTGTGACATGTTAATAACGATAAGAATTAAGCTAGGCTTGACTTTGATTAAATAAAATGTGCGTTAAATGTAATAATTGTAAGGAATAACTTCTTCCTTAATGATCACTTATGGTGAGGGCTGCCCAAGTGTATTCGGCCACCCTTTTTTAAAAAACTGTCCCGAAGAACGATGTCATCCGCACGCGTTTAACTAGTAGCTGACCGTTCTCTTGTTATGCGCCAGCCATGGATTGCCCTCCTACATAAACGCTATCAAAACTTGGATCTGAATGACTGTGCAAAAATATAAAATGTATATTTTTTTTTTTGGTCGCAGAACCAACCAAAAAAAAAACAAACAAAAAAAACATTAAAACCCGTGATCTTATGATTCTTAACCCTTGACCCAAAACAGTTGGACTTTTTTTTTTTTTGCTGATGTTTGTATAGTTGGTTTAAAAAAATAAATAAAAAAAGTTTAACTGTTTTGGGTTAAGGGTTAAAGGTCACATAGACAAAGTAAAAGCACATTCATAGGCCCATGAGTTTTAATGGTTTATTAAAAAGATGTCACTCAATATTGGCCTTTATATATTTATTAAAACATAATAATGCAAAAAATGTATTAAAATGCTTTGGTTTTTAAGGGCATGTTTGTACACAGCATGTTTAGGTCTTTATTTATTTAGTTAGTTTTCACATACGAATTGATGAAGGGGAGGGTTGGATCTCTGAAATGTGAAATTAATGGAAATATCAAATAGAAATCACAATATCGTGTTGAAGGTCATAAGTACTGTTTGTGTTGTTTGCTGTATGTAGTCAACCACGTTTGTGCCGACCCTTTCCGCTGTATATTTCAGACCTGTGGGGAAACACTGACTTAAATGGGTTTCTGTGATTACGCTCTCACATTTTGTACAGAATTTGCACATTTTTAGAATTGCCCTGTTTTATTTATCAGCCTGCATAACGACGGCACAGATACAGCAGCAAACTTTTTTGGGCAGTGCTATTTTATTTATTTATTTATTTATTTAACTTTTTATTTTATCGTTTGTTCATACGGACTTGTATGTTACCTGATATGGAAGTTGTAAGCAGAAGCCAAGATGCCTGGAATCAGTGGCATCAGGCTTCTAGGGAATAGTAAGACATGATTAATAATAATAATAATAATAATAGTAAGCCAGAGTCATAAGGCACCTCTATTGCACCAAACTAGTGCTTAATTCTCACCCTTCACATTTATCGATCAGGAGATTGAGATTTACTGTATATTGTGTGATCTGAAAAGATTTGTAGAATCTTGATCCATTCTGGGGTTTTTTTTCTCCTTCTCATTTCCTTTTTTCCTTTTTTTTTTTTTTTAGTCGACCATTGACCACCAAATGGTCAGCTGCTCCAGGCAGAGGTGAGTAGATTGTTTGCTTGATTCTTGATGTAAAACTTAAGAAGCTTCTTTCATATAAGACTAATAACTGTTTTATGTTACATGATTGTTTCTCAGTTCCAGTCGGCTCCAAGTCGTCAGGCTCACCAGGTTCCCTGCAGCGATCCAGAAGCGATGTGGATGTAAACGCAGCAGCCAGTGCTAAAGCCAGACACGGTGGACAGACGGGAGCCGGCCGCCTCACTACAGCTTTACCCCCAGGCACCTATGCATCGCTAGGTACCTGCTCAGAAAACACTCAGGGAAAAGCTTTTCACTGAAATCTGAAATGTCCTTTCACCTCCCTCACAAACTCACACATCTCTCCTTTCACTTTCTCTTTGGGAGTGTGTTCTTCAGTTTTACTCCCTTACTTGGAATTAAGTGATCCGAAGTATGTCCGTGTTCTTTAAAGTTGTATGTGCGCATGTTTCTGAACTGTGTGTGTTCGTCTGAGTGCATACTCTTTCTCTCTCTAACTGGTTTGCTGTGCTCCTCCCTCTCTCTCTCTCTCTCTCTCTCTCTGTCTCTCTCTTTCTCTCCTCTCGCTTAAAGATGATGCCTCTGATAAGGATGGTAAGATCAAATTGTAGACATCCCGTCCAGCCATCTGCTTTAGCTTATCTGTTTTTCCATTCTTCTTTCCCTCTCTCACTCTCTCTCTGGTCTTCTTTCCTAATTCACACTTTCGGCATTCATGTCATCATGTTCTCATGCTTCCTTGGTGGACTTTTGCAGATCTTTCTTACCTTCGCGTACATAAATCACACAGATGTTCATTATCTATTTCCAATGGAAAATTTTGCATACATAGATGAACCTCTGTGTCGCGTATTAGTCTCGGAGCTTTCTGGTGCAAACCCATATCACTCCTCCACTATCCTATTCTTTGTGCTTCTTGTTTGTGCTGCAATGTTGCTGCACCCTGCTGGAGAGAAGCAGTACTGCAGACTCTTGCTTCTTCAGACTGGAATTGTGAATTATGTTCAGCTCCTTAATCTGGATGTCCTCCATGCACATTTCTTTTTCCTAATGCGTTGTTCCATCTGCCTACTTAACCTTTGTGCTGATTGTCAGTTAACCTGTTTCTCTAACACTGAATTTGTCTGGCTACCAACAAGAAAGTAAAAAATATATGTATTTATATAATAAATTAATGAATTGCGTTATTCTGTGTAGTTAATTGTGATAATTCATAGTATTGTTTGGTTTAATCTGATCCGAAATAGAGCATTTTACAGCTTTTTACTCCTACTACTGTGCTTGTGCCTAGTAATTTCTAGTGCATTTGTTAGAGAGGGTATTTTTGTTAACGCAGCTTGAAAAGTTCGGTTTTTAATACAGTCTTCAGATTTTAGTGTTTTATGACCACCAGATTAATAGTTACTAATTTGCATTTAAGGTTCCAGTCACCATTTTAGCATTTATAATACCATATTAAGGCTAATATTTCAATATTTGTCACGTGTAATTTAGAGCACAATGGATTTATTATTATCATTATTTATTTATTTTTTTCCACACATCTCAGTTAGGAAGCTGGGGTCAGAGCGTAGGGTCAGCCAGGGTAGAGCGCTCCCTGGAGCATGTGGGGTTGCTCAAGGGTGGAAACAGTGGAAACTTGCCAATACTGGGGTTTGAACCCCCGACCTTCAGATTAGTAACCCCGAGCTGTAACCATTTGAGACACATAACATAAACAACCCTGACAGCACTTATATTTAGACTTTTGTTTTTGAGCGATTTTAAAGAGACAGAAAACAAATTGGAATTTTTGTTTTGTCTGTGCACTTTCAGGTCGACTGCGCACTAAGCAGACGTTATCAACCCCATCAGGAATGAGCAGCACTCAGGTGGACTCGAGGGCCCGAAGCAGGACTAAGATGGTATCTCAGTCCCAGCGTAAGTACTTGCACATGAACACCAGTGATTCAGACACTTGTATGAAGTTGTGCACACATCAGATCACTCTTTTATGTGCACCGGTAGTCCCCTACTTACGACCGAGTTCCGTCTCGTATAATTGTAAATATTGGTGCACTACAGTGTGTATTTCTTGTACGGTACACGTGAGCTACTTCCGCGGGGTTTTTTTTTTTTTTTTCCACATCTACGAATGTGTCTGTGGAAATTCATAACTCAAATGTCCGTAAGTCTGGGACTACCTACATATATAAACAAACTCAGTAGTCAGTTTATTCAGTACATTTAATTTGTATCAATTATCGACTGTTAATGTTTATTTTATCAGGTAACATCTTTGCTGGTGATCAATTACTGACTAAAGTGCGCAAACTTTCACCTACATTCTTACCCCATTTATCACTGGAAAGGGATTGTCGTATGACCACCAGCATTTACACTGACATGGTAGTGGATGCTGCGCTGGTACAAGCAACAGCAGTGTAACTTGTCACTTGAACTGTGTACTGTGAACTGAGGACACTTCCTGTCACATAATTAGATGCACCTACTATAAAGGTTACATACAGTTGCACCGTTTCATATTAGCGAGCACAGAGGTTATGTAGTTCGCAGCTTTTCTTTTGCAGACAGGAGCGTTTACTGCTACCTCATACGAGATGCAGGAGACAAAATGTTGACTTAATTAAACTTTCAGCCAAAACACAGTATTGGTGCTGATTTTTTATTTTTAATTAATTAATTAATTAATTAATTTTGTGTGTGTGTGTGATACCTGTAATACAGAAAATGTGTGTGCCGAAGGAGCTACTTCTGAGGTTTACGCAACATGGGAGTGACCGATCTTGCTTGCCTAAACATTTCAAGTTGCAAAAAAATATTTAAAATGTAAATTATTCATATTTCTTTGAGTATTGATAATAAAATAGTTTAAGCTTCTAGAAGCATATAATCTGTTGATATTTGTTGCTTAATCTGGTTTTTGGTAAAGGCTTAAAAACCAGAAAAATCTGTAGTGTCCGTAACCAGGTCAAATTCATGTTGCAGTATCATAATTAGAATAATACACTTTTTCAAGTTTGTTTCTTTTCATGTGAAATTTAAAAGTTTCATCTGAATGACAGTTAAGATCGTTTTAATTCAAAAAAGTTCCGGACACTACAGACATAAAAGGACCTGAAACTGTATTTAGCAAATGTGTTTCTTTTTATCTGATACAAATATAAAAGTCTATGCATAATTACAAAAAAAAAACTAAAACAAAGCATGGATCGGGAAGAGTATTATGAAAAATGGTGCTATCTGAAAATTTCCTTTTCAAGGTGAGACACTTAACATTTGAGCACCAATACCAGGTTTTTTTGGCTGTTTATATGTGAGTTATGATGTATTTTAGATTAAGTAGTTAAGTGCAGAAAATTTCCAAGCCATGATTCGATACAAAGCCTGTTAGTTCGGTTTTTGAGTTCGGCACAGACTGACATTGATACTCTTTGATTCATTTGCTGTTTGAGAGAGGGGAAAAAAAGGTAAAATTGTTTCATGCATCGATTAGAAATATGACCGCGTGGGGCAGGGGTGCCGTAATCAAAGTACAAAGATCACAAAGCCGTGTTCAGATTGCGGATGTCTTGTTGAAATTTGGTGTGTTCTACAGATTTAAACTGACGAATTATAATATTTTTTTAAAAGAAATACTGTACATCATACATGAAATATTTTAAATCTGTCTTTTCTGTAATTGTTAGTCATTTCTGTGCGCACCCTTGTGTCATGGCATGCGGTGTCCACGGAGTCAAATGCACTAGGTGTTTGTTCAAACAAATGAAACGCTGCATGCGTCAAAGTCACCCTCAGGCTTTCAGAGTCACTGTAGGATTGACACCTGACCCGTCTTGGTTTCGTCACTTCACGCCTAAATTTCGTGCCTAAATAGGAAAATCGCAATTCAGATCCGTCTCGATGCTCAGTCAATGAAAAAAAAAAATTTTTAATCTCTTTGGCACTGCTCAACCTGATACACTCATACCAGTGCAACAACCAGTACGATGCCATTACATACCAAACGAAAAACACACACGTTTATTATAATAGTCAAATTCACATGCACATTCAAGTAATTAACACACTGTTAAAGATTCCTGTACACAACATATAAGTGTATGCCACTTGCCGTAGCATACACTCTCTGTCCAAGAGCACAGTGTGTGTGTGTGTTACTGTGGTACTATCCTGCTGTCGGGATGTAACACACGGCTCCTTCCAACTGTTTCTGTGCCTCTAGGTTCCGACGATTCCGATTGCACGCCAGGTACCCTCGTCTGACGTGTTGGCGAGTGTGTTAGTGTGTGCGAGTGAGCGAGAGTGCGCTTGTGTGCGAGTGGTTACCTGCATGCTGTGTGGTATTCACTTGGGTGTGTTGGTGTGAGTCCATTTCTGCCTGTAGGACAATTGAGAGCCAAACGCACTCCTGCAATCTCACACATTTAATGTGTGTGTGTGTGTGACTCATCATCGACTTAAAATGAGGCATTAAAGCATTCATTTTGCCTTAAAGAGAAGCATACATCGGCGACATCGAGAATCATAAAGTGCGAGAGTGTCTGTTAGGGATTTCATCGTCTTTCATCATCTTTATTTATTTATTTATTTATTTTTTACATTTTTTCCCTTCACAGCTTACCGCAGTGTCGTTCGGCAGCTTTCTGAATCTCTGTGCGCTCTTGACATTTGCTCCTTTTTTATTTCTAGGCTTATATTTTTATTCACTCGTACATTGGATTGCTCAAGCTACTGTACATGCATGTTTTTTTCATTTTTATTTTTTTTTTTTTACTTCTAGTTCATAATGCATTGCTTCGTTTTTAATGTGCTTCTCCTCCTTCTACCTAACGGGCCTCACGGCTCTCCTTCCACTTCCTATGATTTTGGCCCATGATTATTGACTCAGGATCACAGTCTGCTACACCTTCTGGTGGTAAGAATTTCCACATATTTTACCCGTCACATCAAACTCGCCCTTTTTTTTTTTTCTTCTTCTTTTGCTTTTACACACCCTCCCACTGGGATCTACCCTTCTTTTCCTTCGTGGTTGATGGAGACACATGGACGTCGCTGTCCACTCTTACACTCGGTGCTGCACGTACACTGTACAGCTTCTCTGCCTGGCTTGCTCTGAGTGCCTTAGCGACGGTCTATAAAATTTAATGAGAAATTTCTGCTCGAATTCTGTTAGTCATGCATCTTGTCAGTCATTGTAAAGGAATCATTTCCGATGGAAACTGGAAACGTGCTGTATTTGGCGTCGCAGAGAAAAGTCTGGAGGAGCTGGTCCATGTTTGTGTATTCATTAGTGTTAGAAGAGATTTCTGCTGTGCACTGGCCACATCTCATTTTGTATTTTCATTTTTTTCACGTTTGGTGACACCACATAATTTATTTTACCTGTGTGTGAATTCTTGTAGTGCAAGTTCCATCCTAGTCGTAAAAGTACAGATATAGTAAACTTTGGCTTTCAATAATACTTGTTATTGTGACCGTTAGTTTCTCTCTCTGTGCGGTTCATTAGTCCAAGTAGTGTGTGTGTGTGTTCTGTTTGTTCTATATAGGAACGTTCCAGTGTTTTTCAACCGAATCTCTGTCTACTGACCACAAATGGTCATGAGAATCCTTTTTTTTTTTTTTTTTTTTTTTTTAAGTACTCACCATCCACTTTATTAGCTCATTCATGCAATTAGCCAATCAGCCATCCATCATGTGGCAACAGCGTTGTTCATAAAATCATGCAGATACAGGTCAGAAAATTCAGTTTAGTCTGCCTTTTAAATCAAGCCTTTAAAAAAAAAAAAAAACAGGGGAAAATATGATTTGGTCTTTGTGCTATGTTGTTGTCGTTGCCAGCTATGCTATTTCAGAAACTGCTGATCTCCTGTGATTTTCACACACAACAGTCTCTAGAGATCACACCGACTGGTGCAACAAACATGAACCATCCGGAGAGCAGCGTTTCTGCAGACATCTTGTCAACAAGAGAAGCCTAACTGATATGATGGCTTCGGTATCTCAAATATCCACTACTTACAGTTATGGTACGGTGAGCGGAAAAGCATCTTAAAATGGACAATGTGATGAACCAATAGGAGGATGGCCTGCAACAGGAGAGAACCACATTCAGGGCTCAGAAGGACCAAGAACGACCAAACAGTGTTTCTTTTTCCACAGAATCTCCACTCTGTGTTTTTTCCCCCCTTAATATTGTGTAATATCTGGAGTCTGAGAAGAACAGATGTTTGTGAAATGCTCAGATCAGCCCATCTGGCACCAACATCACAAAGATCAAATTTTCCCCATGATGTTGTTTGATGTGATTGTTAACTCTTAATCTCTTGACCTTTATCTTTATGATTTTATCCTTTGTGTTGCAATAAATGTATCGTACCAAAGTGTTACTAATAAGGTGGAAACTGAGAGTATGATGTATGTGTACAGAGTCGGCCGAAAAAGAATTATACCCACTTCAGGAAAAGAAAAATAGTATGATGTATATTATATTCCTATAGTAGTAATAATAATATCATATTATCATCATATATGAATATAAAACATATAGCAATACAATTACTATTAACATATTTCATGGTTTTCTTTTCCTGAAGTGTGTATACATTTCTTTTTGGCTGACTCTGTATGTATACAGTAAATGTGGTGTAATGGAGATTAGATTGGAAAATGTTGGAGTGTTCTTTTAATGTAGGAACGTTCTAATCTCTTTTTATTCTCTTTCTCTCTCTCTCTCTCATCAGCGGGCTCTCGCTCTGGCTCTCCAGGCCGTGTGTTGACCAGCACAGCTTTGAGCACGCTCAGTACAGGCGCCCAGCGGGTAAGCGCCGCCCCAGGCTCACAGAGACGCAGCAGAATCCCTCGCAGTCAGGGCTGCAGCCGAGATTCAAGCCCCACCCGTCTATCCGTGGGTAAGCATCAAACCGCTCTGTCCGTATCTGGCTTTGCGTCTGTGATGACACTAGGAAGTCACTTTGGATTTTTTTTTTCCCTCATTTGTGATTATTGATTTTAACTAAAAACAAATAATAATAATCTCCCGAATGTCGTTTGAGTCATTTGTGCTCTTAAATTCTTGAGAGTCTTTGATTTGCTGCTTGCAAAGTGTTTTTAAATCCTTTGCTTTGTGATTGTGGGCTTTTACGTTGGTGCGAGGGTTACAAATCGTATTCTTACCGCTCTTAAAATCTGCTTTTTTGATCAAAGCGCCATCAAACGTCAGCCACATCTACAACGGAGCAAAAGGAGGTATGCTTTCTGCGCTTCTTTCTTTCTTTCATCCATCCATCCATCACATTACAATAACCCGCCCATCTGTCAGTCTGTCCGTCTCGGCGCTGGCTGGATTCGCAGAGGTGTTTAATGTTATTGTGCTGCTTTCGTCTGCTTGGAAAGACGGGACTCGCTCTCGTATTAACCTGCTGAGCTAATTCACAGGGCTGAATCAAACAGGAATGTCGACGCAAATTTCAAAAGAAAAAAAAGCTGTAACGCTTTACGCTACAGTTCACAAGAATAAACGACAGATCAGCATCTCTAACTTCTCATCCTTTTCCCCCCCATGGAGTCTCCAATTTTCCATTTCATTTCATTTTAGTGCCTGAATCGCTAACAGCTTGTGTACTGTATAGACAAACAGAATTTTATTTAAGTTTTCTGTCACATCTGTAATGTATGTAGATATTCAGCGTGAAGTAAGTCAAGATTTTTAAAATAGGACATCAATTCATTAGTAGTGTAGTCTCTTGCTCTGTTTCATTGCTTTACTGTTGTGTATGTTAAGCTTGTTCTTTCTCTCTTATCCTCCCTCGTCCCCTTCCTACTGTCTCTGCTGTAATATTTATGGCTCTGTGTGTCCCTTTCATTGTTTTCTTCAATCTTTTGTTTGTCTTTTCTTATTCCTGTCCCTTGTGTTGGGGTGGGTCAGCGCGGGGTAGTCGTATACCGCGGCCTAGTGTGAGTCAGGGCTGCAGCCGCGAGGCCAGTCGAGAGAGCAGCAGAGACACCAGCCCTGTGCGCTCCTTCACACCACTCGGTGAGTAGCCACAGCCGTCGCTGCAAACAGAACCACATACAAGCTGTGGCTCCACGGGGGTAGGAAATGGATTTTTTTTTTATATATATATATATATAAAAAAAAAATTCATCTATGGCTTTTTAATATTTTGTGCATGTACGCTACTCTCATGGTAGCTTCCTGGACCTGAATGTAGCTTTTTTTTCCTTCATGTGCCTCCTTTTTTTTTTATTTCTTTTTTTTTATCAAACATCATGGTCCATCAAGTTAAATAAGTATTTTGGCTGAAGTTTCAAAATTTTTTGTTCCAGTGGGGTGAGAGGGGGGGGGGGGGGGGGTATGGGTTTGCTTATCATTCAGTTAAAAAAACATATGCAGATGTGATTCAGAGGGATCACAAACATACATGCTGCCTTTTAGGTTTTCCTTTGTTTTATGCTGCAAGAAGAGGCCTTGGAGACCTAGATTGCAATCTTCGAGTCTAAAATAACATTTGTTTCATTATGAAGGAAAATGTAAGATCTAAATACAGTGGTACCTCGGCATACGAACAACGCAGTTTAAGAATGTTCGCCGTGAGAACTGAAATTTTGCAAGACATTTACTTCAGCACATCAGCCGAACTGAAGTTGCACGTACTGTACATCCGGGAGGCGTTCAAAACTTGTTTGCATCAGTTCGAAGCCAATCGGAGTTCAGGTTATTTATTTATTTATTTATTTATTTATTTAGGGAGGGGGTGGGTTGCATTTTGTGCAAGATTTAGTGAAGACATAGCACCATGGATCCCAAGAATGGTAGCAAGAAGGAAAGGGAGCCGCTTTCAATTTGGTTTTTAAAGCAGCCGGTGCCGCGAGGAATCATAAATGAATGTTAAGTGAGGTTTAATGTCATTTTATTTCATTGCCATGTCTTTTCTAAATGTTTTGATTGTTTTTTTTATTGTCAACTTGCAAATTTTTTTTTTTTACTTGGTGATTTTATTTATTTATTTGATAAATGTTGCGTAATTTTCACAAAACAAAGACCATACAAACTACATTTAGAATACATTGAAATTGAGGTAATATTAGCTAATTTCAGAGATTTTTATTTTTTTATGAGAATGTCTACACTGGTGCTAAGACTACAACATAAAAAAAATAGTTGCCTGAAGCAGTCAAAAGTTTTTAAACTTTAAATAACAGAATCCGTATCGATGAAGGACATCCTCCTCACCGTTGAATTGTCCTGTAGGGTAGAATATAGAAGCTGATCATACAAGCAGAAGTGGACTTTTACCTTTGAGACTCACAAGTGTTGATCACAAAGTCTGGTGTTTTGGTGAAGGCTCAGTCACTTGTGGTTGCTGTGGTGGACTTTAACACTTACTTGGTTATGAGTGTTGTGTGTGTGTATGTGTTTGTTGCAGCTTCACGACACTACTCTCGCTCTACTGGTGCTCTTCATGCCCCAGATGCCTTTGGGGCAGCAGGTGAACTATGATCCATGGCCTGCGCAGACTTTATTTCAAAGCAAAATGCATTTGTGTTTTCTTCTCATTTGTTCATCCCAGTCATCCCTTTTTCCCCCTCCCTTTCAGTTCAGCCTCCATTGGATTGCATGCTTTATGTTTAGCTTCCATAATAACTATTTCTTCCCACCTTTAATAAATAAATTGTGATGATGCTCTCCAGCAAACAGCCACAAATGTGAGAAGCGACAAATCCGCTGAAGATCAGAATTAGAGGAGTTAAAGGAGCACATTTATAGCCTTCTTCTGTCTGCAGGTCATATGATTGATTACTACAGATCAGGTAACTTTATTCAACCTGACAAAGTGTGCCCTTATGTGGCAGAAGTTAGAAGACACAAAAGGGACAGTTAGGAGCAGGAAGGACAGAGTTTCAGTGAGTTTTCTGCATTTGAAGCTTTTTGCTGTCAGTCTGAGTAGACTAAATTAATCTGATTTCAATTGATCATCGTCAGTGGTTTTTTTTTTCCTACATTCTAACCTACATTTTCATTTTATCGTATGTAATTTACTTACTTTTTTTTTTTCTTTTTCTTTCAGTGGTGGTATTTTGTATAATTTTTTTTCCTGTGTATCGTAATGTGTTTTGTGTTTTATGTTTTAAGTTTTTACTCCCCCTCCGAAGTGTACGTGTTCATACGTGATAAGCTGATGTGTGTGTTATTACAACGTGTACGATGTGTGTTTTTAGGTTCAGGTTTGGGGATCTCCCAGTCCAGTCGTCTCTCTTCCTCCGTCAGTGCCATGAGAGTGTTAAATACGGGATCAGACGTAGAGGAGGCCCTCGCTGATGCGCTGGTAAAAAAAACAAAAAAAAAAAACACCTTTAGATAAGTGAACACGACGCTTTTAATCAGTCAAACGTGTCTGTGATTCTGTGCTTGACTTTGTGCTAACTGTGGTATTAAAAACCTGGTTGTGTTAATGCTGCCAGCTGTTAGGAGATATGCGGAGCAAGGTCAGTCTCAGAGTCTGCTTGTCTGTCTGTTGCAAGTGTTTGTCACATTATTTGTTGTCTACAGATTAATTCATATGTTTATTCTATTATTATTGTAAGATCTCTTAGAAATTCTTCGTTTTTTTTTTTTTCTTCTTTCTTTTATCTTCATAAGCAGAAGAAACCGGCGCGGCGGCGGTACGAGACCTACGGCATGTATTCCGATGACGACGCCAACAGCGACGCGTCAAGCGCCTGTTCAGAGCGTTCGTATAGCTCGCGCAACGGCAGTATTCCCACGTACATGCGTCAGGCTGAGGACGTAGCCGAAGTGCTCAACCGATGTGCCTCGGCCAACTGGTCCGAGAGGAAAGAGGGGCTCATGGGATTACAGTCTCTGTTGAAGAGCCAGCGTTCTCTCAGGTAACACACACACATGTATCATATTGGCAGAACATCCAATTATTAATCCATAGGGTTAAATATGATGTTGGCCCCGCCCCCTCTGCAGCTATAACAGCTTCTTTTCTGGGAAGACATTCACAAGCTTTAGGAGTGTTTGTATGGGAATGTTTGACCTTTCCTCCAGAAGCGCATTTGTGAGGTCAGACACCGAGGTTGGCTAAGAAGGCCTGGCACGCAGTCTCCGCTCTAATTCATCTCAAAGGTGTTTGAGATCAGGACTCTGTGCCGGCCAGTCAAGTTCTTCCACGCCAAACTCTCTCCCCCATGTCTTTATGGTCGTTGCCTTGTGCACTGGTGCGCTGTCATGTTGGAACAGGAAGGCGCCGTCCCCAAACCGTTCCCACGAAGTTGGGAGCATGAAATTGTCCAAAATGTCTTAATGCTGAAGCGTTAAGGTCATCCTTCCACTGGAAGTAAGGGGCCGAGCCCAACTTCTGGGGAAACAACCCCATACCAGTTATAACATGACCAGTGCACAAGGCAACATCCATAAAGACATGGATGAGCAAGTTTGGTGTGGAAAAACATCACCGGAGAACACCTTTGGAATTAATTAAAGCGGCGATTGCGAGCCAGGCCTTCTCGTCCAACATCAGTGTTTGACCTCACAAATGCGCTTCTGGAAGAATAATTTAACATTCCCAAAAACACACTCCTAAACCATGTGGGAAACCTTCCCAGAAGAGCTGAAGCTGTTATAGGTGCAAAGGGGGCGGGGCCAACATCATATTAAACCCTACGGATTAAGAATTGGTTGTTACTCAAGTTCATATGCAAGTGAAGTTAGACGAGCGAATATTTCTGGAAATATAGTGTGTATATATCTAGCAAGACCATGTTTAATTAAAGTAGATTGATGTAAGAACAGAGATCAATTGCTGTATGTGTATTCAGGTTTTAAGTTTAATTCCCTCTATTTTTTTTTTTTTTTTTGCAGCCGGGTCGAGCTCAAGAGATTGTGTGAGATCTTTACCAGGATGTTTGCAGACCCACACAGCAAGGTACTGCCGGCACGCCGCTTCCAGCTGGGCGCATTTTTACCCGCATGCACATACACAGTGTACACACACACACACACACACACACACACACACACATACACGCCCATGCATGGAACTTGAATGAATAAAATATCGGATTCTGCCTCACCTACAGCCTTTACCTCCAAAACACACACACACACACACACACATCTGCAGCAGCACTCTCAACAGAGGCATGCGCTCTGCACACTAATTCTCGGGGTGAGGCCACTGGCTAACAGCATGGTTCGAAGGGTTAGGGTGGATTTCTGTCGCACATGAACTGCCAGTTAGAACGCTTAGCGCTACTCTTTCACCGCAACTTGCTGCCTATCCAGACAGGACCTGTTTGGTTTTTTTTTTCCTCCCCTCGCTTGCACGTATCTGCACAAACACTTCCACAAGCAATGGGATATGTTAAACGATCTGGATAACAATTAAGTCTTAATGGAACAATGAACTCCTTGAGGTTTTTTCATCAAGGCCTAAAGTTTAGGTAGAACGACACTGTGGTGGTTAGTAAGAATAATAAAAAAAAAAGAAACCAGTATTTTATGCTTTTTTGTTTTGTTTTAGATTTCAGTCCATAGTGCACTTGTTTTCCTGCAATATCTTTAGTCCAGAGACAACCTTGGTTCAGTTATACAGTCATACTCACGGACACACTTGAAAAGACTAACATGCCCGATCTTTGATTTGGCGTCTGAGTTGGTTTCTTACTCACCTGCAAACTGCGGCGTTTTTTTTTCCTTACGCTTGTTTGGACTTACTCTCCTTACTCTGGGTGGCCGGGCCATCGCCCTGCTCTGTAAGTCTGATTGACGGCCCTCGGGTCCAACCCTTTCTCTGATTTTCAGCGTGAGTCCAGAGGCTTCGGCACGGCAGAATCCGGTATCAGTTCCGCCTCCTTTAAGGTACAATACTCATTCATGCACATTCACTTGCCTGACCTGTCTTCCGGGGGTCTGGAAAACTGCAGCCACCCCCGCCCCCCCCTCCTTCCTCTAATGTGCTGGGATTACAAAATCCTCCAGCACATAAATTTCTCCTCTTTTCTTCCATCTGTTCTACATCTCTTTGTGTTTCTTATTCTGCTTCTGTCTTTCTTTCACAGCAACCAGCTCTTGAATTGCTGGATGAGTTCATTATAACTCTTTTAAAGATGTATTCGGATTATAGGTTTTCATACATAAAACATGACGCACAGATTACTTATTGGGACTGTATATGGATAAGATAAATTTTTGTTTTAAAATGTGCATGACTTGCGGCATTTGCTCGAAACCAGTGCTGTACTTATTAGGTACTGCTGAAAAATAATTTTGGCAAATGTATGCAAAGCGCATAAAAATCACTTTCAAAATACTGTTCTATGTGAACTCTGATGAAGTGTGATGCAACATTAATCTGTTACTGTTCGCTTCTCTCTTTTATTTCAACTGTCAGTCGTGTTTCTTTTACAAATATTATAATAATCACTAATAATCTGATCGAGTACGCCATTTGCAAATGTTCATGGGAAAAACAATTGCATAGTGAAAAGACTTCCATTGTCATATTAATAACATCTATTTGTGCAGGGAAGCACAATGTTGCAATATAACTAACATTTACGCCGAGGTCATACAGCTACATATGGATTTACTGCAAAACATGTTTTTTCTTGTAAATAAACAAAAATACATAATGTGAACATGAAAATGGTGTATATTTCTGACTAATTTAACTCACAATTTAACATGTGAGGGATAACAGGTTACAGCGCTTCGTCTGGATTTAATACGAAACATTCCCCCCCGCCTTTCAAATTCTCAACAAAGCCTAGATGAATACGATATTTGTGATGAATTTACAACTTATCATGAACTATGAATAATGACATAATATCAACTTAACAAAGACGCATTTTTCTCATCTTTTTAATAATAAAAAAACAGCATGTACGGAAGCACAATGATAGAAAATGTCTGTCCTGTAAAACTATCCTGATGGTGAATAATCCTAATTTCGGAAAATCCTCAACGAAACAAAGTTCACAGTTCAATATAGTGGAAAGCAGCTCTGAGACAAAAATGACATCCGGGATTCCCCTCGCGATTTAAAGGCGCAGGAACAACACTGTTTTGTTTGTGTAAGTTTCATTCCTTTAGGCGTGATTACGGTTTTTGGCCACATGATGGCAGTGTGGGTAAAGTGGACAGAGATTTAGTCAAGTAGATTGATACGCTTTACATTGTATATTCGTATGAAAGGCGTTAAGACTCAGTTTGTCAGACTTGAGAACAAACTGGACTTATGAACATGCTCCCGGAACAGACCTCGTTCACAAGTCGGGGACTATCTGTGCATAAATATATTAATAATGTTTTAAACATTCATTCATAACCATATGCTTATTGTGGTTCTTTGAAGTAAACTATAAACCGAATACATCTTTAAAAGACTGTTTAATCCATTGAAATATTACAATTATCTTTTTTTTTTTTCCTCCCCGAATTATGCCAGACATCTGTGTGTAACTGTAATGCATTCAAAGGGTTGTGCGAAAGTAAACTCACTAGTTTTTTGTTTGTTGTTGTGTTTTTCTCTTCATGCCTTTGCCCGGGGTTGGAACTGTAGAGAGTAAGTTCAGAAGAATTTCATGCAGATTTTTCAGCTCTGTCAGATGGACGTTCATATTTAATCCTTGCTAAAAATCTGTGTGTGTGTGTGTCGCTTGCTTGATAGGATATAATCTTTAATCGATTTGTAAACGTGTTTGGAGTTTTGTGCTAACCGTGCAAGCTGTGAAACTAATCAACTAATCAATAAGCGAGTATGAGAATATTAGTTGCAGGAATGTTTTTAACAAAAAGGCATTCGTGTCATCAATGCTCATCTGCTCTTTATGCCATCTTGCTGTTACTTGATCAGAGGAAGATGTCAAATAAACGGCTTGTTACCTTTACCGTTCATTTAAAATGATTTTATTTGTGTGATTATAAGTAATGATTGATTGTGCTACCCAGTTGCATGCTTTTGTCTTTTGACAACTAATACTAAATCTTTTGAAATTTCTGACCACATAATATGTCTAAAAAACAGTCAAACTATTCATAGTTTACTAAATATATCTAAAATTTGTACTGCCTGATAGAGCTGCACCAATCCACCGATAATGAGAGAATATAAAATATAAATGCAATACAGATATAATTTCTGTTAATGAGGCTTTCTGTTAGCTTCGGTTTCAAAGTTAGGTGGGCTTTAGAAAGAATCATCTATGTGCACCTATGTTCCTCTGAACATCATTCAAAACTTTTCAGATCTGATTGGCTACTGATATCCAGATCCAGCATCGGTGGATACAGATTAAATCAGTGCATCTCTACAGGCTCATATAAAAGCCAGTTTATCAACCTAAAATGAAGCTTGTTGATTTCATGTGCGTGTGTGTATTGTGTAGGTGTTTAGCATGTTCTTGGAGACACTGGTAGACTTCATAATGGTCCATAAGGCAGATCTGCAGGACTGGCTGTTCGTGCTGCTTACACAGCTCCTGAAAAAGATGGGCGCCGATCTCCTCGGCTCCGTACAGGCCAAAGTGCAGAAAGCCCTCGACGTCACAAGGTTTGTAAGATAAAGCCTACGAGCCGTCTTTTTCCATAAGCGGTAAAAAAAAAGTTTTTTTTATTTAGCACTAAATGTCTGTATTGCATTTCTTTCTAGAGAGTCTTTCGCTAATGATCTGCAGTTCACAATTCTCATGAGATTCACCGTAGACCAAACACAGACACCCAACTTGAAGGTAATTGCTGCTTTCTGGGTGCGACTGGGAGTCATCATGAGTTCGGTCATGTTATGAGTCATGTCCTCTTAATCTTAATGCTTGAATGCCTTATTTTAGCCGGTTTCAGTTCAGGCTTTTCTGCCCAGTTGGTTGTTCTGTAATAAAAATTTGTGTGGGCACTATGAAGTGGATGTAACACTTCATCAAACTCTCGTGCACATTAAGAAGGCACTTCTCGACAAAGATTATACCCCAGTTTTATTCCCCTGACACACTTTTCCTACACCACCATGTCATCCGCCCCTCCTTGGTCCGCAGTTTTTTTTCTCCCCTCCTTTAGTATTCCTTCTGCATCTTATCTTTTCCTTCCACGACTCTCCCCTTTCTGTCAGTCTTTTCCGTCATTGATATGCTCTCCTCTCTTTTTCTGAAGCCGGGGAAAAGGCGCTGTTGCCAGTACGGGGGCGGGGCTATAGAATTGCTTCCCCTCAGAAAGCGGCGGCATGCTTGCACACTACAGGAACATATCCAAGTGTGGAGCCAAGCTGTACAGGTCAGTGAGACACAGGGGAAGCAATCCTATAGCTCACTGGCTCCAACAGGGTAACACAAACACCCCCCCCCCTCCTCTTCCACAGAAAGTTGGAAGCGGTAAAAAAGTTAATGAAATCAAAGCTGTTAAATTTGTTCCAAGTCACTAATCAAATTGAATCGGAGCTTTTGCGAGATTCTAAAACGTACTCGATTGAGCGTGTTGAGATCATCCCGATAAGGGGGAAGAAAAAAATTCATTATCGAGTGCTTTAGCTGTTGCGCCATTCAATGGACCTCCTAACTAAAGCAACTCTCGTTACTAAGTTAAGTGGATAATGGATAGCACGCTCCTGACTCGCACACAAGAAAGAGATAAAGATAGCGCGTACACTTTAGGCACAGGCTGCCCCAAAACAACCCCCTTTTTTTTCTTTTTTCTTTTTTGTGCATCTTCTTTTTCTGCAATTTTTATCATTGCTATCTTTGTTTTTCCTCTTTTCATGTGCATGTGCGAGTGTCTCTAGTGTTGTCTCTTGTGTTGCTGAAAGTCATTTTGATTTCGTAGGGAATTTGTCAGTAATGTGACGTTGAAATGGTGCCGGTGTAAAATGAAGGTGCCAGAGTATTTATATGTTAATTTAAGTGATTAAGTGATATGAGTCATGTCAACTGGACGACTTCTCAGTTTAGTAGAATCTAAGTCCGGTTGGCACGACTCGACTTCCAGATAACCTCACCTGGATGACTGAGAATCTTCACAGATATTGTACTGTACCCACACATGGCTCAGAGTTGCTCTTTCTAATTCAATTGTTAATTTTATTCTAGCTTAGTAGTAATGTGAGGCTGATATTTTCAGGTCAAGGTGGCCATTTTGAAGTATATAGAGACTCTGACGCTACAAATGGAGCCACAGGACTTTGTGAACTCCAGCGAGACCAGACTTGCAGTCTCGCGCATCATCACCTGGACCACAGAACCCAAGAGCTCTGATGTCAGAAAGGTAGGAGACAAAAAACATTTGAACTCATAATGTCTGTATTATTATGTTTCCTTTATTTAGATAATAGTTATTAGATAGGTACTGTCATTGATTGCCTCAAGAATGTTTTACTATATAGAATGGATTGCTGACTTGCTGGAGGACTGTGTGTGTTTTTTATGTGCAGGCAGCCCAGTCGGTGCTGATTGCACTGTTCCAGTTGAATACACCAGAGTTCACAATGCTCCTCGGTGCACTCCCTAAAACCTTCCAAGACGGAGCTACCAAACTCCTTCAGAACCACCTACGCAACACTGGCGGTGTAGCACCAGTAAGACACGCATCATCATGTGCATGAATTTTAATACAACTCAGAGTATTTGCATATGGATTGTAGGAGATGAGATCTTCCAAAGCAACATGTACACTCGACTCCCGCCTCAGTCGTTCGTGGATTTTTCTTTAGAACCTAACTAATAATTGTTTACGGAAACTCCAGGAATTTTGCAGAAATCGCAAATGTCCTTCACAATTTTTTAGGCCGTTTTTCGTGGCGATATACAGTGGAACCTTGGATTGCGAGTAACACGGTTTACGAGTGTTCCGCAAGACGAGCAAAGATTTTTAATAAATTTTTACTTAAAAAACGAGCAAGTCTTGTGTACAGCGCGCGTGTACTGTTTATTATAACACTTTAATTTACTTTTTTTTTTTTTTTTTTTAGGTGAAGTGCAGGTTCATTTATTTCATTTTATATTAATTATTTTTATGTATTTATTTTTGTGGGCTGTGGAATGAATAATTTGAGTTTTCATTATTTCTTATGGAAAAATTCGATTTGGTTTATGAGTGAGCCCACTTCTGGATCAAATTATGCTCGTAATCCAAGGTTCAACTGTATAATGTTTCATGCTTTTTAAGACTAAATTGTTAAGAACAATATAATTTACAAATAGTGTAACATAAATATTAAAGCTATTAAATTCTGCTAAAGTTCTATATAAAATATAATACTGTGTACATTTTTTAGTACTGTAGAGCGAACACGAAGCAACCGTAGAGGAAAACGCGGCTTGGGATGGTGAATTATGACTGTATTTACCCGACATAACTTGTACCGAAGAAAACGACAGTGCATACCAAAGGAAACACACGCATGAATTATAGTACATAGTACTGTAGGGGTAACATCTGTATTTTACATTCTAGCACTGCGGAAGACACAACAGTACAGTATACGGGTTTATCTTTACAATCTTTTTTTTTTTTAAGAATAATGTATTAAGCTGAGTTTGAAATTAAATTAAAGTGTTTTGGGTCATTTCTAGGGTTTAATGGGTATTTATAGGCCTTTTTTTTTTAACCACATCCAAAAATTTCATTTCAAAAAGAAATTTCATTTAAAAAAAATTTAATTTCAAAATTCATCTTTGTGTTACAGTTGACATCCAAAAATTCACATTTTTTCACAATTCGTGTGTGTGTGTTACAGTTGACATTCTAGAGAAGTTACGTTCCTAGAGTACACACGAATTGTGAAAAAATGCGAATTTTTGGATGTCAACTGTAACACAAAGAAATATATATATATATATATATATATATATATATATATATATATATATATATATATAGAGAGAGAGAGAGAGAGAGAGAGAGAGAGAGAGAGAGAGAGAGATCAATTCAGGCCAAAGCGTTTAATTTGCATCATATTCAGTGAGTCGTCATGCCTCGTCTATGGAGGCAAAGCCATCACTGGTAGAGACTAATTTCTTCAGGGTATGCTCATTATAGTGGTAAATATTTATTTACTAAACTGCACAGCTGCTAATAACCAGAGTTTATGTGTCCCATGTGGTAGCAAACAATTTCATGACAGACTTACTGATACCAGCACACTGCAATTACTAAATATTTGTGCAGTTAGCACAGATGCTCATTAAACCCTGCAGAAGTCTGCTTGTTGAACTCCAGCTTATTGCTTTAGAACATTTTCTGTAACATTAAAATCCTAAATTTTTTTTTTTTTTTTTTTTCTTTTTCTTTTTGTCCCCTGTAGGTCCCAGTGGGTAGCCCCCTGACAAGGCACACACCGAGGTCTCCAGCCAGCTGGTCTAGTCCTCTAACATCTCCAACCAACACGTCACAGAACACGCCTTCCCCTAGGTAACCCCCACACGCTCAGAGCTCAGTGAACCCCCTCATCATGCACACTTTTAAAAGATGTACCTGTCACCGATCTCACCATCTATCTCCTGTTCGTCCAGCGCATTTGATTACGATACTGAGAATATGAACTCGGAGGAGATCTACAGCTCGCTGCGCGGCGTTAGCCAAGCCATCCAGAATTTCAGCGTGCGGAGCCAAGAGGACATGAGCGAACCTCCGCGCAAAAGAGAGGGAGACGGAGAAGAGGTAATGGAGGAGTGATGAAGGGTACCGGATCGTCTGTCTAGCCACCGAAAAACTCTCACAACCTGCTAGAATTTGGTGTTCAGTCTGTATCATACAAATATTTTAAGACGGAGATCATCGGCTAAGAGAGTGTTCACCATAAGTAAGAGGAACAAGAACTAAAACCAGAAATGGGGTACTTTGTAAGAAAACATGAGAACACAAATGTTAAATTTTTCATGCACCTGTTTTTTTGTGCTCACCTTTACTTTCCAATCACGAATTTTAACCCAGATGCCATTCTTTTAACGAACAAAACCACAAAATCTTTCATTTTAATTCATTACCTTTAAACTTTTCATCACCTTTGTAGTGTGCGTGATCGGCATAGACAAGAATTTCAATAGGTTTTCCAAAAAACAAAAAATGTTTACTGCTTCTCTGGTGGTCTCTAGGCAGTTGTGAAGATTTAACGTTTAAAATCCAAAACTACAAGGATCTGATTTATTAAAAATGAACTTGTCTGTGATTTAAATGTGCTGAACGTTTAACTCCTAAATAATAATTTTGCATATGTTGTAGGGTGGTGCTGAAACTACGGACACTGGTCGGACAGCACTGGACAACAAAACGTCTCTGCTGAACACCATGCCCCTCCTCTCCTCTAGTCCCCGCCCCAACAAGGAGTTTCAGCCAGGTAGTTACTCAGACTCTTCCTTCGGCTCCTCCCCCTTTAGTAAGAGCCTGAAAGATGCACTGGACCAAGACGGCGAGAGCCTTGCGGATGGTGAGACAATCCAGATTGTGTGTGTTTGTGTCCTGTAATTCTACGTGTCACTGGAACCGAAGCATGTGACTGCACAATTGCCGGGGGTAAACTACTACAAACCCCCCCCCCATCCTCCCACTCTTTGAAAGTCAAACATTGTGGTTATTGTAATTTGTATAACTGTTGCTATTTTGACTAAGTTAATATCATGACTGCTGCCAGTGTGTGTGTGAGCGGCATGGAGAGAAAGTACATGCTGGCAGGTTTGCAGTCGCCTAAAGCAACTTTCCGGAAGATTCAAAATAAATAAGTCCCAGAAACCAAATCGGAAAAATTCAAATTATGGTTCTCAATAGAATTATTGTTAAAATCTTTCGATCAAACTCGAATATCAAAGACATGAAATCCAGTCTTACGTTTTAGTTTTACTAAGTCTTACGTTTTAGTTTTACTAAGCTGTGCATTTATACATTTAATTAAGTTTAGCCGTCTTCCATGTCACATGAACTTTCCACAAGGTCCCCATGTGTGTCTTCACAATTTAGCGTGTGCCCTGATTTGTTTCTTTTCTGTATAATGATGCTAACAGATAGCAGTGCGGACCAGTCAGAGGTGGTGGCCGAGCTGTTGAAGGAGCTGTCCAATCACAGCGAGCGGGTGGAGGAGAGGAAGGCGGCGCTCTGTGAACTCATGCGGCTGATCAGGGAAACGCAGTTGCATGTCTGGGATGAACATTTCAAAACGATTCTCCTGCTGCTGCTGGAAACCCTGGGGGACGGAGAGGTACACACGGAGAAGTGTTGTATATACACGCATTAAAACCTTGGATTGCGAGTAACTTCTTTAGTAACTGTACAGCAACAATGGCTTCCGTGAAGAAAAAAAGTTTAAAAGGCTGTAGCAGTGCGGGAGATCTGTTTCTGAAATCTGTTTAACGACGGTGCGATGTTACATTTCTGCAAAATCCTCAAAAGGAGGCAAAAGCAAGTGTCTTTATAGAGGTTAAAGTTGCACCAAAAATAAAAGATTCCAGAAAGCCGACAGAGCAGTGTTTGCGCTAGTGTGCATTTGTGAAAACCGTTGTAAGCAATAAACTCTCCCTCTAATCCTCTCCTCTCTTTCGTCTCTCTCACACCAGCAACGATGCTTTTCAAAAGGGTGCAGATTAATTTGTTATATTTGTAAATGATATTTAGTATTTATAATTTTTTATATGAATATTATTGGGTTGTGGAATGAACCATCTGCATTTCTATTGTTTCTTATGGGGAAAATTCACTTTGATATACGAGTGCTTTGATACACAAGCACACTTCCGGAAGAAACTATGCTCGCAATCCAAGGTCTGTGTGCGTGTGATATATATACCAGCAAAAAAGGTAACATTGAGTTATGTCTGTAATTACTGCCGCTGTTTTCTGCAGCATGTGATTCGTGCGCTGGCGCTGCGGGTGCTGAAGGAGATTTTGAACCGTCAGCCCTGGCGCTTTAAGAACTATGCAGAGCTCACCATCATGAAGACCTTGGAAGCACACAAGGACCCACACAAGGAGGTCAGGCATCCAAACGCGCCATGTGCACGCCACACATCACAAGGATTTTTGAATATTCTTACACGTCACATACACAACTTTTCAGCATTTTTAAAAATAAATTCGTTAGTTTTTAAAACATTTTGAAACTAAACCATGCAGCACAGGATTTACAATAGTTTAACTGTTCAGTGAAAAAGAACATAGGAAGATGACGTAATACTTTAATGTTGTTTTTTAATTTGTTTGTATAGAGATCTAACAGACAGTGAAGAACTAAACACACAAAAGCAGTCATGCGTCTTCTGCGTCTAGATCTTTCTTTTCATCAGTTCTCTAGGTAGGGCATTTAGTGATTAGAAAGTGATTATGAAGCTGTTTTGACAGTGCGTGAAGAAGCCATCATGAATAACAGGAATGGAAGTAATAAAGAGAAGAGACTAAATGTTCAACGTCTTATAATTTCTCATTTTAATTTTTTTTTTTTGTTGACAGGTTTAAACATTAGATTCCTATCACCAGAGAAGAAAGAGTCTCTAGTCTAGTCACAGCATGACATACAGTATAACGTTTGCAATTATTTTTCTGTTTGTTTGTTTTGCATGTGTTTAGGTGGTCCGGGCAGCAGAGGAAGCAGCGGCCATGCTGGCAAATTCCATCAGCCCGGAGCAGTGCATTAAGGTGCTATGTCCCATCATTCAGTCTGCAGACTATCCCATCAATCTGGCCGCCATCAAGATGCTCACCAAAGTAATTGAGCGACTGCCCAAGGAAGGCCTGCTCCAGATGCTTCCAGAGATTGTCCCTGGACTCATTCAGGTATGAACTGATTTGTAACATTTATACAGGATTTTATAATTTTTTTTTAATTAGCTGGGATGCACTTGGAGCTCAATAGTTCTCTCTTACGGGGTGTGTATGCAAGTCTACTGATTAAACTCTGATTTATGCTTCGGTGTCACGTCTACGTCATATGTCTACGCATCATGGCGACGCAGACCACAGCAACTGTGATTGATCCGCAACGCATATCTGCCTTCTACGCACACATTGATTAATCGAGTTGAACATCTCCTCCAGAGTTTTCTCTCATTTCTGCACTCAAGTCATTTCAGTTCAAATAACTTGTTCAACATCTATTTGCTCCAACTCCAACGAGACCAGTATAAATACCGAGTTTACCATTTTACCCTGCGATTTGTATTGCTTTTCTTCTTTCTTTTATATTTATACACTGTACCGTCCCTATTTTCTATTTGCTCACTTTTTCTTTGCTGCTGTACTAAAGAAATTTCCCTACTGTGAGATGAATAAAGCTGTATCTTATCTTATCTTATAAATGCTCACAAAGGGCTCTGTGTGGACTTGATGGAGAAGGCATCGTGTTCTCTGTGAAAAAGTATTTGTGCCCCCCCCCCTTTTTTTTTTATTTAGTAAGTTTGAATAAATGTTTTTTTTTGCATATTTGTCACACTTAAATGATTCAGATCATCAAACTAAATTTAATATCACACAAAGATAACCCGAGCAAATAAAGAATGCAGTTTTTAAATGATTTCTTTTATTAAGGTAAAAAAAAAAAAAAGCTGTCCAGACCTGCCTGGCTTTATGTGAAAATATAATAGCCCTTTAAACGTAGTAACTGGTTGTCCCACCCTTGGCGCCAACAACTGCAATCAAGCATTTACGATTAAATTATTAATTATGATCTCATATGAATTATTATAATGTATATAATTCTATTAATAATAACTGGCATGAGTCTTTCACATCGCTGTGGGGGAATTTTGGCCCACTCTTCTTTGCAGACTTAATTTAATTCGGCCACATTGGAGGGTTTCCGTGCATGAACGGCCTGTTTAAGGACATGCCACACAATTTAAGTCCGGACTTTGACTACGCCGCTCCGAAACCCCTTTTTTTTTTTTTTTATTTTTTTTTTTTTTGAGCCATTCAGACGCAGACCTGTTGGTGTGTTTCAGATCATTGTTCTGCTGCGTAACCTATTATGTTTCACAGGTTTGGACAGCTTTTTTTTTTTCCCCTCACTAAATTTAGTTATCATTTAAAAACTGCGTTTTGTATTTATTCACGTTATCTTTTATGTACTATGAAATTTGTTCAAAGTGTGACTGATGTGCAGAAAAAATACAAATAAAAATGCAAATACTTTTTCACAGCTCTGTAAATCCGTCTTGGTATTGCTTTCCCCCGGTTTATACACGCCCTTGATGTATTCTAATGAACTTCGTTAGCTTTATTTACCAAGTTATAAATAAATAATTAATTTAAACCACAGTGCCACTGACAAGGATATAAATCAGCTATCAAAGCTCAATGAATGAATAAAGTCCAGATTACACTGGGCAGAATAAACAGCACCACACCCAATACTTTTTTCCCTTATGCGCGTCATATGCTCACCATGCTCCTGAAGGTACGAGGGCCCGGGCCAGGTTTGTGTCTGAATGCACATCATAGATTTCGTGGCTGTTTTTCAGCATTTTAAAGCATTTCTGATTGATTGTCATCTTTTCTTTTACTGTGCCATATAGGGTTATGATAACTCTGAGAGCAGTGTACGGAAAGCTTGCGTCTTCTGCCTTGTTGCCATCTATGCCATCATCGGGGAGGATCTCAAACCTTACCTCAGCCAACTCTCTGGCAGCAAGGTGAGACGGTGAACTTAAAACTCTTCATATTCTCTTCCAAAAACCTTTTGTAAACTTTTAAACACTAAATTGCTGGCTTTTCGCTAAGTAAATTACTTGCTTTTTAAATTCAGATTAATAATTGACACTGTGGTGACAAGGATGTTGGGTTATAAGCATGAATAAAAATAAAACTACAGTACAGTTAAACCTTGGATTGCGAGCATAATTCATTTTGGAAAAGTTTTCGTAATCCAAAGCACTCATTTATATCAAAGCGAATTTCCCGGATCATTTAGTTGTGATCACTTGACACTTGGCAGACAAAGTCTGTATGCACTGCTCGTATTGCAAGACTTCGCTCGTTTATTTTTGTCGATCAAATTTATTAAACATTTTTGCTCATAAACCAAGTTACTTGCGATCCAAAGTTTCACTGTATTTAAAATCTATGAATTTCGAGACTAACAAATGAAAAACTGAATTGAAAATAATATATATTCACTCTGTCTTTTCAGCTGAAACTGTTGAATCTGTATATAAAGCGCGCTCAGACCGGGTCCAGCGGCGACCAGACGTCAGACGTGGGAGGTCCAGGCCTGTAGCCGAGCCCACGGAACTCTGAGGGCAGGAGCCCCAGATGGCTTTTTGTTTTTTGTTTTGTTTTTTTAACACGCATACACTCACTCAAAACGCTCAAAGTTAGACAGGCTTACACATTACACACACACACACACACACACATAAATACACACACACACAACTATGGACTTGCACTGCTGGACACCTTTCTTTGCCCCTCCCCTTTCCTATCATCCAGCTGCAGTCTGATGCCAAGCCGGACAGCGTGGATCAGATCTTGACACTCCTGTTAAACCTGAGTTGTTGTTTTTTTTGTTTTTGTGTGTGTATGAGCATGATTTTCATTGTGGTGCCAGCTTTGTTGAACGTGTTGACTGGTAACTGTGTGTGTCTGTCTGTGTGTGTGATCGTGTGAGAAAGGATGAGAGCAAGTTTACTTCCCTGTTATAATCCCACCAGTGAGATGAAAAGAGGAGAGGGCGGGGCTTTAGGTGCCACTCTGCAATATCAAAGTCGTTTCCTTTCAGATCAAAAAGCTTTCGGGGGGAAAATTGAGACTGACGAGATGCAACTCAAAGCCGTGAACGACAGAATCCGAGCAAAAATTTCATTACCAGTGCTTTCGGTTTATTGATTGAGTGATTAACGGTCATATTCCTTCATAACACTGAATGGTTGGTTCAGCTTGCTCTATTATACGGCATACTTTGCTTGGCTATCTGCATGTCATGATTAAATGAAAATAAAAAACACAACCCTTTTTATCTGGTCACCTTTAGGACTTGACGTGGTCCGGGGACACACTCGCACATCCGAGGTGTGTGTCGCAATCGGACTGCGAAGCCAGATGTCATTTGAATACATAGGCAATATGTATCTATATAACACAACAGGAGTATTCGAGATAAAAACATCTTGCGGTATTCGGAAGGCGTGTAGATTCTTTTACGTAGCATAGTGTCATTTCTTCTTCCATGGGAAATTTGTAGAAATGTATTTACGCATTCAAATGGAAAATAAAAACTGATGTGTGTCTTTCTCCTTTATGTAGTTTCTCTTTCTCCCCTGTGAGGAAATTGTTTCCTCTGGTTTCCCCACTGCATTTCTAAAGCTATGCTAACAATAAAATGAAAATAAAAAAATGTACAGACACGAGTAAAGTGTTTTATCTTCATTTATGAGTTACATTTTTTTTTCATTTCTCTTTG
The DNA here is from genome assembly GCA_013621035.1 of Clarias magur. Lineage (NCBI taxonomy): Eukaryota > Metazoa > Chordata > Actinopteri > Siluriformes > Clariidae > Clarias > Clarias magur. The sequence goes on from QNUK01000012.1 coordinate 2,998,731, forward strand.
TGAAAATTACAGCTGTGAAATAATGCTGTGAAAAAGTATTTGACCCCTTCCTGTGTTTTTTTTTTTTTTCATATTTCTCACATAATTTTATACATCACATGCATCTTACATTAAGATAACCAGAGTATTTTTATTATTATTATTATTATTAAAGGAAAAAAAAGTTATCAAAACCTACCTGTCCCTATGTGGAAAACTTATTTCATAATATTAAAATCAAATCAAATAAACACTTTTTTGCACTGTAAATGTTATCTATCATCAGGCCTTTTTCAGAGTCTAGGAAATACAACATTGCATCCCCTTTTGTGCCGCCAAAACGGCTCTCAACCCTCGAGGCATGAGCTTGTCAAGTTCTCTGAATCTGTGCTGTAGTATCTGACACCAAGACATAACCAGCAAATCCTTTAAGTGCTGTTAGTTGTCATGAGGTGACTCCATGGATTATATTTGTTTGTCCAACACCTGCCACAGACAATTGATCAGATAGAGCTCTTAGGAATTTGGAGGCAAAGTATATACCTAGAACTCATGTTCCTCAAAAATATTGGTCTGAAACAATGTCTAGGTAATGCCTTCTTCCCATACTGCATCCTGGTGCCATCTCTTCCCTGTGTAAGAAACGCACCATCCACATGATGATGTAGGAAAATGTGATTGACCACCTTCGTCCAGGGTTCAGTTCTGATGCTCACTTGCCAATTGCAGGTACTTTGATAATAGTCAGGGGTCAGTGTGGGCACCTTGATGTTCTACCGGGGGTTTTCTGTTGGATCAAATCAAATGGCCTAGCTTTGCTACCCCTGCGTATCAGTGAGCATGGTGCCCATGAGTCGGTCACCAGTTCTCCGGTTGCCTTTCTTGGACCATGTTTGGTAGGTACTAACCACTGCATACCAGGAACACCACAAAAGACCTGCATTTTGGAGTTGCAAATCACAATTTGATCTTTTTAAGTCTTTCAGATCCTTATGTTTGTCCCTTTTGCTGCTTAATATATCTCTTTTAGAATGTATCAATATTGGTAAATATGATCAGTGTTTTTCCCTAATCCAGGTCTGAACTGTGGATTAGGAAGCCCTTTTTTTTAAACGGGAGAGGGTGATCATACTCGAAAGACTATGCAGTATCTCTAGTGGGTGTTTAGTTCACAGGAATATAATAAAATCATAATATGAATAAATATATTTCAGTGTACTGATGATTGAAGCCAGTCAAGTCGTGGATTAAGCACTGCTTAGCATTTTGCATGTATGCTACTTTAATTTGATGAAGATTAGGGCTTGGGTGGTGGATTACCTTTTCAGACATGGGGCAGAGGAAGTACTAACAAAGTGGAAAGACAGTAATTTTTAAAAGATTTTCAAAATAGATATTAATCTATGTAAAATAGTATGACTCGGCTGCAAATTGCTATTATTCAAATTAAAATATACAATATAGTAATACAGATGGCTTACTGGGTTTCTACCATGTAGAAAGAGGTACAGACGATGAATGAGTAACTAACTAAATAAATAAATACAATTATTTAAAAATATATTGTAGTCACTATAAATTGTGCCAGAGAATACAACTGAATTAAAAATATAATTTCCCTAAAAAAATTTAAATCATATACTAATTAGGCTGAAAAATTACACAATATTTACAAAAATTAGCAAAAATAAAATATGAATTATGCAGGAATTTAATTGTAAATTCAGGATTTAATCCTTTAGTAACCTTATTAGCCTTTGATCTTAAAGCTCCTAGATCAAAGCATATTTATGAGGAGATATAGATTAAGAGGACTTTAATATGGAGTACTTTTACACTTTATAAGCATGTAATATTAGAATGTAATATTTATTTAGTAGTACTGAATCAATGTCTGAGAACTGGCACATCACAACTTTAAATTAAGTTTATTAATAAATTAAGTTTATTAAATCAACTTAATATTTTTTGCTTTCCCGGTAAATAAAATGAAAAGTCTAACATAAAAGCGATGCTTGGACAAATTTGCCACAAGTTTAAAGAAGGGGGCGCTTTGATTTTGTGCATTGATGTTTTGGCGTGCATGCGCGTGCGTGCAGGCTGCAGGGACGGAACGCGATTACGTCACTGCTCGGGTACGTCGAGGAAGCGCTCTGTGATTGGTCCACGCCGTACCACCGAGAGCTTCCGGTCTGTGTTGCCAAGTTTGTATTCTGTTACCCCTCTCCGGACTGTGATGTCCTTATTTTTGTTTGAGGTTGGGAGTGTCTTATAGATGTATTCACCGGCCACTTTATTAGGAACACCTGCACCAGTCATGTTCGCAGGTAATACAGATACTGGCCAAAAGCTTCAATTCACATCAAATATCAAATTGGATTTCTATGACCTGAACATTGGCTGCTTGTTGGTGTGAGACCGGTGTTTTCTGCTGCAGTGCATCCACCTCAGGGTTAACCATGCTGTATTCTGCAATGCTTTTCCACTCACCACTCTTTTAGAGAGTTACCTGACTTAACCATACTCTGTCCATTTTAAAACAGTCCGGCCATTTTATCCTCTGAACTCTGACCATTTTTTCTTCTTTCTAATGTGAACATCACATAAAGCTTTGGTCCTGTATTCACATGATTTATACACTGCACTGCTTCCACGTTATTGTCTGGTTAGATAATTGCATAAATGTTCAGGCTTATACTAAAGTGGTATTTGCATGTACGGTATATTAATAATATCCGAGAATGTTTTATCACTTAGGGCGGCACGGTGGTGTAAATTCTTGCCTCAGATCTTTATGTGTGGAGTTTGCATGCACTTCCTGTTCTTGGTAGGTTTCCTCTGGGTACTGCGGTTTCCTCCCACAGTCCAAAGACATGCAGATTATGTTAATTGGCATTCCCAAATTGCCCATAGTGTGTGTATACCCTGCATATACACACTGGATTGGCACCCCACAGAGGGTGTACCCTGCTCGTCTCCTGGAATAGGCTCCCGTCCCCCTCGACCTTGTATACAGTATATAGCAGTATAGACGATGAGTGAGTGAGTATTATCATTAAATTTAAATTTTATCTGAATAGATTGTGACACAACTTCCAATTCCATGGTGTTTCCTGATTTTTTACGTTTGTCTACATTGTAAAACAATGGTGTGTAAAATATGCAATAATCTCCCTCAAACAGTTGATATTGAGATGTATCTGCTACTTCTGCTCTGTAAAGCTTCGTAACGGCTCTAATCTGAGGTGCCGGATGTTATTGGTGATTTCTGAGGCTGGTAACTCTAAATGCACTTCTCCTCTGTAGCAGAGCTAATTTTTGGTCTTGCTTTTCCTGGGAAGGTCATGAGAGACAGTTTCATGAACAATACTGTTCTTGCAAGAACTTGGTGTCTTAAATGACAACTGACTGTTGTTGCCGTTATGTAATTATCTAATGACATACAGTATCTGTTATTTCATAGTTTTGAAAAAATCCAGTATTATTCTAGAACGTAGAAATACAAAATAACAAATGCCAAAATACAAACGTTCCAAGAACATTCTGGAAACCGAAAAAGAGCATTAGCTTGTGGATTTTAGTTCGTTCAAGGTTACAATAACGTTAGCCGAATGTCCTCTGTTACACTGTGGATTCATTTCTTCAAGACTAATCCATTTCAATATGGAGTACTTTTACTCCGTCGCAGGGCATACACGTACACTCTTTCACAAACTACGGGGCAATTCAGGAACGACAGTTAACTCTGTCTTTGGACTGTGAAAGGTACCTGGAGAAAAGCCATTAAGCACACCAACCCAAACCCGAACCTGGGTGAAAATGGAAGCACAAGGAGGAAACCGACCAGGCACACAGACCTCAGGACGAAAAACTGAATGTTTACTTGTACTCAGTAATTAAATAGTTTTTCCCAACTAAAACCCAGTTGAATGGTTCAGAAACCAAAAACAATCAGTCACTGGGCAGACACACACATACACTCTCACAAACTCTGGGGAAATTTGGGAAAGCCAGTTAGCGTAAGCTGCATGCCTTTGGACTGTGGGAGGAAACCGAAGCACAGGGAGGAAACCCACCAAGCACACAGCGGGAATCGAGCCTGGACAAACCGAATGTTAACATTACTTTATAAATTTAGAGCTTTTGTCAACTAAATCCCAGTTGGATGTTGCAGGAACCAAAAACAAACATTCCCAGAAGGTTTTTGCTAACCTTACACTGTTAGCTATAGGACATTTGGTTAATAACGCCTCCCCCCTCAAGCCGTTTTTTTTTCTTCTTCTTCTTTTTGAATACCTGGCAACCCTTCCGATATTGTGTGTGACGATAGTTTCCCCACCCGTATTCCGGCGTGTGGCGACAGGAGGCCATGAATGACGTCGCGTGAGTGTTTTCTGGCTCCGTGTGCACTGACGCTCGGAGCGACTCGCCCGGACATGCTTGACTCCATCGCGGAGCTGAGCGCGCGCTTCGGGCTCGCGGCGAGGGTTTGCGGCAGGGGATCTGCGGTCTGAATGTGTACGTAGGACGCAAGTCGGAGGAGTGTGTGCGAGTGTGATGACCGATGTCGGTTAACGTTACTGAGTGGACTGTCAGCCGCGACCGTGCTCACACCGCGGAGAAGTTACGGGTGCACTTTTTTTGTTTGTTTGTTTTTTGAAAGGACTGCATCATTGAAATATATATATATATATACACAAAAAATAAGAATAGGTGGGGGGAGAAAAGAAGAAAACAAACAAGTAAACAAAGCACGCCTTTTGGATCGTGACGTATCTCCAGGCGCTGCTTGTGTTCAGAGAGATGAGGATGAGGAGGATGAGGAGTTAACTGCATGGAGGAGCAGAGGGCCTTCACGGCCATACTGTTTCCCCTTGTGGATATCCTACAGCGAACCACCACCAGGCCCTGTTGAAGGAGGACTCCCTCGGACGCCATGGCGTGGGTGCTGAAGATGGACGACGCCACGATCGAGTCGGGGCTCGTCCACGACTTTGACGCCAGCCTGTCCGGAATCGGGCAGGAGCTCGGGGCTGGAGCTTACAGCATGAGGTACCGACAAGCACTCGGATCACGACTCACGACCCGGTCGGTAGTCGTGACCGGTCGTAGCTTCTGTGCGTCCTGTAGAACTGCGACTGCCCTTTGCTGTTTGGAATTTAAGTTGCCATGGCAACCAGCTAGACAGAACTGTTGTTGTTGTTGTTGTGCAGTTTTACAATCTTAACAGTCAGCCATTCCACACACACACACACACACACCCTCTCTCTCTCTCTCACTCACTCACTCACACACACACACACACACACACTAGTGATATAACCTGTGCTCACTCACCATCCCAAATAACTTAATAATAAGAAGTAAGCTGATGGATTATCAGGGCACTCTTAATTAAACACACAGCTCTGTGTGTATGTGTGTGTGTGTGTGTGGTGTTCCCCAGCTGAAGAGCATTCAGGTTAGCTTTCAGCAGCTTTCAGCAGCTCTCTCTCTCATCAACTTCACTTCCTGGAACAGTGTGTTCCTTTCTCTTTTTCCTGCAACATGTTCTTTCACTTGCAGTGACTGAACACGCAACTCAAATACTAGACGACTAGACAGTTGAGAGGGGGGAAAAATTACAAAGTCAAAAAGGATTTTTTTTTTTCCTTCGGAGAACACGTTCACCTTTTGGATGACATTAGATATCAGATATCATGGCACACGGGTTAGGAGATAATATCTCCACTCAGGCATGAGTTACAAGGCGTTACGTTAGCCGCGGTGCGCTTACGCCGGCGGTGTTTCCTTAATCCGATCAGAAGTGTTCTGATTAGATAGAGATACCGGCTTGACTGTTTATACGGACGCTGATCCGATAAGATGTGCTCGAGGCATTTCATCACAATATCTCTATAAATAAAGGAGGTTTTGTCTGTACAATGGTTCAGAGCTCTTTCAGTGATGTCTTTATTCTTCCTACATTATAGGACCCGAAACCAGTCTCAGAAAAATATATGTCTGCCCAGTCAGATTTTGTCTTTCACATTATCATCAAAACTGGCAGGATAGAATTTAATGAAACTTTTGCAGCACTTTGATCTCTGCCTGAAGTTTAAACTGCACCATAAGTGAAGTCAAAATGTTATGTGCCGGATTTAATCATCTACTTTAAAATAAACTACTAATAAGATACCTGCTCAATGTAAACAAACGCCTGCATCAATAGATATTAATTAGAAAAGCTGAACTGAATATTTTTGCTGGGATTACATCATATATTTTCACTTTCACTGAAATAACAGCACTGAAGTGGCATAAGTGAATTTTAATGCACTAGGTCGTTTTAAGACAGAACTCCATCTTTATCTGATCTACTTTTTCGACTCTCTGATTACTGAACAGGGGGTGTATTTGGCTGACGACAAAAGAAGTACAACTTAGCGTAAACAAGGCATAAGATACTCAACCTTACAGAATATAATTTCTTTGCATTAATAAGCTAGACAGAGAGTTCTGCCCTACAGAAAGACAGGCAGACATGCACGTGGGCTTCAACCTGAAATAATAATTAATTATTTCTACAAACTCTTTTCCCATCAATGAGGGAATACATACACACACACAATGTGATCTGTACACTATATATACAATTTTATCTGATGCAAAGCTAATGAAGGAAGAAGAAGGGTTTTCCCCTCACTTCCATTGAATTCAGCTCATTCAGTAGAAGATGGACACATGATGTGTCATGGAAAACAATATTTCCATTTCTGTTATTCTTTCAAATTAAACCGCAATCTAAGATGCACATATTGCTCTAATATCATTTTTCATCAGGAAGAGGATTTTTACCATTATTCAAGAGAACCAAACGCCCCTGTTTGAAAACCTAGTGTTCACCTGATCAACTGTTGTTACCTAAATGTGAGGCAAAAATGTGGAAAATTAATATACACTGTCTGGACAACAAACAAAAAAAGGCGTAGTTTCAGAAGGATCAAATCATTGGTTTGCGTCAAGCAAAAAAAACAACTAAGGAAAGGTGGAATAACTCAAGAGTCAAGAATCCTTCAACACATTATCAAAACTTGGAAGTATAGTGCCGAACCGTGGCGCGAAAAAATCCTGAATAGAGATCACTTAAACGTTTGATGAAGGTGCATGATGGGAAAAAAAAGATTCAACAGCAAAAACCAGAGCTATGTAAGTAAGTGCTCTTGCACACATACACACACAATGTAATGAGACCTCACAGAATTGGGACTAAACAGCTGTGTCCGTAAGAAAACCACTTGTTAGTGAGAATCATCAGAAAGAAGAAGGTTTTAGTGTGTTAGGGAGCATAAAGATAGGATTTCGGAGAGTGAGCAGTGCACCCATTAATAGAGACAGTTTTTGTGTTCACATTGTGAGTTCATTTGAAACAGGACTTGGGTCTCTTCCTGGTCCACTTCAGCTCTTTAGCTTTCTGTTCACATTGTTGATTCTCTAGAGCTTTCAGAGCTTTTGTGCTTTGGGATATGCACCAGCAGCCATGCCTAACCTCATCGCCCTACTGGCCCTGGCAAAACTGGTCTGTAAGCAAATTAGTAAACACTGGAAGCTGTGTTTTCTCTGGATAAAAAGCAGGATGACATTTACATTTACATTTCAATGATTTATGATCTAAGTGTAGTTTCATCTGCAGTTCATTTAAATCTTGATAGTTAATATACTCATTCATACTACACTACTATTAATATTATACTGATGTAATGTGCTGTATCTCACTTCATACTTTATTACACTTGTATTCCATATTATTTATACCAGAGTCCGATACTATCATGTGCACATTTCATGTAGATTGCAATATATATAACTTTATATACTGACATCTCCATGGAGTGATTTCTCCAATCAACGCTGAACGTTTAACTCTGATGTAAACCAACAGCTGTTGATATTCTAAGTCGGGAAAAAATGTACTACAGGTAGCTCATTGAAAAAGCACTGAAATCAGGGATGTGTAAATGTTTTGTTTTTTTTTTATCCGGAAAAAATGTGTCTTCACTGTTTACTTGTATTTGATTACAGGCCAGACTTGGCTTCATTAATATGGCAGACACATTGATGTGCTTTTGAGCGTCCTAATGCAACAGGCCCACTACAGGGCAAAAAGGGCAGCGTGAACCTGGAGAACTTTGTGATTCAATATTGGGAAGTTTAATCAAACCATGATGCAGATTTGCTAACACACTTATTAAACATTAATGAAAGGAGTCAAGGTTGAAAACGTTTCCCAGCTTGGGGAAGTCATCAGGAGTGAAGAGTTTACATTTTGACAACATGTCTGACAATAAACCAGGGATGGGAATCACCAGTCACCTCCCGATACGATATTAATCACGATATCCCGGTGCTGATTCGATTAACATTACGATTCTGTAAGCATCACGATTTCATAAATATCATGATTAAGTCTTAATTTTTTCCCCAATTTTAGGGTTATTTTTTTTCCATTTCTTTTTACAATTTAAAGACCTTGAACTTAAATATTAAATGTAATTAGTGATAACTCATTAAATAGTTATTAATAGTTAATTATATAATTAGTTGAACATAAGTAAATGTAGTCCGTTCCTTACAACAGTTTTCAACTACAAGAGTTTAACATTTAACTTCAATTTAAATTCAACAAAAAGCTAAATTTTTACTGAGCAGCATGTATACACACACACGCACACACAAACACACACACACACACACACACACACACACACACACACACACGCACACACACGTCATCCACCATCATTATTATTTCTAAACAAACTTATACAAATAATTAACTCCTACCAATGTGGGAATAGTAGAGAGAGTGCCACCTGTAGGATTATAAAGAAACAGCGACGTGTAAACGTGTGTAATGAGTGGATTTCATTGAACTGAATCGCTCGCAGAGTTTGGGGCAAAAGACCAAGAGGCTTCTTTAATCGTGCAATTTTTAACAATAAACATGTTGTCGTGCTGCTCATGTAACAACATGAAATGCGTTTTTGTTGCACCACTCAGAAGCTTGTGCATTCTGCCTGTTTTTTTTTTTCAGGAGGCATAAGGCGTAAAATAAATGTGTGTCAGGTTGAGTGCTGCTGTGAGTTTAGAGTTTCGGTTTGATGTAAATTGTCATTTTCATTCTCTTTACTGTCACCCAAACACTGTGTAATGACATGTTGCTAAGTTTCTAGGCTCTTTATTCTAAGCCTGTGTTTTCAGACTGATGGAATCGTAGCAACCACACACGCACACACACACACACACACACACACACACACACACACACACACACACACACGCGCGCATGGTTGCTCACACACACGCTCAGGCGCATGCTCTCTCTCTCTCTCTCTCTCTCTCTCTCTCTCACATACACACACACACAAACATGCTCACACACATGCTTGCGCTCTCACACACATACACACACATGCTCGCTTGCTCACACACATACACACACACACACACACACACACACACATGCTCTCTCACATACACAGACACACACACACACACACGCACACGCTCTCTCACATACATACACACACACACATGCTCTCACATACACACACACACACACACACACACACACACACACACACACACACACACACACATGCTCTCTCAATTACACACACGTTTGCACACACATACACGCACACACACACACACACACGCTTACACGTTCACACACGGATTCAGACGCTCAAACACACACAAACAAAACACGCTCACTATTGCTCACACACACACACACACACACACACACACAGAGGTCCCTGTGGTATGTTTTGGGGACATGATGGAAAAATCTCAATCAGCAATTTTCTCGGCTAGTTTTACACTCTGCAGTTTGTGTGTTGTGAAGCGTCTCCGGGTGGATAATCTGTTACATAAAGCATAAAAACATTTTGTCACAACGGTTTTATGTTAACTTTGTAGCTGACCCGCCACTGGTGCTAGTTGTTTTCCATGTTTAGCATTTACACTCATTTAAAACATCGGTCTCCAACTGTACTTTTATTGCTCATCATCCCTTTTTGGCATTCCCTGATACTGTAGGTCTCTTTACATACGCTGAGCTACGAATAAATATATTGTGTAGAAATCATGGGACGAGTTTTTAAGCAGCGACGTCCACCTGAGACACGGAGCTGCCGACTTTCATGCTGGTATGAGTGATCAGTCAGGAGTATTAGAAAGAGCAACCTTTTTTTTCCCTCGATATTAATGAATCTGAAACGACAGTTACACAGGTGTAACTGATCTTACCTGACACCCATGGAAGCCCCGCCAGTTTTCCTTGTACGCCTCGGCATATTTCACTCTGCTGGAACAACCGGCCCAAACGTGTTCCAGCATGACAACGCTCCTGCGCACAAACCGAAACGACACGGTTCACCGCTGGGGTGAACAAAGATTTAACTGTGGAATGGGATGTTCAGCTCGTATGATTTGGTATTTAGGTGTCCACAAAATGTTTTACATTATTTTTGCTCTCCGTACTCTTGTACTCTTGCGTATTTACATCCTCCAATGCAGCAGGTGGCAGTAGTGGTCACAGTTAAACACAAGAGATGAAAAGAACGAGGAAATTTAATTTCACGCCATGTTGTCCGGAGCGACGCTCTCACTTACCTTCTAACTCTTAACAGCTATGGCTGTGTAGGTCAGAGAGATGAGATCGGAGAGACCGACTTCACCGATGATGTCACGTCTAAACAGCGATCTAATTCCATTCTCAGCTTCCATATCTGATTTGGTTATGAACTTCATGACGACTTACTTATTACTATAAGAATAATGTATCAGGAGGCGGAACGGTGGCTTAGTGCTTACCACTGTCCGCTTGCACCCAGGTCTTGGGTTCGATTCCCGCATTGGGTCTGTGTTTGCACTTTCTCCCCATTATTGGTGGGTTTCCTTTGGGTTTTCTGGTTTCATCCCACTAAATGAGATGCAGATTAGGCTAATTGCTGTTCCCAAATTGTGCGTGGTCCTCTGGAGAAGGAAATGGCAACCCAGTCCAGTATCCTTGCCGAAAAAAACCCCATGCACAGCATCTAGGAAGGCCTGAGTTGGACACGACTCAACAACTAAACAAACAAACACAATGTATCAGGGTTTGATACACATCGATGTGCTTTTTCAGTTCAGAGCGAGGAGTTTTCAAACTCCAATATTTCAATGACTTTCGGTAGGCATAAGAGGCACCTTGTCCAGTAGGAAGAATCTTTCAATCCAGTGCATGAAAGCATTTCTTGCAAATAAGGCCACGGATATGTAACGTTATCTTCGTCACCTTCACAGAGTTCACCGCGGTAGTCAGGGTAGTCGTCATCTGTTACTGTAGTTGTAATGTTAGCAGCGGAGCTTGCAGCATGATGGTATCAGTCAATGTTGACTTTACTGTGGTGACGACGTGGGCCTTCTGTACACCACCAGACGGAATTTGAAATGAAACTATCAAGATGTGAGTGAAATCAAGACTTTAATTCAAGGGGTTTGACAAAAGTGAGGCATCAACCATTCAAGAATTATAGTTTTTTGTGTTTTTGTTTTTTTCAAACACATGTACTCATTTTGGTGGGAGGGCTCATAAATTATGGAACAAAATAGCGTAATGACAAAGATAAGGATTGGATTTAATACTTGGATGAAAATCGCTGACTTCCTGAAGTGTAGAATCCATGGCCATGACCAAATGCTTGGTTTCCTCTCTCGAGATGCAATACCAGGCCTTTACTGCAGCTGTCTTTATCTGCAGCTTGTCTGTGAATCTTTCCTCCTTCAATCTTGTCTTGTGAGTGAAAAGCATGCTAAGTTGGGTTGAGTTGCAGGTGACTGACTTGGCCGGTGAAGAATATCCCATTACTTTGCCTTGAGGGACTCTTGGGTGGCTTTCACTGTATGTTTTGGGTTCATTATATTATGGCCAGTATAAAGCAGCGTCCGATCAGTTTTTCAGCATTTTGGTGAATGTGAGCAGAGAGTATAGTCATATAGACTTCCGAATACTCCTATCAAATACTTCTATCATGATCTGTTCCTTTCCTCATCCATACTTTTGTCTTTCCATCATTCTGGAAGACAAGTTTTTTTTTTTTTTTTGGTTCTTATCAGTCCAAAGTTTTCTGGCAATGTCTAATCTGGCCTTTCTGCTCTTGAACGTTACCATTGTTTTGCACCTTGATGTCAAGCGTCTGTATTCACTTATAAAGCAGTCTCTTGACTGTAGACTGTAGGTCTTGACATGACTCAACATTATGAAAGTGTTGTTCTTCTTCACCATGGATATTGAATTTTTTGGTCAGCCACTTTACAGCCGTGGTTCTCCAGGTCTATTGCGGATGCTGAACTTGCCAGGTAATTCCTTCTATTTCTATTGGTTGATGAACATCAACCAAATGCAAATATAAAACTCAGAACCACCTACTGGCCTTTTATCTGCTTGATTAGTCATGGAGTAATGACGGAACAGACCACACCTGGCCTTGCAACTGCTTGGCTGCCACTTGTTCCATTATTTATGAGCCTCCCAAAATGAGTGTGTGTGTGTGTGTATATATGAAAATGGCTGTAATTCTTGAATGGTTAATGCCACATTTTTGTCAAACCACTTGAATGAAAGCTGAAAGTCTTGACATCTTGATTTCAGATTCAATGTGGTGTGACAAGGACATATGCCAAAAAATTTTTTTTTTTCACATTTTGTTTTTCATTTGCGTGTCTTGCCGTATGCTGTAATTATTGTCTGTTTCAATAAAAGTGCTTGCGACATCTCGTGCATCGACTTGCAGCCGAACAGTTGGACCTTTTTATAGAAAACACTGAGATGCAGTATACAGTACATTTATATATTGCTATTTGGACTAAAAATACAGAGATGTATCATTTTGGGTCCATATTGCTGACTCGTAGTATCCTTTATTCGTTATCTGAGCAAAAACATGTTCAGGACATGGCTAGTTTTTGGTCTGGTTCATTTGTGCAGCAAAGCATCAAACCACACTTTAGTTCATAGCTGCATGTCCTGCTTTAGTAGGACTGACACCAATTTGTCTGACGACGAAAGACGTACAACCTAGTGTAAATAAGGTGTAAGATACCCAACCTTACAGAATGTGATTTCTTTATATTAATAAGTTAGACAGAGAGTTCCGGCTTGTAGAAAGACAGGCAGACATGTACGTGGGCTTCAACCTGAAATAATAATATCACTGATTACATTAAAGCTCATCTGATTACTTTTAGCTTTTACCTTTCAGCTAGTGCTACAAACCCTTTAACCGTACACTAGTAGTAAATAAATAAAGTGCAATAAAGCTGAAAACAAAAATCCTTTGAGTCGTGTGACAGCATTTAAGGAGGCACCAGTGTGTGAAATCACTCTCGGGAAACTGTCAAAAGCTTGATGAAGATGTAGTTCTGACTCGGTAACGGGAGGAGGATGTGACGTCTGGTTGGCTTTAACGGCAGGTTTACCTCCAGCATCCGAAAAAACAAGTCTGGATCAGTCTGTTTGTGCTGGTATGCACCGCTGAACTGACTCGAAACTATCTGAGTGGAATCTCACACACACCGATTGACTTCATGCAAAGTGATTTTAAAGTGTTGTTGGTCAATTGAAGCTATATACAGTATTGCGAAAAATAAATAAATAAAAGGGCTTTCCAGTTTTGAGCATGTGACTGTAGAACTGACTTCACCTCATCTAATCTAATCTGAAATATTTAAGGCGAACAAAATAACTTTTAGCAGCTTCCTTTATTCACTTTGGGGTTTGTCTCAACTCTTTTGTATATAACTGTGCAAACATTGTGCAGTGGATAGATGTGTCAAAAAGTCAACATGCTCAAATATTATATGCATATGTACAGTACAGACCAAAAGTTTGGACACCCCTTCTCATTCAGCGAGTTTTCTTTCTTGTGTTCTTCAGCCCAAACGCGTCTCTTCTGCTTGTTGTCTGTCCTTAGCAGTGGTTTCCTAGCAGATATTCTAGCATGAAGGCCTGATTCACACAGTCTCCTCTTAACAGTTGTTCTAGAGATGTGTCTGCTGCTAGAACTCTGTGTGGCATTGACCTGCTCTCTGATCTGAGCTGCTGTTACCCTGCGATTTCTGAGGCTGGTGACTCGGATGAACTTCTCCTCCGCAGCAGAGGTGACTCTCGGTCTTCCTTTCCTGGGGCGGTCCGCATGTCAGCCAGTTTCTTTGTAGCGCTTGATGGTTTTTGTGACTGCACTTTGGGGACACTTTCAAAGTTTTCCCAATTTTTCGGACCGACTGACGATAGCCACTCGTTTTTCCTTACTTAGCTGCTTTTTTCTTGCCATGATACAAATTCAACCTCTTTGAATAAGAAAGTGTGTCCAAACTTTTGGTCTGTACTGTACATATATGAGATCTGAATGATGCAGTATATACAGAATAAATACGGGTGGAATACAGTACTGCAATTACTTACGGAGTACCTGGCATTCCCACTGTGGCGATTAGTGAAAGTATTGATTAATTTATTAATTTGGGATTGATTCATTTGTGACGTGTACAACCCTAAACACTTTACACCCAAAACACATTGGTGCTGATTTTATCAGATTTTAATTAATGATTTTTTTAAATTTTATTTTATGTCATGCATATAATACAGGAAATGTGCGTGCAATAAAAAGCTACTTCTGAAATTTATGCAACATGGTGAAGCGAGATCAAAGTGACTGATCTTGCTTTCCTGAAAATTTCAAGTTGCTAACTTCAGCAGTTTTAAAACTGCTTGAGAGTTTTAGAGGGATGATTTTATATGTATCCCAAAAATGGACATTTTTCTATTCACATTATACTATTAGAATAATCATTTCAAATGAGATTTATTTACATAGTATTGATACTAAAATTGGTGTAAGCATATGACCTGTAAAAATTGTTGCTTAAATTAGTTTTTGGTAAAAGAAAAAAAAAAAAGCAAAACATTGTGTAGTGTCCGTAACCGTGTCAAATTCATGTTGCGATATCGTTCCAATTTTCATTTTAGAATAATACACTTTTCAGGTTTATGTCTTTTCATGTGAAATCTCAATTGTCTGAGTTTCATCTGAATGACAGTTAAGATCGTTGAAAGATTTGAATTCGAAAAAGTTCCGGACACTACAGACATGAAAGGGCCTGAAACTGTATCTAGCAAATGTGTTTCTTTTTATCTTTTAAATATAAATGTATATGCATATTTACAACAAAATCAAGGAGATAAGAAGCATTACGTTTATATATAAAAAAAATTTTTTTTAAGGTGTTATATGATCATATCGGAATTTAATTTTATTTTTTTCACCTAGACGAGACACTTTTTAGCACCATGTTTTGGCTGATCAGGTTAGCGTGCAGGCTTTCCGTTCAGAAAAACGCAGCGTTTATGCTTCTAACACAAATCGTGTCTCGCTTTGAAAAGAACTGAAAGTGCTGACGTCTTTGCACTTCCCTAATCTTTATCCTGCGAGGGGAGAAAAATCCATGAAGTGTAACCAGAATCACGTAATACTGTTCATCAGAAAGAAAGAAAAAGGTTCTCTGATGCAATAATATTGTAAACCTTGAAATTTACACTGTAATATTATTCCCGCGTGCTTAACTTTAGAATGTGTGCATTTGAGCCAGAATTGTATTTCTTTTAGTGTGTTGTTAAAGTTTGTGTGTAGTCTCTAGATCAAATGTTAAGTGCCAGGGAGTACGTTTCTGTCTCGCACACAAACACACACTCGAGCGCACACACAAGCTCTCACGCTTCTTATCAAGTTTCATGTGACCCCACCCTGTCGCACTGCAGCTGCAAGTGTCTTCCTGCCCCTACAGATATCACCCCCGCCGACTGCTTCACTGATAGCGTGAGTAACACTAGCCTGCAGGCGGACTCGAGGAGAAGGAATAGGAGACGGTCACTGTCAGCATTGTAGGAATTTGGCATTAGCGCGTGTTAGGTTAGGGCGGACGCGTACACGCTGAGTAAACACACACACACAAGGGGTCAAGGCAAATGCTGTGCATTTATCGGGGCGTGTGAGTTGTGCCGTTCCAGAGTGTTGGTAAATAAAATGTTCGGATGAGTGACTGCGAGAGAGGAATTACTGTACCTAATCAACGCTCAGGCTTGTGTGTGTGTGTGTGTCTGTGTGTGTGTGTCTGTGTGTGCGCGCGCAGACGGAGCAGCTGTGGTACGGAATGTTATATCACTGACTGTTCAGGTTTCAGGGGCAGGTTTCCAGGCTACAGTGTGTGCCAGTACGCAGCACGGCTCAGTGTGTGCTGTGTGTGTGTGTGGACCGGAGATGCTGCCAGTTTGCTGACTCGACATCTTTCACATTTATAATCATCGTAGGTGGCATGCTCACAACCTGAAGATACAGAAATGGCACACGCACTGTTTTTTTTTGTTGTTTTTTTTTTACTTTCGTTAAATCCTGTCCAGCTTTAGATTATCCCATCCCTCCGTGTTCAGTACATTAGGAAGCGGCACCATGACTCCCAGTGTTCTCCTGATAGGCTTTAGGATGAAGTGGTTACGGAAGTTAATTGAATAGATAAATGATCTAAGTTTAACTTGTTAAAAACGAGGTATTATACACGTTTTGCAGCTTTTCCAACACGCATTTCTGACAGGCATGACAAGAGTTTTCAGTAGGAGCCGCTCTATTGTGTGTGTGCATATATTGTGAGTTTTATTCATGATGACATCCTCATTGTTCAGCGAAGTTCTAGTAAAACGCAACCAACAGCTTCTTCATCTCGTGGCTGCATAACGGACACGTCTTTATCTTTTGAGAACCCGACAGGCCGAGATGCAGCTCTAAGTCAACCCACGTTTTTTTAAAACCCTAATATGACCGATATGTTGATTTATTGATTTATTTTAGGTCAGATCTGAGTCAATGTCGTATGTGGTCCTACGTCAGATATACAGGACCAGTCAAGGGTTTAGACACACCTTTGGATATTTTCGGATGTCAAAACTATGAATTACAGCATTACCTTGGCACACAACTGAATCCGGTCCGGAGGCGAGGTCTTACATTTCGTATTGGGAAACGCCTTACCCCATAGGAAATAATGTAAATGCAGATAATCCGTTCCAGCCACCCAAAAAATGTTACCAATTTCCAACACTATTATCATATTTTTGCATATAAAAACAATGAAAACATTTAAGGGAGACATGTAAATGAAGTAAGATGTGAAGTAAACAGACATTAAACCTTAATGCAAACCTTATGAATGAATGAAACTTTAATTCATGATTCCTCTTGGCATCGGCTGCTTTAAAAATGAAACTGAAAGTGGCTTCCTTTTCTTCTTGCTACTGTCCTCGCTAACATTCTTGGGACCCATGGTGCCATGTCTTCACTAAATCTAAAAATAAATAAATAAATAAATGTTGGAATCAGGATATTTATAAAATCGTGCTACCTATACAATTGCAGTTTGAATCGAATCGACACCAAGGTATCGTGACATCGATATCATATCGGATGGAGACCGGTGATTCCTTCCGTACAATTCGAGCACTCTTTTACAGTCGGTAATTAGATGAGGTCGCTCTGGCTGTGCACAGGGTACGAGTGAGGATTTTCTAGGGAACTTTCACAGCTTCGCGTTTTCTGGTTCATCTGATCTGAACAAGGTGTGGTGTTTAAACATGCTGAACCAGTAACAAGAAAGACTTTCAAGTGCGTGTGTGTAGAGGAAGGAGGGGGTTTCCACTGTGGGGTTTGTAATGTAAAGAACTGTTTACTTGGTTGCTATACTCACAGAATTTTTTTTCTTTCTCTCTGTCTGTCTCATTCCCCCCCCCACCCTCCCTTCCCCACCCCTCCACAGTGATGTGCTGGCTCTGCCCATCTTTAAGCAGGAGGACGGGAACGCCTCAGTCGAGTCGGAGAGTAAGAATCCTCCGTTTCAGTACGTGCTGTGTGCTGCTACCTCTCCTGCTGTTAAACTGCAGGAGGAGACTCTCACATACCTAAATCAAGGTACTTAACCTCAGCATGTGTTCCAGTTCCACAAACGCTGATTTTTGTGATGTATGATCACTTATGCACCGCTCTTCTATGTTTATTATTCAGGCCAATCTTATGAGATCCGTCTGCTAGATAACAGGAAGAGGGGGGAGATGGAAGAACTCAACAAGACTGTGAAGGTGTGTGTGGTTTAAAAAAAAAAAAAAAAAAGTACTTAATGCAGGAAATGGAGATTTTTTTTTTCTGCTTCTCTGTTTCTACATTGTAGAATTGCAACTATTTTCAGTGGAGAGAATTTAGAAGCTAAATGTAGAAGGGATTTAGAAGGGGGTACGTATTTTTTAATGATTTACAAGCCGTTCTTGTTTTCCCATCATACTAAAACAAGTGAGCTACTGTAGGACCTCAAGAGCTAAGGGGTTTGGTGCGGGTCCCGAATGAATTCTTGTAACTTGAAAATGGTCACTTTTATGCTGAGGGTGACCCATCTGACCTATATGGACAAAAGTATTTGGCCAAACCAGCAATGACATTGTATCCAAATACATACACTTCAATACGGAGTTGGTCCTCCCTTTTGCAGCTATAACAGCTTCCACTTTTCTTGGAAGGCCGTCTTCAAGATTTTGGAGTGTTTCTGTCGGAATTCGTGCCCATACATTCTGTAGAGCATTTATGAGGTTGATGTTGGATGAGAAGGTCTGGTTCACAATCTCCAGTTCATCCCAAAGGTGCTCGATGGGGTTGAGGTCAGAGCTCTGTGTTAGGGCCAATCAAGTTCTTCCACACCGAACTCATTAAACCATGTGTTTTAGTCCTGTGCACTGGGTCTTCACCAAACTGTTGCCACCAAGTTAGAAGCATAGCATTGTCCATGATGTCTTGATATGTTGACGCATTAAGATTCTGGGGATAAGAGGCCTGATTGATTGAAACAGCTGAATTCAGTAATTAACAGGTTTGGCAAAATACTAGGGCTGCAACTAACGATTATTTTGATTATCGGTTAGTTGGCCGATTATTTTTTCGATTAATCGGATAAAAAACTAAATGCTTCTTTTAGTTAATGTTTTGCTTATAACTATATAAAAATATAATTAGGGTATTAGTTATGTATAAAACTAAACTTTAAAAAGCCACATATAGAGTTTAATGACCTTTAATTTTGACATTTTAAACCTTAAATTAAAGACAAAGTTTGTTTTTGAACAGTAAAACTCCTCTAAATATCCAAAATATGAATAAATAAATAAGCAAAACAATTTTTGTACTCTTATTATGTTGGATGGCATCTGTTATAGTGGCTGCTTGTTGTGGAGTGCATGGGGGATTTATTTTTTGAATGAAATCACTTGTGCTGACTTGTCTCTTTCTAAAAAAAAAAAAAAAAAACAGCATTTGAGTATGCCAAATACAGTTTTTTTTTTTTTTTTTTTACAATAATTGCAGATATTGCCAGCTGATGGAGAAGGAACAGCCAATCAGAAGTAGTGTGTGGAAGTCTGTGACTGGCTGGTTTTGTGTCAGTTTTGTAACACCGGACAAAGTTACAGGCAGAGTCGAGCTCGCACAGAAAATAATTGTTGCTCGCGCGTGAAGGCAGAGTCAAGCGTGCCCAGAATCGAGAAGTCGCGCGTGCGCGGAGAACATGTTGAAGCGAGCAGGGGAGACATTGCACGCGCAGAATCTAGCTGTTGAGCGCGCAGACCCTGCACGCGCATAAAGTGCGTTGTCTACTCTCAAAATGTCGAACCGCGCGCTGAGATTTGTGGCAGGAATATAACGCCAAAGGCGCGCGCTTTTTCCTGTAGACGCTTCTGTAACCTCCATTGCGCGAGCGGCTGTGTATCTGTGTGTATTGTGGTCGCGCCCCTCAGTAACGTGAGCAGTCCAACTAATCGATAACGGCATTCGTTGACAACGAATTTGATTATCGATAATTATCGATTTTATCGATTAGTTGTTGCAGCCCTACAAAATACTTTTGTCCATATAGTGAATGTTACATGGGGGTGCATGGAAACCTGAGGGAGATACGGTCGCCTCATTTGGAATCAGAAAAATGAGAAAACCATGTGTCCGATTCCTGAGAAACATATCACATCATTCCTGGGGGAGGAAGGCGCCACTTTGCTAATAAAACTCTACGAATATAATTCTTGAAATTAGACTGTGTTATATTGTACACTCAAAATTCCCACCCTAACAGCGGTAAAGGGGCGTATGTGGGGAGTGGGTGAGTGGGTTTGTGGGGAGCAGTTGTTCCTGAGCACGGAAAAATCAATTGTACCTAATGAGACTGGCATCCTTACCCGAGAGGACTGTTTTTATTAAGACGAGGGGAGGTGTAACTAAGTATTAGAAGAGAAGTGACACATACCACATTGTTTTAGTGATTAGACATGATTTAAACATGAGAATATTACTCAAATTAGTAATAATCTAGATCTCTCACTCAGATTATTTAGTAGGTAGAATACAATAAGATACATCCATCCATCTAGGAACCTCTGTAGTCCAACTTGGGACCGTGGAGACCAGTGGTGACCATTGTCTTTATTCACATTTTTCTTCCCGTGTTCACGCGCGCATTCATTCATAACGGGCCAGTTAGCCTAATCTGCATGTCTTTGGACTATGGGAGGAAACCGGAGGAAACTACGCGACCGCGCTGCCTAATGAGATACATAAACTGGACAATTTCCCAAATCAATTCTACAATATACTTGCTCCTGATTCAAAATAATTCGATTTATCAGTGCGATTCAGTTTAGCTAAATTTAAGTCTTCAGAACAGACGGGTTCTGTTTGGTAGTTTCTTAGTAACTTGACAAGCGGCATTTTTTTGTCTCATTAACTTTAAGAGAAACTGAAAGAGGGTTGCTTATTGCCATTTAAACTTGGGGAGAAGTTCAATGTCTCTGTCTCTCTCAAAGTACTAGGTGTTTTTTTTTTATATTAAAACAGGATCTTGGCTATAAATCGATGCAGCCCTTTTGTCGACTTTTCAAATTATACTTTTATAAAATACTCATACATAAGTGTCCTTCTGCAAACAAAATGTCGAAACCCTTGGGAATGCTTTCTCTACGAAAATGGTCTGCTTTTTAGAAAACTAGATCTAAAACTATATTTTTGTAAAGACCATGTTAATTGTTAACAAAATCAAATTAGAATGAACTAAAATGGTAATGGGCGGCACCGCATAGTGGGTAGCACTGTGGCCTTGCACCACCAGGATCAGGGTTTGAATCACGCCTCGGGGACCGCACAACTTTCAACAAAAGTGATACCTCAACAAAAAAAAAACAATTAGTTTATTTGAACGTTGAGATGCTCTTGAAATGTTTACATTAATAGGAGAAATGTTCGGTGTCTCGATATAAAAACAGAAAGTGTGATTGTGATGATCTGTGTGTAGAGTATAGTGAGAGTCGTGTTTCATGACCGGAGGCTGCAGTATATGGAGCATCAGCAGCTGGAAGGCTGGAAGTGGAATCGCCCCGGCGACCGTCTCCTTGACATCGGTAGATCCTCGCTACACCGTGATCGATTTGAATTTTTGTCCGAGATGCGCTCATTTATGACAACACCTGAGCGGTTTCATATCATATTTGTCGTAGATATCCCTATGTGTGTGGGTATCACCGAGCCCCGCACCCACGCCTCCCAGCTCAATGCTGCCGAATTTCTGTGGGACGTTTCCAAACGCGCGTCTGTATTCGTACAGGTAAGATGTAACACGCACACTCTCTCTCACACACACAATGTTCACGAGCCTTTTTGTACAGCTCATCTGGTGTAATTTTCGTGTGTGTTTTCGTGGCGTTAAGGTGCACTGCATAAGCACAGAGTTCACGCCAAGGAAACACGGCGGAGAGAAGGGCGTACCGTTCCGCATCCAGCTCGACACCTTCACGCAGAATGAGAACGGAGAGTACTTGCAGCACCTGCACTCCGCCAGCTGCCAGATCAAAGTGTTTAAGGTAACACTCATCCCCGTGACCCTGAGCGCTGAATGCTGAATATCCGAGAGTAAATGCGTGGAGTTTGAGTCTCTGCACGTTTCTGTACGTAGCCAAAGGGAGCGGACCGGAAACAAAAGACGGACAGAGAGAAGATGGAAAAAAGGAGTGCGCAGGAGAAGGAGAAATACCAGCCCTCCTATGATACGACTATTCTGTCAGAGGTAAGTTTAGCTTACAAAAATAACCACGTCATTAACGTTTTAATATTTATGAATCAAAAACTCTTGTTGGACCAAGCCAAAGGAAGCAAGAAAAAATCTAAGTTAATCTTAGATTTAGTCCTAATCTAGGACTAAATTCGAATTGTTTCCACGATATATGGCCAAAAGGTTATGGACACATGACCATGGCTGATACAGTCGGTATTGTGCATCAGTAAAAGATTCAGTTGTACTACACAGTACTGGAAAGAGGAGAGAGCAGCTGCCTGACAAAACCCACATTCAAAATCAAGCGTTTTCAGCAAGAACACACACCTGGTAACGTTACGTTTTTTTGCAGTTCTGGGGTAGTGATCCCATATTATGTTTTAAAATTAAATGTGTTTAAAACATGGCGGTCCTCGCTGGAGCTCGCAAAACCTTCTGCCTTCACTCGCGGTGGCCACCGCATCTCGCCACGGGTCAAACCCAGAGTCAAACCACGTAGGTGACAGACGGTAAAACAACACTTTGACTCCTTAGTAACTGCTTCTAAAGTTGTTCCGAATCGCCTCTGAGTCGTCTTTTGATCTTTCATTGAGTATGTTTACATTACGGGGTTTACAGTAGTAGACACCCTTATCCAGAGCAAATTACATTGTTATCTCATTATACATCTTAGCGGTTGAGGGTTAAATGCCTTGGTCAAGGGCCCAAAAGTGGCAACTTGATGATGGCGGCCAGGAACCAGGAACCTTGCGATCGGTAGTCCATTTCCGTTTTGTTTACAGCTAACTCGGTTCGAAAAACAAGGCTGATGCCCAAATCCCTCTCTAACCCCTGATCAAGAGCATAACTTTACTCCAGGTTTGGGTTGGAGGCCAAATTTCGTACCCAAGTCGCCCACAAGTTCCACCGTTTTGTGAGGTGAATGTTCTGCCGCGTTGACAAGAAGGCGGCACACTACCATTTTAGTTCAATAATCACATAATAATAAATGTATGTTAATTATGATCATTTTTACCGTGCGTAACTGTACCGTGGGTTTTTACTCACACAAGAAGAAATGTTCATGAACGTACTCATTTCGAGAGACATAATTTGGGCAAATATTTTCAGTTCTTTCATACGATAATACCATTGTAGCATTAAAATTTTTCTTTCTTTTGTTTGCTGGATCCAAGAGAAACCTGCCTCAGCATGATAACGAGGACATGTTGGCTAAGGTTGGAGTATATGATTGAAAGGTTTCTCAGATTAGGTTATTGTAGCCGCAAAGATGGGACTGAATTGTAACTGGGATGCACTTAAGCAAAGAAACGGTTGGTGATAGAGATATTTGGCTAAACTGTAATTATATGACGAGGTTAAAATGATACGTAAACTATGGCTTGTGTGTGTGTGTGTGTGTGTGTGTGTGTGTGTGTGTGTGTGTGTGTGTGTAGACTCGTCTGGAGCCGGTGATCGAGGAGGCCGTGGAGCACGAGCTGAAGAAGTCGAGTAAGCGCACGCTTCCTGCAGACTGTGGAGACTCAACAGCCAAGAGCAAGAGAGGCAGTGTAAATACACACACACACACACACACACACACACACACACACACACACTCCTTCCAGCATACCTTCGGAGACTGGAAGAAGTTCAGTTCTGATTGGCTTGTTTGGATTGGAAAGAAAGGGGCCAATCAGAATTTACTCTCCAGTCCGCTTGGCTGGGTTTGTGCTGCACTTGTCGCACTGTGCCAAGTTGAGTGAGTACAGAACTGAGATTTTGAGAGAGACGTTGTGTGAGCGAACATACATGGAAAAATTTTGTTTTATGCTTTCGAATGAGGCACAAATATAACTCCATAATCCATATTGCAAGGATGGGAGAGGCTATGCGTAGGTGGCGTAGAGAGGGAGGGAGATGGGAAACAAGGGGCTCAGTGGTTCAAACAGATCTACAATGAAATAAGACTTTGTTGATGGACCATCCGATCCCCGAACAGGTTTTATGCCGGATGCCCTTCCTGACACAACCCTCCCATTTTATCCGGGCTTGGGACTGGCACGGCATCCAGTGACCGGGGTTCGGAGAATTGGGTGGGAATCGAACCCGGGCCTTCTGCATGGCAGAAGAGAAACCTATCTCTGAGCCACCAATGCCCTAATATGGAATAAGACTTATTGCACCGTCACTATATAAGTAAATACGTGTATGGTTATCCCTTCCACCCAGTTTGCACAGCCAGTAAAAAACTTGTTTATGGCACACATATCACACAAAGGAAACACATTTCCATTGTTTGTCTCTGTGTGTGTGTGTCTGTCTGTGTGTCTGTCTGTGTGTCTGTCTGTGTGTCTGTCTGTGTGTCTGTCTGTGTGTCTGTCTGTGTGTCTGTCTGTGTGGGTGTCTGTGTGTCTGTCTGTGTGTCTGTCTGTGTGTCTGTCTGTGTGGGTGTCTGTGTGGGTGTCTGTGTGGGTGTCTGTGTGGGTGTCTGTGTGGGTGTCTGTGTGGGTGTCTGTGTGGGTGTCTGTGTGGGTGTCTGTGTGGGTGTGTGTAATATCCTTAATGGTCGCCTTTTTTATGTTTCTGTTGTCTGTAGTGTTCTCCTTGGCCTGACAATGCTTATGTGACCCCAAACACACCATCTCCAGCGACAACCTTCACCTCAACCACACCTAACTCTTACAGCAACGCTGTTCCTGAAAGGTAACCAGAAACCAAAGTACATAAAAATTAATTAGTCACAGCACCAGTATGAAAAAAAGAAGACAAATACAATCCTTCTTTACATTTATTACTTCCTGTCCTTCATCTTAAAATGTAAACAGTATTTACTATGTCTGATGTTTAAATAAAATATTTAAAGTTGGAAAAAATTTTCGGTACCCGTGATGATTTATTTGTAAAACAGATAGTTATATACTGAGCATAGATGATGAGGCCCAGACTTACAAACATTCGAGTTACGAAATTTCTGCAGATACGAACAGACCACAGAGCTATGAACATTCGTAGATACGAACAAATCGCGGAAGTAGCTCACGTGTATTGTACAAAAAATAGGCACTCCAGTGCACCAGATAGCAATTCTACAGATTTACAATTCTACACAATAGTGTTATAACTGGATGTACAAAATGTCTAAAGTAAGATGTGTGCGCGTGTGGAGGTGCGGGAGAAATGAGTCGACCTCACAGGTTTCGATGAATCAGTCCGTGAGCAAGATAAGAGTCTGAAACACCATGTCGCGTTGTCCTCCTCCCGGCGTCGTCCCCTTTAAACGAGGTCAGCTGAGCCCACTGCATCACCGGGATCCCCCTCACGATTTAAAGGCGCAGTCTCATGAGAGTATAGTGCGGAACCAAAACACCAAGCCTGTGTGTTTGGTTTCTTTATTTTTTACATTATATAGTCATATCAAAGGTGTACAAGACCCACTTTGTCTGACTTACGAACGAATCCGACTTACGAACATAGTCCTGGAATGGAACTGGTTCGTAAGTCAGGGACGTACTGTATGCATTACGAAACATGCATCGCTTTCAGATTTCTCTTCCGATCGGCTGTGACCGTATGCAGCCTCGAGTCTCACAACACAAATCCACAGGAAAATAATTCTATTGCTGTCGCACTCCTGAAACTTCACCCTCGTACCGTCATGCTGACACAGAAAAATAGAAAATTTGTACCTATTATTTATGATGTAGAGGTTTTATCGATGGATGTGGTCGAGTGTCAGATTCATAAAAACCTAGATGTAGATTTAGATCTCTGGAGCAACAAGAAAACAAAAATTCTCTGAAAGAACTCCCTGAAATGACAGGAGGGACCAGATTCAAAGCAGAGCTCATCCTCATCTGATAAAGGATGGAAGACTTATAACAATCCAATATGCTGAAGAATAGAAACGGTATGGCGATACTCATATTAATACAACTTTATTGACTTTATTGAAAGTATTGTAGAACGAAACACACCACAGCAGAGCAAACAGCAATGACTGAAAAAAACATTTCTCAGTTAATAATTGAAATTAAATCGCTGTACATCCATAAATGCGATCAGCCATAGAATTAAAATGCAAAATTAAAATTAAAAGCAGTATATCATTTAGGTTTCTCTTAAGCCACCGGGGCGGCTCTGGCCATTTAGGGGGTTGGCTGTGGTGGCACCAGGACACTAGCGCTGGATCCGTTCTTTAGGTGCTGTGGATCGGACTTGTTTGTCCGGTGCGTTCCATAGATGCTCGATCGGATTGAGATCTGGAGCTTGAGCTTTGTGCCTCGTAAGCTCCGACTGTGGTGCACTGAGTGTTCTTTTGCGTTTCTATCATCAACTTTGTGCGATCAGGCTGGACGGGCTTTCCTTTGGTCCCCACAGGCATACATGAGCCTTGCTTGCATCTGATCTTGTGACCAGTTTACTGGTATAGAATTGATAATCAGTGGTGTTCAATTCTTCTGGCGCTGGTGTTAATATTGTGTAAGTACAGTCTGGATGATGATGTTTAGACGTGACATTTGTGCAGGGTGTAAATGAATGGGTGTTTAATTTAAATGAGGTTCTGTGCATGTATATACTCTTGGCTTCAAAAGTATTTGGGCAGAAGCAATATTCATAATGTGCGCCAGCCACAATGGTATTGAATTGAAGCAATCGAGATGTGATTAAAGCTTGTTTTGTAGCCTTTCGTCTTTAATGAAATAATACTGCATTGACAGTTTAGAAATCAACTGCACAACTATCTAATAAGACGTTTGACGCCCAGTTGTGGCCCGTTTCCTCTTTATTTCATTGCAAATGAAGGTGGAGTTGATACCGAGTATTGAGTTTGCATCATGGGACCTTGAAGAGTGACTGCGCTAAATATGGTTAATTTGAAATCTATCGCCATGGTGTACAGAGAGAAAAATACAACTGTCCAAATATTAAGGACCTGACCAGAGATGAACAAGCACTGATGATGTTTAATGTTTATATCCAAATGACAAGAAACTCTCATTTCACCTCTAACCAGAAATTTCGCAAATCGTATAATTATAAATCGTATAAATCGTTTAATTATATATATATTTTTTTCAATTCCAGTGAATCCTCTTCACCCAAGCACCAACGAGATAGTAGCCAGGTGGAGATGGAGGTCAGTCCCAGCTTTCCTTTAGATTTCTTTTGTTTAAAGGTCTAATAAAGGAGTGTATTATATAATAAATAATATGTCTGTTTTTGTGATTGTGCTGCATGGATGACGTTCTTATTTTTTCCCCCGCTGTCTTTGATTATAAATGTTTAGTCTTTAAGCCCGACCGC
This sequence comes from Clarias magur, assembly GCA_013621035.1. Classification (NCBI taxonomy): domain Eukaryota; kingdom Metazoa; phylum Chordata; class Actinopteri; order Siluriformes; family Clariidae; genus Clarias; species Clarias magur. The sequence continues at coordinate 3,026,205 of QNUK01000012.1, forward strand.
GTCCACGCAGGATGTACAGCAGTGGCTTCTGAAGAACAGGTTCAACTCCTATACCCGTGTTTTTACACATTTCTCAGGTCAGTCCCTCTTTCTTCTTCTTCAAGCTCTGAATTGTACTGGAAGGGGTAATTAATGTTTGTTTTGTGTGTGTGTGTGTGTGTGTAGGTTCTGATCTACTGAAACTGACTCGTGAAGATTTGGTGCAGATCTGTGGGCCAGCCGATGGGATCCGTCTCTACAATGCACTAAAATCAAAGTGCGTGCAATAAGTGTGTGTGAGACGTGTTTGTTCTTTTTATTTATAGTGAATGCGAACAAAAGCTTACATACATGTGTGTGTGTGTGTGTTTACAGGGCAGTTCAACCTCGGATGACTGTGTATGTGTGTCAGGAGTGTGTGAGTCCCCTGCTGGAGAGACGATGCCACAGCAAGAACGGAGAACATGGCAGTGCCACAGCCATAAACGGTGTGTGTGTGTGTGTGTGTGTGTACTTGTGCTTGTACAGCCAATGAGACCTCAAACCTTTGGTAAAGACAGTAAATATAGTGTGATCAATTATTGATTATACAAGTCAGTTCAGCACACCAGATTTCTTCTTTTGAAAGTCTAATTAAATGTTGTTTTTGTTTTTGTTTGTAGTTTACCATGCGCTTTACCTCGAAGAGCTGACCGCTCATGAGCTGACCAGAAAAATATCTAATGTGTTAAGCCTGCCGCTAACCCTCATTAATCAAGTGTACAGGCAGGGGCCTACAGGAATACACATACTGCTCAGTGACCAGGTACACACACACACACACACACACACACACACACACACATGCGTTCTGCAGCAAGCAGTGCTTATTTCTAATGAGCGCCACCAAATCTACAGTAAATTTCTGTGTGTGTGCTGTTTGCATTGCAGATGGTGTCGAACTTCTCTGATGAGAGTTGCTTCATTGTCAGTATGTTAAGAGGTAATCAGTTTCTTGTTTACACACAGGCCCATTACACAGTACAGAACATGGGCACATTTCAGTTTCAACACTAATTAAACTTTAATCATTAGCGATGGGAATTACCAGTCACCTCCTGATACGATATCAGCACTATACCTCTTTTTGCAATCCAAAAAGTATCACGATTTTATAAATATCCTGATTTGATATTACATTTTCCCCTGATTTTTAAGTGTAACCTGTTCCTTATAGCATTAGTTTTCTCACTTAAAAACCGAGTGCAGCATTTAAACAATACAAACTAACTTTTGCTATTATTTCTAAATAAACTTAAGCAAATAATTCACTACGACCACACGGAAGACAGGTAGACCCCGAGTTACGGACTTCCGCAGATATGAGACTAATTTGCTAGATCGGAGGCTTTTATAGTGATTTTTGGTAATGTAAAGCCATAAACATACGTTTCTGTTGCATCCCCCCGGAAGCTTCTGCGCACAGTACAGAATCCGAGGCATGATTAACCGGGAAGGATAGTACTGAGCCGTCAACTTCAGATAAGAAATTTGGTTGGAAAAAATAAAGGATAACTGTGACCAGAGACTACTTACACACTTGGTGAAATTGCTTCATAAAAGAAAAGAAATTGACAGTAATAAGTAATAATCTATTTTTAATAGTGAAAGTAAGAGCATTTCCACATGTGCGATGTTTCAAGATCTTACAGGTTTGGGCCTAAACAAGTGTGTGGCCCTAAGAAATCCACTTTTGTAGTGTGGTGTAGTGTAGTGATTGTAAAAGTAAAAAGGCCTCAATTTGCTAGGGAGCATAAAGATTGGACTTTAGAAAAATGTGGGGGGAAAGGTCATGTGATCTGATGGGTTCATGTTGAACCCTGTTCCAGACCGATGGGTACATCAGGGTAAGAATGGACGTGCATGAAATAATGCACACATCATGCCTAGTGCAGGGTCAGGGGTAACTCAGTGGTTAAGGTGTTGGATTACTGATCGAAGGTCACAGGTTCAAACCCCAGCACCGCCACTGTTGGGCCTTGGAGCATGGACCTTAACCCTCAACTGCTCAGATGTATAATGCGATAAAATGGAAGGAAGTCACCCTGGATAAGGGCGTCTGCCAAATGCCGTAAACGTAAACCTAGTGCCCACTGTACAAGCCTTTGGAGGCAGTGTTATGATCTGGGGACGCTTCAGTTGGTCAGTTCAAAGTTCAGCAACAAGTCAGCTAATGACCTGAATATTTCTGGTCCTGGGAGCATGAGGAATCATTTTCACAAAAGAATGAGTGTGGTTTCGGAGTTGTTCGATTCTCCCGTCATCATTACAAGACCTTGGCCAAGAATGCAAGAATGATGGCAGTGGAAATAAATGTAACATTTGCATGAGGTTGTTAAAACAATGCAACAATGAATTAATGCATGCTGTATTCAAAAGACTTTTGGTGGCTCACAGTATTAAGGCTTTGAATTACTGATCGGAAGGTCGGTCGGCAGCTCTACAGTACCAGGTTGCTGCTGTTGGACCCTTGAGCAAGGCCCTCTGCTCCAGGGCCGCCGTTTAGTGATCCTGGGATATGCGAAGAATAAAGATTTTCACTGGGCAGTAATATATATGTGATGAATAAATCCTGAACTTAACTTAAGCTGAAGGTAGTATCAGTGTGTGAGACTTTTTTGGTCTGGCTGTGTATCTAAGTTGGTATATGATGTATTTCTAGAAATTGTCTACCAGTCCTGACACAAAACCCAGGCACACCTTTGAATACAATTATTATTATATAATATTATTATTATTATTATTATTATGATAATGACAATCTCAGGAGCAAAAGACTCTACTGTACTTTGTAGTACATTTTCGTGTACATTTTTTTTTTTTCATCAAAAATCCCATTCAACTAAATGTTAGCTATTGTGAGGGCTGAATTCCAAAATTTGGACCGTGTACTTGTACAATAAATATAAAGCCATGTTTGGATTCAACACACTGACACTTTTTCCTGGTCCGTGTTTCCTACCAGACGATACCAGTGACAGATTCCATCTGGTTCTGAAGTAGAGGCGTTTTGAAGACAAGGCGCTGATGTCACTGAGGTCCCTCGCTGCCGTTCTCCCGAGCGCTGAACGCGCTCCGTCTCCATCCTTCTCTTTCTCCCTCCCTCTGCCTCTCTCTCTGCGTATCTCCTGTGAGAGAGAGAGAGAGATAGAGCAGAGGTTGGTCGAGGCCTCCTACCTGTTAGAATCTGACTTCAGTGTGTACATTGTTTCATATTGAAAACACTTTAACTGATGAAAATTTGTGTGTGTGAACGGGAAGGACAGCACGTGTGTGTGTTTTAAAGATGTAGCGGGAGGGATGGAAGGATGGATTTAAAAGAAGAAGAAGAAAAAGGAGGAAAAAAAGGAGCAGGGTTTTCATGCACAGTCCTGAATAACGGGACAGAACTCATGAACTCGGTCACGAAACTGCCCTCGATTTTACGGTTTGGTGATCTCACCATATCCACTTGAATAGTTTACCATGCGTAATAGTGGCTGTGCTTGTCCGATTGCCTAATGTACATGTCTGTTGAAAAAGGACTGCACTTTTTTTTTATTATTATTATTATTATACTTTTCTATTGTGATTTTTTGTTTGTTTTTGTTTTTTTTCTTGACACCGTAGTGTCTGCACAGATGAAGTGATTCCTGTGTGTATGATCACCTGTAGCTTGTCGTGAGGTATAGAGTTCGGGCAGTGTTTTCATGCATAAAGCTTTGATACGTAAAGTAAATTATAACGCTGTTTGTCTGCTTCTACCGAGACCAATCATCTCTTGGTGCCAAAATACCCGACTGTGTTTACTCGCCGGCTTCAGATGACCGCCGACGTTTAGTCTGTACCTCTTTTTAGTTGACCAGCAACATTTTGAATTAAATGTATTTCTTTGCTCTAGTTCACATTGTTATGTTAGAAATCGCAAACGTGTATTTTGTCATTTAATGTTTTTTCTTTTCCCCTCCCCTTATTTGAGACTGATGTGGTTGGTTGACTCAGTAGCTCTGCAATGGGCAGCTTTGGCATGTACTGTGCATATATTATTATAATATATATATTTTTTTTACCACTAAGCATGGAGGGCAGGAATGTTGCCTTCTTTTAATTTTGAGATAAATGACCAAGTCTGCACTGAGGCGAACATACAGGAGCTCCACTCTGCTGTACACGCTGGTGTTCGACGCTGTTCGGGATAAAGGTGTAGGCCGCGTGCACCCATCCTTCACACTCCTCTGCGGCGAATAAACCCTGATGATGACTCGGCACCCTCATCCTCTGTGGATCATATGGGCCGTCCTGTGTGTTTCCATGAGAACAGTTTATGGTACTTCCATATCACTGTGTCTTTTAGGAAGCCTGTCATGTATTGTAAAATGCTGGGATGTACACACTTCATGCCTGTAACAAAAATAAAATAATTTTAATATATCATGTTTTTGATTGCTTAACGCCTACATTGGTTTTTTTTTTTTTTCATTTACGCATTAGCATGTTTATGTTTGACATTCTGATATACATCATTATCATGTTTTATGATATTTTAGCATGTACAGTATATTTCCTTGCAGATGGTATGTACAGGGAGTTGACATTTTTGATTGACAGCTGATGGAATTCTGCCTATGTGATACTACGATGGTGGCATCAGACCAGGATACAGAGCAGCTCTAAATCAGTCTGATTTATGATTAACAAAAGAGTCATACTTTCTTCCTACCAGATGCTCCCACTTACCCCAATGGTTGGGCTCTAAACAGAAGTTACAAACTGCAGGAAATTTGGGAATGCCAATTAATCTAATCTGTATGTCTTTGGACTGTGGGAGAAAACTGGAGAACCTGGAGGAAACCCATCAAGAGATGCAAACTCCATGCACACAGACCCGAGGCAGGAATCAAACCCAGAATCTGGAGGTGAAAGACGACAGTGCTAATTAGTACACAAACATGCGACTTTTAAAGAGCATAGTGAAAATATGGTCTACTGTACTGTATCTACTTATCAGAATACAGGTAAAATGACTACAAATGTTTATCTATCGCTTGTCAAGTGGTGGGAAATATTAAGCAGCAAGTGAACATTCAATGTGTTCGAAGAAAAAAAGGAAAAAATATAAGCAGGTGATATAAGGTGACTTTAACCAGGCTGACTGGTGATGTCCCAGGATGCGGTAGTTAAAACCTTCCGAGGAAGAACAACTGGTAAACCACTGACAGGGCCATGAGTTCCCAAGGCTGTCAAGGCCAGCCTGTCTGGTCTGATTCCCAAAATAAAAACAGCCACCATAGCACAACTTGTTGAAAAAGTTTGAAAAAATGCTAGCCATGAAAGAAAGAAGTCAGAACCCACCGTGCATCACAGCTTTCTGCTTTGAGGCTTATCTGATAGAGTTCCCATTAAGACCCCTGACCACTGCTTACAATGAGAATGTGTGGTTTGATGAATAACACTCACTTTTACATTAGGTGGCTGGCTGTGTGTTATAGATGATGATTTTTTTTTTTTTTTTTTTACACAGTGAGTGGCTTCCATTACGTTGCATTACCGCCCCTCATCTACCTAGACATTAGAAACACAAAAGACATTAGGGTTTTGTGACGTCATAACGCCCAAACCCTATGACGGTTCCCTTGGCTATATGATCATGGCCTGCAATATGGGGAAAGAGGACAAGGAAGAAATTATTTGAGGAAAACACTGCTAGAAAATATTTTCTATGTTACTAGCAGGAAGACTGGACTGGAAACATGTCTTGAGTGGTTTGAAGTTTTTTTTTTTTTATGTATCAACGTGTGTGACGATTATGTCGTATTGTATTAGCAGATTTGTTTTTCAACGCTTTGGCTGCGCAAACGGTGCGCAGGATTGACCCTCGCGATGACGCGAACACAATTCAGACGTCATTTGACAGCTCGCCCAGATTCAGGAAGTAAAAAGCGCCGTTGTTTTTGTGTCCTGCTTGTTTTTTCTCCTCCAATACAAAGCACATTCCTGCGGGCCGAAATGGCGACGTTTATTTCTGTCCCGTTGAAGAAGTCTTCAGAGGTTGACTTGTTGAAACCGCTGTCGAAATTCATCACCAGCGCTTATCCCGCGGGCGAGGAGCAGACGGAGTATCTGCGCGCGGTCGATGAGTTGAATAAACTGCGCAAAAGTGCTGTGGGGAGGCCGCTGGACAAACACGAGAGCTCGCTCGAGGTCCTCTTACGGTGAGCGCCGCTAATGCTAGTGCCAATACCGAGCTCACAAGTGACACGTTTTATCCGTTAACATTTTGCTGATCTTTTTTTAGTCAGTAGCCTCATTATTGTTTTAGCCAGTGTAATATGATCCAGCTAAACGGATGCCTCCTAGCTTATTAGCTTGCTGTTTAGTTCGTTAGCTTTGTCAGTTATTTAACGGAAACTTTTTGATTAATTTGAATTAAAAAATTTTGTACTTTAAATTAACGACAGGTAGTGTCTCAACGGTTATCACAGGTTTACGTTCAAACAGTTGCGCTAGCTGTAAGCTAAACTAGCTACGAAAACTAGCAAGCTAGCAAAACCTGCCGCTAAGCTTGTTTGGTGCACTACGGAAACGCTCACACATCTCTTGAGTGGTTGCCAAAACTTTGTTATAATTTGAACAGAAATACCTTAAAGTATAAATAAAGGTTTTAAAACATAGTTTATGTTAGCAAAATGCTTTGTGTGTGTTTCTATTAATTATGTCTGTTAAAACGCCACACCTAAAGCTTGAATGTCGCCGTTTTATGGTCAGGTGGTTCGTAAGTTAGCATTAAGAGAGGTGTGTGAGAGAGAAAGTGTGTCACACAGAGTATACTTGTTACTATAAGTATATAGAGTAATACCCCCCCCCCCCCCTTATTAATTGCTCATCTGCCAGATAACGTCAGCCTTTCCTCTTCCTGCCTTTTAAATCAGTCTAATAACTGTTTTATGGAAGTCCTGAACCAAAGTCTGTTTTATTTCTGAAGACAAATTAGAACATGCTCGCAAAACAAATAGGAAATAACATGTCTATCATAAGTTGTATCTAATGTATGGCAATACTTAATAATTAGTTGTGGCAGTATAAATGTATTATTTAAATCCTTTATCTCTAGGTTGTTTTTGGAGTTGTCTAAGATTTCTCCAAGAAACCTGGAGACAGTGAAAACTTATTATTATTTTTATTATTAGGTTGGCATAAAGAGCTCATAAAGAGTGCCTTTGAAACTATTTATACAGCTCTAATAATAAACCTCCTGCTTTTCCATGACTTACTTTTCCGAGCCATGGGCATGATGTCATGTTAAACCACGAGCGAGCCTCTGGTCAACTTGAGGAAGATAAGTTGGCCCGATTAAACCTTCGCATACACTCCTTCAGCTCAGTCTACGCCTATAGCTATTGTTTCTGTCCCACTGTGTAGTTTCAACACCTTTGTTTGAAGAGGAAGTAGCTGTAGTGATTTAAGTCAAACATGTTGTATGTTAGTAAAAACTCGAACGATTAGTGATTTGAATATTCCCTTTATAAGAGGAAAGAGGAAGCGGGATCCTAATTTGTTAAACAAAAACATAGGTGCTGCTGAAGGAGTCGTTGTCTCATTGCTTTTCTTAACGATGCTTATGATTTATTTATTTATTTTTAGTTCATGTGATAGAAATGCAGGCATAAAAGGGAAGCTATTAAAGCATCAAATGAATGAGTGTCTGGCACAGGTATAATAAACAGTGTAACATTACTCCAGGGGTATGTGCAGTGAGGTGACCGCCCATGTTGTGAAAACACTGAAGGAGAATACGAAACGCTGCAGTGACTCATCACAAATGGGTGTCTCGGACATGATTTCCAACTTGCCTGACTGCTTCTGTGCAACTTTTCCCTGCATGCAGTTGTTTCTCTCCTGTGGAAAGTGAATGAGCCGAGTGTTGCTGTAGAGACGGAGCTTTTCATATGCTGCCCTTCTTCTGGGCTAAGATAAATAACGGATATATTTGCTCTAGGAACACTAAAAAAGGGTGTATCGTGTTTATAATAGGAGGAGTTTTTTTTTAGACACGCCTTCAGGGGAAACCCCAATCATGTAGAGATTTATCTGTAAGAGCAGCTTAAAATAACGGCAGATAAGGGAATTTCTTGTCCCGTCAACAGGCTTTTGCGCTTTGCAACATGCCACACCATATGAAACCGTGCACATTACTGTTTTTTTTTTTTTTCCCCTTGCTAATGTGTTATTTAAACTACGTCAAAAGATTTTGAACGGCCCAGTCACATGAGCCTGAGTCAGGCTATTGTGTCACTGGTTGTATCGGTTTAAGTTGCATTTATCGAGTCATGTGCTTTTCTGATTTCCTCATTGTGTCACTGAGAATAAGACATGCTCTATTATGGATATATATTATAGACTAAGCAGGTTTTAGACTCTCTAGTAGAGTTGCTGAAGAGATGCAATGAATAGTATACTTACCTCAGTGTTTATACTGAGCTTTATACTTTTCTATTTATGGTTAGATGAGAACATATAGGTTTAAAGGGAGGGATTGTGCTATTCTGTCACATAATCGTATATATCTTTATATGTCAGCTATAGTTGTTCAAATCTTTCTTTTTGTATTAAACATTGCTGTACAAGCACAAGGCCTGTGTGTGTTTGTATTAGGGCTGCAGGATTTTAAAAAATAAATTATACATACACAATGGTAATTCAAAGTGCTTTACATAAAAGAAATAATGTAATAAATGCTGCCTTTTGCGATTATATTATTGCAGTAATGTAAGAGTGGCTACCCATGCGTATGAGCAATTGCTGATTGAATAAAATATTTACTTCGCCACTTTCTAGTGTTTGGTGGTGGGTTCTCATTTTACAGGGGAATTTCCACCAGAGAAGAAACATTCTTTACAAAAAGACAGGAACAGAGCATACTGACACACACATGCCATCAAGAGCAACATAACGTTAGATTCAATGTAGGCAAATTAGATTACAGTGAAGATTGGGTGAAGATTTTTGCTATACATTTTTTGCTCCTAAGATGGCAAATAATCATTTACTTAGACTTTTATTTATCTATTTATTTATTCATAAAATAAATACACATATTTTTTAGAGTTTTTTTACAGGATTCAGCACTTGTACATTATTGAGAGCTTTAATCATATGATAAACATAATATTTATTGTTTGGAATTATTTCATGCTTTTGTTTTAAACTGAAAACGTTTTTTTCCACCTCTCTACAGGTACTATGATCAACTCTGTTCAGTCGAGCCTAAATTTCCTTTCACAGAGGTAACTTTCATACATCTGTGTCTAAATTAATCTAAGATTATATGATCTAATTATTTACACGCACACACAAACACTTGCACTTCTACTTTGTATATACTGAGTGTAATTTGTGTTTCAGCTGTGTCTTACATTCACATGGAAAGATGCTTTTGATAAAGGATCTTTATTTGGAGGATCAGTTAAACTCGGTAAGTCTCACTGTCTCATGCAGCTTCGATTGCAATTGATATTAACCCATGTGACATTAATGTTGCAGTTTATTACAGAGCAAATACTAACAGTGTAGTTACGACCAGGTCTGTTCGTGTTTTTCAGCTTTGGCGAGTGTGGGCTACGAAAAGACTTGTGTATTGTTTAACATTGGCGCACTCTCCAGTCAGATCGCTTCAGAACAGAACCTGGACAACGATGAGGGACTGAAGACGGCTGCCAAGTTCTACCAGGTGAGGGTTTCAGTTTACACACTAAACCCAAAGATCACCCATTATCCATTTCTTGTATATTTAAATTGAAAAGTGGACAAAAGTAATCCTGTAACACTGTTGGCTGTGTTTTTAGCTGGCGAGTGGTGCATTTGCACACATAAAGGACACAGTTCTGTCTGCTCTTAATCGGGAGCCTACTATGGACATTTCTCCAGAGACAGTGGGAACCCTCAGTCAGATCATGCTCAGCCAAGCACAAGAGGTCTTCGTCATCAAAGCCACTGCTGGTATGTAACTGAGGTGTAACCTATAGGCTTTAAGCTTGTGATATTATTGTAAGACTATTTTATGGTGTGTAATCAAACACACATTTAGAGCTTAGTCTTGTGTGCATTTAAAATTAATTAGTAGGGATGGGCTGACACTGATACAGTATTGTCATGATACCTAGGTGCCAATTCGGTATGTATTGCGATTTATATAATTCTTTTGTAGTCAGTCTGGAGATACATGAATTGCCACACAAAAGAATAACAACATATTGAATTGAATAACTGAATTGAAGTTAACAGATAACTGAATCTGTTTTTTTTTTGTGTGTGTTTCTTTGTTAAACACAGAGGTCAGACTCGGGGCGCATGCCCATAATCTGGACATAATATTGAAGCAATGTTTGAGAAAAATATTGTTTGTCTTAAAGTCCCATAATAACCACTTGCACATTATTTTGTCAATTGTGTGACAGCACTGACACCCATCATTTGTTCAATGTGTTTTTTTTTAAGTAGGCAACATAGCAGTGTATAAATTGAGCTGTTTCAAAAGAGATAAAAGACGAAGAATGTTTGTTTCTTATGAACATAAGCCTTGTGTCTCTATTGTAAAGCTGTGGCATTATAGAATACAATTGGTCACTATATAAAAGGCAAGATGACATACAATAAGATTGAGGAAACCAGTTTTATTGCTTCTAAAGTCATTGTAAATATATACAGGATTTTTTTTAAAAACGGTTTAAAGCATATGGACAAATTTGTCCACAGAAGAATCGTACCTTATTAGGAACAGCTTTACATTCATACAGTTATTTAATCAACTCCTCATGGAGGAGAAGCCATGCAGTTACAGGTCGAGAGCATCAGGTAATGTTCATATCAAACAGTTTCTACTGAGTGGGACAAAAAAAAAAAAACTAAACAATGAGCAAGTGGCAGTTGTGTAGGTCAGAGAGAAATGGCTAGATTTGGCAGGTTTGAGTTGCTTATAAAGATCTTATGTATGTTGAGATGCTTTTCTGCTCACCTTGGTTGTAAAGAGTAATTTTATTACAACACATCAAACTTTGTGGGGAAGGATGAACTGATGCGGTTTTCTTCTGCTTCTGATTACTGCATGAATGAGTAGGGATGCAGGTGTTCGTACTGAAGTGGACAACCATGTATTTTCTTTAAATACAAAAGTTGTATTAATTACTATAATAAATGTTGAAGCAAAATATAGGGCATATAGATGTGGGTAAGAGCTATTTCATTTAACTTGCGTTAATCTGTTTATTGTTTAAAATTGGGTACATGAATTAATTCACTTTACACTAACATGCAAAGTTAATTAATTTTTTTATTTATTTATTAATTAAAAAGGTCCTGGTGTCTGTCATTTATTCATTCATTTATGTTTTTTTGCTCTACAGACAAGATGAAAGATGGCATCATTGCTAAAGTAGCCAATCAGACTGCAGATTTCTACGGCGACGCTTTCAAGCAGTGCCAGTACAAAGAGAACCTGCCCAAGGTATGCCCTAAAGCAGAGTTATCTACTATTAGCGATGTATTGACTGGGGGTTTTGGTGATCACGGTACATGTCATTAAGACTGACACAATGCATGCAACCATAGTGGGTGCATGTCTCTAATGATCATTAGTCTCATACACAAACCCATTAAGAGTTCCAGTTTCTGCCTTTGTCTTTCCTCCCCACTGATCTGTGAGTGTGAACGCTGCATGAGCGTTGTGTGAAGGTTTGGTTGATGTTTGCTGAAGGTTGCGTGCTGATTTGCTGTTCTGTTCTCTCTTTCTGCGCCCTGTGCTGTGTGTCTGTGCTCGTTTGTGGATGCTCGTGGTGTTTGTTCGTGGTTGCTGTGGTGTTTGTGGTTGCCTCTCCCTGGTCAGTATTTTTATTTCCAGGAAGTGCTTCCAGTCCTGGCTGCCAAGCACTGCATGATGCAAGCCACCGCAGAGCTCCATCAGTCTGCACTGGCCAAGCAGAACAAACGTTTTGGAGAGGAGATCGCACGTCTTCAGGTAAGGGAAATGGAAGATTATTAAACATCTACTGCTGCATAACCTCCATATTGAAATACAGTGGAACCTTGGATTGTGAGCATAATTCGTTCCAGATGTATGCTTGTATATCAAGGCGAATTTCCCTCATGGAAACTAATGGATGATTTTTTTCCACAACCAAAAATATCAATATAAAAATGATTCATACAAGCTATGAAGTAAAAGGAGGAAGGGGGGCTGCTGTGTAGGATGACTTTTACACATACGCACACATCCAAACACAAAAATAAAAGTTGCTTTACGCGCACACACGTAGTCACAGTGTTCTAGTAAACAGTACGCGGATGTTGATTATACGAGTGACGCATGCACAATGAAACCGAGCATGGGAGACACTTACCAAAAATTTCACAGCGCGGGAGATAAAAGAACCATTGGCTCAGTTGTGATCAAGTGAAATAAGAAGCGCATGCGTTCCACTTGATACTCAATGATACCTGGTCAAGACTCGCTCGTTTATCAAGTCAAAATTTATTAAATATGTTGACTCGTCTTGCGGAACGCTTGCAAACCGGGTTACTCGCAATCCGAGGTTCCACTGTGTAGTATCTAACTTGATTCTTTTTCTTTTGCCTTATGTTTATTTGTAATGATTACATTTTTACATTTAAAAAAATGTTTGTCAATTGTGCAGCATGGTGCAGAGCTGGTTAAAACCGTGGCCTCACGCTATGATGAATATGTCAACGTTAAGGATCTGTCCGATAAGATCAACCGTGCTCTCACAGCTGCAAAGAAAGACAATGATTTCATCTACCACGATCGCGTACCTGAGGTCAAAGACCTCGAGCATATCGGCAAGGCAACGCTCGTCAAGGCAACTGCCATTCAAGTACCACTCAGTCAGAAGTTCACAGGTGAGTCAGAATCTAACCGATTGTGGATTTCCTAACCCTGCATCACACTATCAAAAACTAAGCGTTAAGTATTGGCGAGTAATATTTGCATTATGATAACGTTAATGCAGTCGAGATAATTCATGATGCAGTAAAACGGTAAGCTCACGCTACTGACCGTCAGTAACGTCATGGAAACAGTCCATGTACTTTTATTATCCAGTGGCTGTTCAAATAAAATTTTTCATATTTAATTGACTTTTATAACGTATTAATATAATGTGTATCTGTGATGAAGCATACACTTAAAGAGCACTTTATTAGGAACACTGTACTCATAGTCTTGCTTTGCCCTAAAATGCAGTTTCAGTTTTACTTAATTTTTTGGCATGACCTCCACAAGATGATGGAAACCAATCTTTTAAGATTCCTGTCCATGTTAACGTCATTGGATCATGCATATCCGACAGATTTGTCTGTAGTCCTTCATGATGCAAACCTCAACCCAGAGGTGTTCTGTTGGACTCAGATCTGATGCCTGGGAGAAGGCCACTAAAGAACAACTCACTGCCGTGTTCATAAAACCAGTTTAGGATGACTTTTACATTGTGATAGGGTGCTTTATCATGCTGGAAGCTGCCATTAGATGAGGGTTAAACTGTGACCATGAGAGGATGCATATGGTCAGAAACAATACTCAAAATAGGCTGTGGCATTCAAGCAAAGAGTGAACAGGCCGAAAGTGTGTCGAAAGAACTTTACCCAACACTTTTACACCGCATCCCCCAGATTGGACCGTTGACACGAAGTAGGTCATGTTTATGGATTCGTGCTGTTGGGGCCAATTTCTGTACCTGACATCTGTGTACCGCAGTAGAAATCGAGATTCATCAGACCAGGCTGTTTTTCTTGTTTTCAGCTTGTTTTCTACGCACCGTTTATTTTGAGAGTCTTTTCTGCCCAACACAACTGTATAGAGTAGTTATAGGGGTTACAGTAGCCTTTCGATCATCTTAAATCATTGTTCCCATTCTCCATTGACAAAGCATTTCCACTCACAGATCTGCGATACTTACTGGATGCATTTTAATATTTTTTGTACCATTTTGAGTAAATGCTAAACCAGCCCGGCACGCACCAGCAATCATGCCGTGGACAAAATGGCTGCAGTCACTTATTTGCTCACATTCTGATGATTGAAATTAACATTATCTAAAGCCGTTGGCCCACGTCAGCATGATTTTCGACCGCTGCCAGGTGATTGGCTGATTAGATAATTGCATTAATCTTTTGTTTAGGTGGTCTGGTGTCTCTAATGAAGTGTTCAGGAAGTTCATTATATACAATACATTTGTAAACAATAAGGGTTAAGCCATTTTTATCAGAAGAGCAAGCCAGTACACACTTTTTAAGTACTGATTGCAGTTAATGCAGTCCCACCAATAAATAAATAAATGGATAAATAAAAGTAGCCGAACAGACATTTTGCTAAGATGAACATGGTCGCTTTATCATTTATATTAATCGTGTAAGGTTTTTAACCGTTAATGCTTGACTGTGTTTGTTTAATTTCCTCATTTTAATTCACATGATTCATTTCTGTTTTTCTTTATTCAGATATTTTTGAGAAGATGGTGCCTATGTTAGTGCAACAGTCTTTGAGTATAGCCAGTTCCAGAAAGGCCGATCTGGTGAGCAGGCTTGTGGGCAGTCTGAGGGAGGCGAGCAACCTCTGTAATGGGTTAGTTTGTAAGCTTTGGTTCTGCAATGTTTGTTGTTCAGCTGCTTGTTGTCCACTGTAAATTACAAAAAATATGAAAACCTCAAGGTCACATTGTTTCAGAATTGAAACTTCGTAAGTGGAAGGAATTAATTTTTTAAAGAGAAATATAGAGAATTTTAATTTTTCACCAGACCTTCATATCTCTGAAGCAGTACATCTTCCACAACTACTGTGCATTATGAATGAGTTGCCCATGCTATACTGATTTAAAATTGATTATTGCTGTATGATTTGATTGTTTGATTGAATTAGCCCTCTTTCAATGTTTCAGGGTGTTGGCTTCTTTAAACCTGCCAGCAGCATTAGAGGATCTCTCTGGAGATTCAGTCCCACAGTCCATCTTGGAAAAGAG
Source organism: Clarias magur (assembly GCA_013621035.1). Taxonomy (NCBI): domain Eukaryota; kingdom Metazoa; phylum Chordata; class Actinopteri; order Siluriformes; family Clariidae; genus Clarias; species Clarias magur. Next base: position 3,041,225 of record QNUK01000012.1, read on the forward strand.
CCGTGCTGTGATCCAGCAGGGAGGCCTGAACAGCATTGAGCAGCTGATAAAGGATCTACCAGAACTGCTGCAAAGAAACAGAGAAATTCTGGATGAGGTTGGTGTCCTTTCTTCTATTATTCATTCCCTCTTTTTACATTTTTATATAATTGTATGAATTGTGTATAGTACCAGTTAAACGTTTAGTTACACACCATCTAATTCAGTGATCTTTCCTGATTTTTTATTTTTTTTTCCCTACTTTGTAAAACAATGCTGAAAGCATTGAAAATGTGCAGTAATCTGCCTTGAACAGTTGATCTTGAGATGTGTATGCTACTTATGATCTGTAAATCGTTCATCGTGGCTCTAATCTGAGCTGCCGTTTGATAATTGGTGATTTCTGAGGCTGGTGATTTTCTTGGTCTTGCTTTCCTGGGAAGGTCTTCATGAGAGACAGTTTGATCATGGAGCTTGATGGGTTTCACAAATGCACTCTTGCAGGAGCTGTTCCTGAATAGCTTGACTTTCGTGTCATAAAATAACAACTGACTAATAATTACATACATAATTTTGAAATCTCCAGTATTGTATATCATTAATCAAAAAACATTGAATTAGAAGGTGTCCTTTTTTTTTTTGTTTTTCTTGACTGGTACTGTATATGTGAGACGAGAGCAATTATCAGTTTATGATTATTTAATATTTTCCCCCTTTTGATCTTCTAGTCTCTTAAGATTTTGAATGATGAGGAGACAACGGACAATGAGCTCAGAGCCAAATTCAACCAGCGGTGGAACAGAACTCCATCTGGAGACCTATACAAACCCCTCAGAGCAGGTACAGGCACACAAACGACTAGACGTGTGGTTAACTCAAACACACACATGCGCATTACATCAAAAGGCTCAATATCGGATATTCCCACTTCTCATAGAAATGTATATAACGGTTTGTGTGTACGATTGTCATTGTAGAGGGTGCAAATTTCCGAAACATATTGGATAAGGCTGTGCAAGCTGACCAGGTAGTAAAGGAGCGCTATAACACTCATTGTGAGATGATCGCTCTGCTCTGCAAACCGGAAAGCGACTTGTGCTCTGCCATTCCTTCAGCCAACCCTGCTAAGACTCTTCAGGGCAGTGAGGTAAAATGAAAAAAACAAAAAACAAAACAAAGAATCACACTGTTGAATGATGCTAATAAATTGAAGTCGATGTATTATTCTACAATCAGCATCAGTTGTGTCTAGTGGTTGATATTCATGCACAGGAACTTTTCCTGTACTATTTTAGGTGGTCAATGTATTGAAAGCTCAGTTGATGCAGCTTGATGAGATCAAACGGGATCGCGAGGCACTGGAAGGAGAGGTAAAGGCCGTGACCTTTGACATGACGACAAAATTCCTCACCGCCTTGGCTCAGGATGGAGCCATTAACGAGGAGGCTCTTACGACCGGAGAACTGGACACTCGTTACGGCGCATACACACAGCGTGTTCAGAAGAACCTACGCTCCCAAGAGGACATACTGGCCCAGATACAGGTGTGCATACAGGATAAGTGCTACCAACTTGTTGAGTATCCTGTGCAAGATAGCGATAGTAAATCTGTGTGTTTACTTTGTAAATATATTGCCTTTTTTCACTAGTAGCAACGCACTAGTTAAATATTTGTTGTAAGTGATCTAGGTGGATTGCTTTGGTCTGCCATTCTGCTATTCTATCTATTTCAGACATCTCATCAGGAGTTTGCGGCACTCAAACAATCTAATGCTGACGCCAACCACAGAGAGGAGGTGTTGAAGAAACTGGCCTCAGCTCACGATAGCTACATTGAGATCAGCTCCAATCTGAAAGAGGGCACTAAGGTAACACGCAATGTTATGCTCATGATTAAAGTTAATGAACTACTGCTAATAGTTAATGTACTAGTAGTTAACATGATGAGTTCTATTAGGAGAGGAGGAAGTCATTAATGTTGAGTCATCAAGTATTATTTCATGTCCTATAATCATTCATCCTCCTCTTGTTATTGGCAGACATGTTTTTGACAGGCGATAATGTATAACTCTGCTACTGAAGCGCCACCTAATGTCGCTTTTCTGATTTTGAAATGTAAAACGTTAGTACACAGCCCTTCTGGGATACAAGCTCTAGATTCTGAGATGCAGCTCTAGCCTAATGATTCATTTTCAGGGAAAACTGAAATATCTTGCTGTACTGTATTTAAGTCTCAGGTTTTTAACGTATTGATTCTTCTTCTTTTCCAGTTCTACAATGATTTAACTGAAATCCTGCTGAAGTTCCAGAATAAGTGCAGTGACATTGTTTTTGCTCGCAAGACTGAGAGAGAAGAGCTGCTCAAGTAAGTGTGTGTGGGCGCATGTATACGTGTGTGTGCATATGCATGTGTGTTACATTTTAACCAGGATCCTAAAGATGTTGGGGACAAGCTTTATCAAATGTGATGTGATTCTATCCATAAATTAAGTTTAAACAAAGTGCATGAGTCAACATTATTTTTAAGCAAAGCACAGACCTATTGTAAAACAAATGTACACTACTTTGGCGTATGGAAAAATTATTAATACAGTAGTGGCCAAAGATATCCGACAACATTCTGTATGCCATGCATTATTGTTCTTCCTGTGCATGAAACAGATGATGACACTAATCGGTCCTGGCCTATCTGACTGAAAATATTAACTAATTGGAATCGGCTGGTTTAGTTGAAACAAATATGTGGTAGAATTTTTACTTTCTGAAGCTGGTGTGTCCACCTTTGCACAAAAATGGCTAAAACTTGGGGATTCTCGAGTGAATTGTGAACTTGCTGTACCTAAACTTCAGGAAGCAATCAAGCAGGCATGGATTGTGCAAATGACACCAGAGTCCAGCAGATTCTAAGAGTCTTTTTGATTCTAATTTGAATTCCACAGCACAAACTAACTAATTAAACTCATTATTTGAGAAGAAAATGGGAATGGTTTTAAAAATTTTATTTCACTTTTGTCTCAATACATTTGACCACCACTGTATAATTAACCTGTTTAGCCCTTACATATGATTGAGGTAGTATTCCCTAAAACTTTGTACTCTTATAAAAATGAGCCGTTTCTCATGTTTTGATATTTTCTCGACAGGGAGTTGCAGCAGAGTATTGCCCGTGAGCCGAGCGCTCCTTCATTCAGCATCCCTGCTTACCAGTCCACTAACCCTGCTGCAGGAGGCCCCACCCCTGCTCCCCGGACCGTGTTTGTGAGTTTCCATTCAGCGTGATCACCCAATCAGATTTGATGGTTGAAATAATTGACTTCTCTGGTTATGATGTGACCGTTTCTGATGTGTCTAAAGCAGCCAGTGCAGCCTCAGGCTAAACCCCAGCCTCCAGCAAGACCACCACCACCCAACTTGAGTGCACAGGCCACCAGCACCACTGACAGCCAAGCCCCACCTTTGGCCAGCTCCAATCCTCCACCTGTGGCACCACCCAGTGCACCAACACAGGCTCAAGGACCACCCTATCCCACTTATCAGGGATATCCAGGGTATGATATTCTTTCTCTTCCCTTCTCCGTTTTTCTTCTTTGATTTGTTTATAACTTGCATCTCTCTGAACGTCTCCAGAATGATCGAAAACCCCTGATTTAGAAATAAGTGGATCTCTTGTACGGATGATTTCCGGTTGTATATCTTTGCATTTGCGACAACATTTATAAATTTTTTAAAAATGTAACAGACTTTCTCAGTAACTCTCCAGTAAGAGCAGAATGTTTCAGGAAGAGTTGCGTCTGAATGATGTGGTAATCAGAACCTTCTAGCTAAATAGCTGATGTAACGTTAGTGATGGGATATTTTTCATCATAAATTCAGTACTAGGTACTATTGACTGATTGCCCATGATATGTATACAAGTCAATACGAAGCTGTTAAAAATAAGAAAGGATCAAGTGGAAGCTACCTCAAATGCCTTCTGAATACACTTCTCAAAATGTTCAGAGGTAATTTTAATAATCTCAGACTTGGATATCATGTGATAATATGCACGTAACTTAGTGAATCTCTGTGTTTTGTGTTCTTCTCCCTCAGGTTTTATCAAATGCCGATGGGTTATAACCCCTATGGATATGGGTATGGTATGCAGTACATGCCCTATCAGGCTCAGGGCCAGGCTGGTTACCCTGGAGGTGCACCTGTCCAACAGCCTTATGCGTATCCCCAACAACCAACCCAGCAACAGCCCTACTACCCTCAGCAATAGGCAGCAGTACCGTGAGCCTACCCCCTCAGCCATGATGCCCCTGATATACTAGCACTCCTTGCTCTTACACTTTAATCTCTAACACACTCTACTGCTCCTCCTCTTCTTCATCGTTAACACCTTCCTCTGGGCAAAGATTAGAACACTAGAAGGACCAATGGGATTCGCCCTGAAACCCCACGCCCACTCTCTCTTAAGGTTCCGAGCGATGCTGCGCTCCGTTTGCGAGCTTCCCGATTCTCCCACTCGCACCCAAAATCAAGCTGCTGGCCGTCTGCCTGCCGCTGTGTATACCTTATTTTTGTAACAAATATTGAATAGAAATACTCTAACATAGGATATGTAGATGTTTTCATACCAATATGAGAAAGATAATCAATAGGGGAAGAATGAATTACTGTAACCTTACCTATTTCTGTTCATTGTACAATCAGCACTTTGGGGAAATGAAAAGTTTAACTAAAAAGTCAATAACATGCCTTGTTCCTGTCTTTTCGAAGAAACTTTTTTTTTTTTTTTTGTTTCTCTCTTCTTATGTAATTAAAGCCTGTCTGATGCTAAATACGGTTCAGTTTCTCTCTGGTAAAGCAATATTTGTTCGTGTTCTTTCTCCACAGGCTTATATTAAAGTTGAGAGTATTGGATTGCAGCAGTGCTGGAATAAGGCTGCTTTTCAGGGAGCAGGTTTAAAATACATGCACATATCTGTTTTTTTCCTTCTTATGGAACTATGGAAGCTTGAAGAGACTAGGTTGTTTAACCTGCCTTTTTTTTTTTTTTTAATCATCATATTCATGTCACATGAGTAAAACTTCTTTTGATGAACGTGTTATTTAAAGATAAAGTCACTAAAGCGTATCAAAACATCTGTGTAAGAAAAGGATCCAGTCCATCCCACGTCCCAAATGACGCCTTAAGTGCAGTGATGCGTCCTTAAGTTCGCACTGTAGCGGCGTAGTCGAGGTACACAAGATTCACGCGTCCTCGAGAGCATGAGAGTATGTTAAAGGCAACGTTTGGGACAAATGTTATGACTTGACTACGTTCCACGGTGTGCCCGTCATCACTCAGCTGCTCATGTGCATGAACGCTGAACTGTCACACACTGAACGTCATACATATTTTAGTGTAACAAGACTAATAACACCGTGTTATTTCCTGTACCTAAATAGAACAATCATTATGTCACACCGGTAAATTCACATGAAACATCGTGGTAAAATGTCACAGGATGTGTAGGTAGGCTACAGATGAAGTTCGGCTAATGATCTTACACAGATGAGCGTGTTATTTTCCTGTTTGTGTCACGCGTGTACTGTAAATTGTAACCCAAGTTCTGGCAAATGTCAAGATGGGCTAGGTGTGAGCTTTTGGAAAGTTTACCAACTAATTCATCCGCTACTCAAACACTACTCAAAAAAATGATACATTGTATAATGTAAGTTGATGGATTTATTTATTATTTTAGATCCTCACGCTCTCACTCACTCGCTTGCTTCCAGTTACCATTTTATCCTGATGACGGTTGCGAGGGATCTGGACCCTGTCCCAGGAACACTGGGCTTAAAGCAGGAACGCGCTCTAGATGACATACCAGTCCATTCTAAGGCACCATACAAGCATGCATGCATGCATATTTAAACGTGATTACAGTACATCTAAGAGTAACAGTTTACCTTAATGGCATTTTTGAGAGATCTGAAAAGTAACCCAGGCAAACAAAGCATGTGCACCGATTAAACCCGGGTCCCTGGGGCCATGAGGCATCAACGCTACCCATAGAGACAACAGGATGCTGTCCAGTTCCAGATCACTGTTTTATTAATAGGATTCGTCATCGTCTTTCCTGTGCATTGATTTAAAAACTAGACACTTTTACAATTGTATTCCATGCCCTGCCTGATGTATACTGTACATCATCTCAAGATGAAACCTAAGTGAAAACTTCAGTAACGAATTGAATGCTCACTTTTTTTTTTTTTTTCAAGCAACTTCTCTGCACCTCTGTTGTTCCTTTGCCTTTCTGGTAAATTACCATCAGGGCACCTGTTCGTTCCTGGTGACGAGGCTACTGCCAGAACCCTCGCATCGGTTACCAGAAGAGGAATAGAAGCGCAGGTGTTTAAATGAACAGTCTCTCACCACCTCTCTCTCTCTCTCTCTCTCTCTCCATGTGCTTACTGTAACTACAGGAGTGGGAATTTTTTCTGGATTTACTGAGGGATGCAGTGTGTGTGTGTGTACATTTAAGCACGAGAGGTTGAGGGAGAGGCAGGTGCTGCATTTCTGTGGAAGTGCCAGTTCTATATGAATCTTTATCCAGTGTGACCTCTTAACCTTTTAAAAACCATGATGTCACCAATACAGAATACATACAGGAAAGTGTTACCAGAAATGCACCAGCTTTTGTGTGTGTGTGTCTGAGTAAATAACAAAAATTCTTACTTGGCTCAAGGTCTCCGATGAGCCGCGTAGTCTCAAACTGTGACAGACGAGCGTGGATGTGTGTGTGTGTGCACATGTGCCAGCACTGAGCGAGTGCTAGTCTGGACATTTTATTCCCATGCGGATGGAAGCTCAGGGGTCATTTACAGTAAATGGAGCCAACGGTATTTTAATATTTTGGCCCTGGGTCAGCAGTGCTACGTTTTAAACAGCATGAGGATGTTAGAAGTAACTTTTTTTTTTTCTTTTTTCTTTTTATCCATATGATCATAATTTTAGCCACGGTAGTGACATGCTGTGGATCTCAGAAGTTTAATTCTAGGCTTTTTTTTATTATTATTGAATTATGCAACAACAAAAAAAACACTTTTATTTGACTTATTATTAAATACATATTTGCTTTAACTCTAAATTGAGAATATGTGACCATGGAGGTCACATAAATTTTATTTTATTTTTTTTAAATCGGTTTGTTATTCTTGCAAAATAATCCAGAAACATTAAGGCTTATTATAAGGATTTTTTTCTCAAGGCTCTTGTATTTTGTCCCGGTCTTTGTCTTTTACCTCGAAAGACATGCTTGTCCTGCTATCTGATACAAGTTCTAGTGATGAGTACAGATTGCGCAATCGTGCCACACCTGTGCTTGTCCGTTCTCCGGGAAGACATCTTCCTTTTTTTCATGTTTACTTTCATTAGGGGAAATTTACTGGCATGCAGGGGCGAGGTTAAAAGTCCTGAGCGTCTCAGAGGTTTTACGCTATAGGCCCTTCCCCTTGGTACACTCCATCATCGCTTTCATGCTGCAGGGTGTTGTCATGTTCCGTGCCCTGGATCAAGCCATGCCCTCTTTATGGGATCCTGCCATGTTCTAGAAACATTGCACACGCTGGCACCGAAACCTCTTGCGCCCTTGCCTGTGTCACTTACACACACACACACACACACACACACACACACACACACACACACACACACACACACACACACACACACGCCTACAGTAGGGAAGCAGTGTCATCACAAGCTCCTTTGAAGCCACTGAAACACTTTCCTTTAATGATTTCACACTTTTGTCCTTCACACATGCACACACACACACACACACACATATATATTCACACACACGAGAAAAGAAAAGAAAAGCAGAGCATGCTGCAAGTGCACTCATGGGTTTCCGTGATGTGTAAGAAAAGAGGGGGGTTGCGAGAAACTCTTACAACTCCTCGTCTAGCAGGTGTTTTGGGGTTTGGTGGCAACCACCTTGTGTGCGCTTGATGATGTTTGTAAGTGTGCTTGCTCATTTTTTTCGTGCAACACATAAGACATGCAAGGGATGCCTTTTAAAACTGGAACAACACACAAACTCCTGAAAATAATAATAATAATTAAAAAAAACAAGCTAAATATTAGAAGATTAGATTAGATTCAGGGTGTCAATTTTGAGAGCAAATACAGAACTACAGTGCAGTGCATTTGGGTAAGGCTTGTGTTCTACTGCTAGCACTGTACTTTTTTTTTTTCTTTTTCTTTTTTTCACTCTTCCGGTTCCTTTTGCCTGACAGGTGCATTGGTGGTGTGTGTGTGTGTGTGTGTGTGTGTGTGTGTGTGTGTGTGTGTGTGTGTGTGTGTCTGTCTGTCTCTCTGTCTCTGTGAGAGTGTGTGTCTCTGTGAGAATGTGTAAGTGCATGTGTGTGTGTGTGTGTGTGTGTGTGTATGGGGCCGTGTTGAAAAGCACAGGCACTTAAAAACGCTGTCACAAACAGAGCAAACTCAGTTCCTCGAGCTGTCCGTGGCAGTAAACTGACTCACCCCTGCACTCCTCCTGACTCGGATCTCTACTGCCTCTCTCTCTCCCCTCACAGATCCCACGGTAAGCGAAATCTTCTGGAGTCATTACAGGCTATCTGCAAAGAATAGGAATCAACACTTTTAAGCAAAAAGTCTTTATACTCATACTGTAGGTTATATTATACACAAGTTTAGGCGTATTGAAATCATTCTCAAGCCTGGATCTTCCCTTATGTATGGAGACTTTTGGAGGCATAGATAGATAGATAGATAGATAGATAGATAGATAGATAGATAGATAGAGATATCTGATCCAGGCTTGAGAATTATTTCAGTATGCATAAACATATGTAACCTATGAATTAAAAGTCTTCATACTCATAAGTGTTATATATTATATAATATATATATATATAATAGAGAGAGAGAGAGAGAGAGAGAGAGAGAGAGAGAGAGAGAGAGAGAGAGATACATTATAATAAAATCTTTTTTTTATATGATTTGGTACTGGCATAACTCTAACGAATCCATTCAGTGAGTTGTTTTTATTATATATATCTATATTGTTTATATATTATATATATATATATGTATATATATATAAATATATGTGTGATATAATATATATATATATATTATATATATTATATATATATATATATATATATATTATATATACACATACATATATACATATATACATATACATATATATATTACATATATATATATATATATATAATACAACACAGTATATCAGGTTTTGGTTCTGCGAGTGGACAGACCTGGAATACAAAGAGCAATAAATGTTTATAAATATGATTAATATTTCAAAAATGTGGATTATTATCAGGAAATTATACCACACTTTCTTTGATCTGTTGCTTTGGCGCAAATTACCGGAATTGACCATGTTCACTAATGACTACAGCATACATGTACTTTCTATGTTGCATGTCATCCAAAAGCAAAATGATGGATTTTTTTTTTTTTTTTGCTGTGTATTAAAGTCATACATTTTGCTCCTTACTGTAAATGGTTAGAGTTAGAGAAGTTTTTTAAAAGTTTTTACATTAAATGTGCAAGAAAAGGTCTTGTTTTCTCCCTTCCTGATGTGGAGAGCCGCCTGATGATCTGATGTACATTAAATGAAGATAGGATGGAGCTGTTACTGATGACCATTTAAGTAATTCAAATGTTCATTAGTCTATTTGTAGGTCCAGTTATTTGTTGGGAGTCTATAAAGTTAGTGAAGCTCTTCACTGGAGACTGGCTCGGCTCGTCTCGTGTCCATGTTAAACACCAGCTCGGGTATTTTTACAGAGCGCAGCTGCTCGCCTCGTTGTGCGTTGTGCGTCACGGGGGTACGAATATAGCACACGCCGGTGTTGGCCACTACCAGGAATGTGACTCTATTTCAACTCAGCAGCTACATTGTGCCCAGACATGCGCACACACACACACGCACACACACTTCAAACACACCGTTATAACTGGGATTATCATTCTCTTCCCTTTTCCTGAGATCACACACTTGGCTGGTAATCATATCTTACACAAGATCTCTCTTTCCGCAAGCCGTGGCACCTGTTCACTTCCTAAAGAGAGAGAGAGATGGAGACAGAGAGAAGCAGTCTGGCAGACAGACAGACAGACAGACAGATAGGATGTGAGAGAGAGTGTATGGAGGTCATGCATTATGAGATATCGGAGGCTTTACAGTGGAGGTCATCTACATTCTCATCATGACTTCCTAGAAGCCCTAAGCTAAATGAGGAGCAAATGTGCTTCTGAGGTTTTTTTTAAATGACAAACAAATAAATAAGCTTAAGATGCAGCATGTGTAGATTAGTGAGATGACTCATGTTAAGTAATGCATTAGGTCACACCACAGAGCAGTCGTCCTCTTATGGGTTGCCACAGCAGGTATGTGATTTGGCACAGGCTTTATTTACGCCAGATGCCCATCCTGATGCAACCCTCCCATTTCATCGCGAGTTTGGAACCAGCACTAGGAGTGCACTGATTTTTGCAATCCCAGTAGCTGAATCTGGTGGATATTGTCCGGGAACTGAACCCAAGCCTTTCAACATGGCATAAACAAATCATGCCCAAAACACAGAACGATCTGAATTGCAACGTTCCCAGAAGAGTTGAAGCTGTTATAGCTGCAAAGGGGGCGAAGCCAACATCATATTCAATCCTATGGATTAAGAATGGGATGTTACCCAAGTTCATATGCATGTGAAGGCAGGCGAGCAAATACTTTTGGCAATATAGTGTATAACCTGGGTTTCTAAAGTCCCTAGATATACCCAGGCATTGGAGCTCTTTGAGTCAGAATGAACTGAATGAAAAATACTCTATACCTTAATAACTGCATCCAGTGGCTGGTGTTTGGACACTGGCTGGGAATTGAACCCAGACCTTTCTCATGGTAGACGAGAACGAAGCCTACCACTGAGCCACCAGTGCTCATTCATCCTTTATGTATTAATATTTTATATGACCAAGCTGCCACTGCTTCGCTCTTAAACAAGACCCATAACCCTATCTGCTCCAGGGGTGCCATATCATGGCTGACCCTGTGCTCTACAACAAACATCCTGTCATCCTGGGAATGTCCTGTATATGTGACAAGTAAAGTCTTCTTCTTTTTGGTAGACTCCCTCACTCATCATCTATACCTCTTTGTCCTGTATATAGGGTCATGGGTGGCCAGGAAACTAAGGCTAGACCCTGGATGGGGTTCCAATCCATCACGTACTTATTCACACACTTGGGAACACAAATTAAGCTATCCTGCATGTCTTTGGACTGTGGGAGGAAACCCACCAATCACGGGGAGAACATGCAAACTCCATGCATGCAGACCCCGAGGTGGGAATCGAACCCGAACCCTGGAGGTGCGAGTCGACAGTGCTAACCACTAAGTGTCTTGGGAGACTCGAATTTCATAATTTCTGCATTCAGAGTCAGAATGAGAGAGAAAATGAGCGAACCATTTCACTCTGGAGGCCGCAAGACGTTTCAGATGTCTCATTTGAAACTTAGGCTTTGTTTCAATTGTTGGGCGAGAAAATGCTAATTTCTTATTAATCGTATTGACGAACCCCCCTGCGTACTCACCGCTGTACTGCGTCATGCGTTGTTTGTAAGACCACAGGAATGCTTAAGCACTGAACATATAGAGTTTTGTCTTTGAGCAACAAATAGAGTAATGTATTAATTTAATGATTTCATTTCATTTATTTATTTATGAATCTATGCTGCAGAAACTGTGCACTGTATTTGTTTAGTCTATTCACGGTCTCATTCGGTTATTGTTGAGTCTGCTAGCACATTCAGGAAATTCCCAAAGGATGAATAAAAAAAATAGTACTGTATGTCAAGATTGTATAGAGTCGCACCAGTTGTTACTTTGTCTGGTGAAGACATGTTTAGAAGGACAGTATGAAACATGACACATGCAGGGTAAGTGAGACACAGGCTAAGTTTATGTAAGCCATGCACCAGTCTCACTGATTTATAGTCTAATAATGAATCTCTTGCATAATGTAAGCCGTCTGTCCCAATATGATATGCTGAACAATATCTTTCTGTCTTTGAGTCTCTGTTGGTTCTCGATGTCCCTGCATTCTAAAGCTTGTCTTTTTCACACAGCTCCATCGACGTAAGGGAGGGACTCGGTTCATTTCTCTTCTGACCGTGGAGTGTAAACAGCGTGATGTGTTCAAGTTCCACAGTCCGTTATGGGATAAGTGAGTGGTAGCTTTTACAACGTGAACATTCGAGTGTCAAGATGTTTGACGTAGAAACCGAAGAGGTCAAGGTACTCCCGGAGTCTGCCGCGGAAACGGAGACACGTGCCACATGCTGCACTGTGGACATGAAGGAGGAGAGTTGCCATGGCAACCATTCCGGCGAGGAGCAGGTGAAAAGGACTTGCCATGTGCAGTGTTGTCTCTCATAATGTGGCTTTACCTTTTTTCCTCTACTCATCCTTTCTTCTCATAATACCAGTTCAATCTTCTTCTCTTCCCCTAAACAGCAGAAGACAGATGCACAGCAAAAGCAGCTTAAAAGAAATCCAAAGGTATGCCAGCATATGTTTGATACTAATAAAATATATGATTAAATCCTTTAAATAGGAAAGCAAATCAGGCAGAACATACTGTAGTGGATTGCGCAATATTGCATGGTCTTATGTACTGTATGTCTGACCTACACTCACCTAAAGGATTATTAGGAACACCTGTTCAATTTCTCATTAATGCAATTATCTAATCAACTAATCACATGGCAGTTGCTTCAATGCATTTAGGGGTGTGGTCCTGGTCAAGACAATCTCCTGAACTCCAAACTGAATGTCAGAATGGGAAAGAAAGGTGATTTAAGCTATTTCGGGCGTGGCATGGTTGTTGGTGCCAGATGGGCCGGTCTGAGTATTTCACAATCTGCTCAGTTACTGGGATTTTCACGCACAACCATTTCTAGGGTTCACAAAGAATGGTGTGAAAAGGGAAAAACATCCAGTATGCGGCAGTCCTGTGGGCGAAAATGCCTTGTTGATGCTCGAGGTCAGAGGAGAATGGGCCGACTGATTCAAGCTGATAGAAGAGCAACTTTGACTGAAATAACCACTCGTTACAACCGAGGTATGCAGCAAAGCATTTGTGAAGCCACAACACGCACAACCTTGGGGCAGATGGGCTACAACAGCAGAAGACCCCACCGGGTACCACTCATCTCCACTACAAATGGGAAAAAGAGGCTACAATTTGCACAAGCTCACCAAAATTGGACAGTTGAAGACTGGAAAAATGTTGCCTGGTCTGATGAGTCTCGATTTCTGTTGAGAAATTCAAATGGTAGAGTCAGAATCTGGCATAAACAGAATGAGAACATGGATCCATCATGCTTTGTTACCACTGTGCAGGCTGCTGCTGGTGGTGGTGTAATGGTGTGGGGGATCTTTTCTTGGCCCACACTTTAGGCCCCTTAGTGCCAATTGGGCATCGTTTAAATGCCACGGCCTACCTGAGCATTGTTTCTGACCATGTCCATCCCTTTATGACCACCACGTACACATCCTTTGATGGCTACTTCCAGCAGGATAATGCACCATGTTACAAAACTCGAATCATTTCAAATTGGTTTCTTGAACATGACAATCAGTTCACTGTACTAAAATGGCCCCCACAGTCACCAGATCTCAACCCAATAGAGCATCTTTGGGATGTGGTGGAACGGGAGCTTCGTGCCCTGGATGTGCATCACACAAATCTCCATCAACTGCAAGATGCTATCCTATCAATATGGGCCAACGTTTCTAAAGAATGCTTTCAGCACCTTGTGGAATCAATGCCACGTAGAATTAAGGCAGTTTTGAAGGCGAAAGGGGGTCAAACACCGTATTACTATGGTGTTCCTAATAATCCTTTAGGTGAGTGTACATTTAAAATGATAAAACAGTGACTGAGTGACTGAATTTTAATTTACATTAATGTTCCCCCGGGTGTTCCGGGTTTCCTCCCACACTCCAAATACATCCAGATTAGGCTAATTGGTGTTCCCAAATTACCCGTTATGTGTGTGATTGTGTGTATGTGCGTGTGCCCTGTGATGGATTGGCACCCTGTTCAGAGTGCATGCCGTCTAATGCCCTAAGTCTCCAATGATAAGCCCCCCGAGCACCCTGCAACCTTGTATACTCGATAAAACAGTATAGACGGTGGGTGGGTGAGTGAGTGAGTGAGGGTGGGTGGGTGGAGAAACCCACTTAACTAAAGCTGAGATGTTGTGCTCCATAGGTTCATGGTTGACCCAGTTCCAGCACCGGTTTGATAATGAATGAACTAATAAGCCCAATAAATTATGCAAGGTTCTTGTGCACAGTCTAGTATTTCATTAGGTCACTTTTAGCCTTGATTACAGTGCACAGTGTGGCGGCGAATTTGTGTGTGAAAATGATTGTTCGTGCTCTCGGAATCACTCTTTCACAGTACACTTTGAGTCATGGAATACGGCCGAGGCATCAGCGAAGAAAATCCCCAGAGATGTGATAACCTGCTCATTCAGAACATTCAGGTTATCAGCCGACTTCATAACGTTGCTGAGTCTAGTCCTGACATACTGAAGCAACCCCAGATCATAACACTGTCTCCAGAGGTTTGTACAGTGGACACTGCATGATGGGTGCATCGCTTCATGCGCTTCCCTTCTTACCCTGACACACCCATCACTCTGGAATAGACTCAATCATGACTCATCAGGTCACATGATCTTTTTCCATTGCTTCAAAGTCCAATCCAGTCTTTTTTTACTGATGAGTCGCACTAACAAGTGGGTTTCATTTGGCCACACAGCTGTTTGGTTCCAAACCTGAGAGTTCTCAGTATGCATATAGAAATGATCTTTCACTATTAAACATAGCTGTGATTTTTATTGTTAGTTTTTGTATGACCTAATTCCATCCATCCATCCATATAGGAATCTCTGTAGTCCAACTAGGGGCCGTGGAGGCCAATGGGAGCCACTGTGTTTATTTCCATTTGTACAACCATGGTAGGAGCTCCGGTCAACTTTCACACACTACAGGCAATTTGGGAACGCCAATTAGACTAACCTGCATGTCATTGGATTGTGGGAAGAAACCGGAGAACCCGGAGGGAACCCAACAAGCAGGGGGAGAACATGCAAACTCCATGCACACAAACCCGACATGGGAATCAAACCCAGGACCTGTGTGCAAGGCAACAGTGCAACTATATAGAAAAGAACAGAACTAAAGACATTTTTTAACGTTAAGGTGTACAATGTCTCTAAGAGAATTTGTAAAAACACAACAGTATGCATTTATGTTTTACTTCAGGCCAAAGGGAAACTAATCAGGAGTTCAGCTGTGTGCGATGACGCTTCACCGACTGACTCGAGCAGCAAGGTAGGAATAAACCATTTTATCTCCATCACTAAAGTCTAGCGTTCAGGTTGATTTGTGGTCTCGCAGGTGTACAGACCTGACATATTACCAAGAAGGAATGATTCATGTTTCCTGTGAAAAGTTGCACTTCGACAAACCGCGAAATCGACAGCAGACACCTGACGTGCCAACGCGTTTCTCAATGCTTTCTCGAAAGGAAATCAGCCAGAGTGCTTAATATTGCAGGCGGTCTGTGCCTCAAATACTGCAGGTTCGAAACACTATGTTCAAAGAGTACACAACTTAGGAACAGTGTCTCAGCAGACCGTTTATCACCATAATTACGTACCATTACAGTACAGTACATCACAACTGGATGAACATGTGACCGAATGCTGACAAGTGCCATGTAGTGGTAAAGATGAGTGACACAGACCAGCTAATTGCACCATTTTTAGCCAAGTCATGATGCAGTACATATATGTGTGTGTGAGTGAGTGACAACACTGAGTGTGTGGTTTGTGTTCTGTAGGATCCTGAGGGTGAAAGGTCACTGACAACCAACATTTTAGAATGTGGAGAAGAGCAACAGGAGAAATGCAAGGACGGCAACACCACAAAAAAGCCAAGCTTATCCAAAGGTCGTTGGCGTGTGTGTGTGTGTGTGTGTGTGTGTGTGTGTGTGTGTGTGTGTGTGTTTGAAAGTGTGCTGGTTTGCTGCAGTGTATTCCTGTACTGTTCTCCACAGTATTGGTGCTCATTGTATTATTATAATTTATATATATATAATACAGAAAATGTGTGTGCGAAAGATTAGATTAGATTCGACTTTGTCACTGCACATGTACGTACAAGGCAAAGAAATACAGTTAGCATCCAACCAGAAGGTAATATAATGAGAGCAAATGAGCAAATAAATTAGAAGTGCGTGCAATAGGAAGGTACTGCATATGATGATAATTTGCATCCAAAAGAAAACAGAAGCTACTTCTGAACACGGAAGTGACCGATCTTGCTTCCCTAAAGATTTTTTGGGGAGATGATTTTAAATGTGAAATGCAAAACTATGAAAATATAGCAAAATAGACAATTATTCATATTTCCTTGAGTATTGATAGTAAAATTGGTGTAAGCTTCTATAAGCATATGACCTGTAACAATCGTTGCTTAAATTTAAGCATTCCTTGCAAAATGATGGATTTGTTCCACAAAAAAAAATCTGTAGTGTCCGTAACCATGTCAAATTCATGTTGCAATATTTTAACAATTTTGCGTTTTGGAATAATAATACAGTTTTTCAAGTTGATGTCTTTTCATGTGAAATATAAATCGTCCAAGTTTCATCTGAATGACAGTTAAGACCGTTGAGGGACTTTGTGCTGATTCAGAAAAAGTTACGGACACTACACGAAAGGCCATGAAATTGTATTTAGCAAATGTGTTTCTTTCTATCTGATAAAAAATATTTCAAAAATGAAGGATGGATCGGAAGATAAGAAGCGTTAAGTATCCAGTCTGAAAATTCCACCTAGGTGAGACACTTATTAGCACCAATACCATGTTTTGGCTGTGTCTACAGTAGTTGTGTGCATGCACGTCTGAGAGAGAGAGAGAAAAAGAGACGTCATTTACTGTATATTCATTAGATTTTACGCTTCACATTGTGTCGCGTGAATGTAAATGTATTGTTTTTGATTGTGTTTCAGAACCGAGTCTGGAGTACACCGACTCAACGGGCATCGATTTGGAAGTGTTTCTGATGACGACTCTAAAGAGCAGTCCCAGGTAGCATGTACAGTACAGTATGTCCGGTCACAATTGACACTGATGAAGTTGCTTGTGGCGCCCCCCATTGTCTAGTAACAGAAATACACACCTTGTCACGTCGTGTTGTTCTGCAGGGACAGATTGATGCTGCTGAAACTGGAGCAGGACATGACTGACTTCATGACAGACAACTGGTAAGACTGTGCCGCTATTCTGCTGTATGATTCCCCAAACCGTCTTCGTTCAGATTGAAATATTACTGTATGTTGCTCTTCTGTTGCAGCTCTTATAAGAAGTTTCCTCAGATGTCCTCCTATCACAGGATGCTGGTTCACAGAGTAGCGGCGTATTTTGGACTGGAACACAACGTGGATCACAGTGGAAAAGCTGTCATTATCAACAAAACCAGCAACTCCAGGATGTGTGTTTACTGAACCTGTTTGTCAGTTTAGTTAAGTGTAACTGTGAGTGTGTGTAACGCATGTACTGATGTGGCTTTTTGTTTGTTTTTTCAGACCAGAGCAACGGTTTGCTGAGCATGTCCAGGAGGAGAGAGGCGAAGAGAAAAGGTCAATACTAAAGAGAGACAATAGTCAGGAGAAAGAGGACAGTCAGGTATACAGCACACACACACATGCACGAACACACACGCACTCGATCGCACATGCACGTGTTCTTTATGTTTCGTGAGAGCCCCTTGCAGATGTGGAAGAACTTCACACCAAACAACCTGACTGACTGTTGCCTTCCAGCTTCTCTGAAATGTTACACTTGAACGTCACCACAAAGTCAATAGGTGTTCGCTGATGTGGGAAAGCAAACAGGTCAAGAGAGATTAGCAGTACTTTTGGGGGACGATTTGGGGTGTTGTGATGCATTTAAAGCTGATTTAAATTTTGTTCTTAGCCTTTAATAAACAACGATCATTTAAACTCATATACTTTATCCTGTATCAAGGTTGATGCTCGGTGTGTCACTAGATCTAGACTCTGATGGTTGTATTTCGGTGTATTGCGCAACAGAGGGGGCCGCGGCTGAAGGAGCAAATGAAGAGTAAGTCTTTCGAGGAGCGAGAAGAAGAGTATCAGAAAGTCCGAGAGCGAATCTTCTCTCAGGATGTGAGTGAGACTAAATGTCAAATACTACAGTCAGACTTAAAAGTACACCAAACTGTACCTAAAATTTCCTACCTCTCTCTCTCTCTCTCTCTCTCTGTTTCTCTTTTAGTCAGCCTTCCCTGCTCAGAGTGTTTACATCGAGACCAGGTAAATATTGCATTGCACCCTCTGTAGCCATCATCACGTTCCCATTCGGACGTTAAAGCATACAGACTGTACCATGATTCCATGAAACCCTGCAACCGTGTCACTGTGAAAGCACAGGTTTCTAATGTTCCACTCTTTCTTGCAATGTCTACAGAGGTCCTGAGGACTGCTGTAATATGCACAGTGAGACTCAGAGGAGGCGACAGCTCTTTAGGTTAGTAAAGAAAGCAGTTACCAAGGATGAAGGAACGAGTGATTCTAGACATCGGTAAAGTTTTAAATATGGATTCATATCCTATTGTACGGTGGCCGAGAAGTGCAAAACAAGTTAACAAAACGAAAACAAAATAACAAATTAAAAATCAAAATAGCAAAACCCAAATCAAAATAACAAATTCAAAAACAAAATAACAAAACCCTAAACTAATTTGTTATTTTGTTTTGCGTTTTGTTAATTTGTTTTCGGTTTTGCTATTTTGATTTTGAATTTGCTATTTAGTTTTCGGTTTTGTTAATTTGGTTTGCACCTCTCGGCCGTTCAGAAACGGTATAGTTTGCGAATGAAATTCTTACCGCTGATTGGACGAGACGGTAGATTTGTGCGTGTGTATGAATGTGCAAACATGTCCTGTCCTTATTGTGGTTTCAAATATGGCGTTCTGCCAAATTTTTGCAGTTCTTGTGGAAAAAATCTTTTGCTTTTAAAAGAGACACAGCAGTTCGCAAACTAATCTTTATACCGTGAAATGTCATCAGCATGTCCAAAATCACGGCATACGAATGTCCGTCCTCAAAGTAACGTTGAAAAAATTCCATTTCCTTGCTTTCTAATGAAAAATTAATTTATTTTCTTAGTTTTGCAGACCAAAAAAATGGTTTAAAAGTGAAGCAGAACACACAAGAAACAAAGTTAGAGACACAATTTCCTACTTCCTGTTTATCTTGAGTGACAGGTGTCTCGTCCAATCAGCGGTAAGAATTTAATTCGCAAACTATACCTACCTTTTCCGGTTCGTATCTGACTGGCCGAGAAGTGCAATACAAATTAACAAAACCCAAAACAAAACAACAAATTCAAAACAAAATTAAAAATTAGTTTCATTTTTTTATTTTATTTTTGGATTTGTTAATTTGGTTTTGAATTTGTTATTTTGTTTTGGGTTTTGTTAATTTGGTTTTGAATTTGCTATTAAGTTTTCGGATTTGTTAATTAGGGCCCAAGCACTATGACATCAGCCCTATGTCGTCATAGTGTGTGAAGGGCCTTCTTGTTTTCCTTAGGATTTTTTTTTTTTCAGACCCTTTTGGACTTTTCGGGGGTCTTAACACGCTCAAAAACTCATGAAACTTGGCAGACAGGTTAGAATCTGCTGCCATCAGGATGCCTGAGAGTCTCGTGGCCCGGGGCCCAAAGGGGCCCCCACACGAGATTTTGCTGCCTAGCTCATACATACTTTCATGTCAAGCTCGGGTCTTGAACCCAGGTCTCCGGGGTGAGGGTCGAGGATTTCACCACTGAGGGGATAGGGTTGGACCCAACTGAAACACACTCAAGGCAAAAAGTCTCAGGCAAGGTAGATTTATTTTTAAAGATATGAAAAAGTTCACAGGCAGCTTGTCATCAACAAACGTTCTTCTCACTTAGAGGAATTAATAAAAAAAGTTGACAAAATAATAAACTCTTAAATGAAAGCCTCCACAAGGGGAGAAAACAACCAGGTAATGAACAATCAAAGCATAAAAAGACTGAGGAACTTACAACAGAAAACACTGAATCATTGCCAGAAGTTCAGCAGGAGACACAGAGGAGGGACTCAAAAACCGAGTGAATAAGAGGGGAAAAAATGAACGGCTTAAATACACTGGGGGAAACAAGACACAGGTGATCTGAATAACTAATGAGAAAAGACAACGAAGAACCTAGGCTAAGGGGAACACAAATGACCTCTAGAGGCTAGCGGGCAAACTACAGGAGGAGCAAAAAGGCCGACACTTTCACGTAGGCACACGAAACTCGGAACACATTTAGAGCTCATCGAGTCGAACAACTTTCGTGCTGCATGTCCTGGGCTAAACTCAACAGGAGGCCGGTTATTTTGGGTCGTTCGCAAAAACGCACCCAATGGATTTTGATATACTCCTCCTAGGGAAATTATACAATCGCTACCAAATTGGGCCAAAGAGATCTAAAGACATTGAGGATGCAAAATTGCGGAGGGATTTTCGATATCTTAAACGGGTCAGCCGTGATAATGTCTTAAACTTACGCCGAAAAATTATTAATAACTTTCTGTGTGGCATTATATTGAGTGACATTATATTCAGTGACACCTTCTGTGACATCACACACACACACACACACACACACACACACACACACACACACACACACACACTAATGCACTCAACACATATTTAGGGCCCAAACTGACATTAGCCCTGTTTTAACATACAAACAC
The DNA here is from genome assembly GCA_013621035.1 of Clarias magur. Classification (NCBI taxonomy): domain Eukaryota; kingdom Metazoa; phylum Chordata; class Actinopteri; order Siluriformes; family Clariidae; genus Clarias; species Clarias magur. Next base: position 3,062,114 of record QNUK01000012.1, read on the forward strand.
ATCTCACACACTAACACACACACATCACTAATGTTAATACACACAGACTCAAACCATACACACAAACAAGCACAAACACAAGCACATTTACTCGTCACACACAGACTGACACATCTACACGTCACACACCTCTCTCCCTCACTCTCATACACACTAACCCTTACAAACTAATGCGCGCACACACACACACACACACACACACACACACACACACACACACTCGCAGGCATGCTGCATGCACACACACAAACACATTCATACATCACACATATGCACACATACATACTCCCATATGACAAATGTTTACACTCTCGCACACACACGCACACCTCTCACGATGCACACACACTAACCCTTACACACTAATGCGCGTGCGCAGACACACACACACATGCAGGCATGCAGCATGCACACACACAAACACACTCATACATCACACAAAATGTTTTACACTCGCGCACACACACACACACCTCTCACGATGCACACACCACACACACACACACATACGCACACCCCTCTCTCACGACGCGCACACACACACACACACACACACACACACACACTAATGCACTCAACAAATATTTAGGGCCCAAACTGACATTAGCCCCGTATAGTGTGTGATGTGTGCAGGTTGTGAGGTGCAACCGAGTGGCAATGGCTTTTTCGAGGTCTTAGCACACTTGAATGACACCGGTTGTGCGGTGCGCCCGGGGTGGGAATGGCACAGGGTGCTTGGGCCCGTCATCGTTGCTTGCAACTATATTTTGGTTTTGAATTTGTTATTTTATCTTTTAATGTTATTTTGTTTTCGGTTTTGTTAATTTGTTTTGCACTTCAAGGCCACCGTACTATTGTATCATCTCAATGTAAAAATGAAAGTTTTTTTTCACTTTCACATCAGTATAAAGATATACTGTATTAGTCTCTAAGAATTCTGTAGGCTTGCCAAGTCCTTGGCGAGTCATGTCTTTATAAATCCAATGAGTTTTTTTCTTGTTTGTCTCAAAGGTTTGCATCTTCCATCTTTACGTTATCCAAGAGTGTTAGCAAGTATATTGTGATATCTGATTTGTGTGTATTCTTTGCAACTTTCCTTTTATTGGCTTACAGTACAGTACAGTAGTCATAAGTTTAGACACAAGTTTGGATTTATTTTCTACATTCTAGAACAATACTGGATTTCCATTAAGATGGCATCAGGTAATTAAGTAACACCAAAAACACCAACAGTCAGTAGTTATAATAAAACCCTTAAAACCCAGCGGGACAGATACATGCCAGCAACTCAGTGACGATTAGAAAGATATATATGTCTGCTTATATACAGTAGAGGCCTTTCTGGTGTGTGTTAACGGGGAGGCTTCAGACTTTCGGATATGTCAGATAGAACAAACGGTATCAGGAGTTTTATAAAGTATAAATTTGAACACTACCAGAATATGGGAATGAAGTTGCAAAAATAAAGAACTCACAAAATTAGTAATTTAATAATAATAATAATAATAATACATGATTGTGTGTCTCTGTGCTATTTCTTTTCCTTTGTCACCCACTTTCTAATCTTTCACTCAGTCGTGTTTGGGGAAGTTGATTAAAATGCACCAAAATTCTGTTCATTATATTTCCTATTTTTTTCTACTTTGTCCTGAGCCCTATATTTGGTTATTAAAAAAGGGCTACGACCCGGAGGTCAGCTATTGCAAGAACAGTATTGTGTCGAGTCCATTTCCATAACCCGTCAAGCACCATGACAAAACTGTCTCTCATGAAGACCTTTCCAGGAAAAACAAGACCAAAACGTGGCTCTGCTGCAGAGGAGACGTTTATTTAAAGTCACCAGCCTCAGAAATCGCCAATTAACAACCAGCACCTCGGATTAGAGCCGTTATGAAGGATTTACAGAGCAGAAGACGGAGCAGATACATCTCAATATCAACTGTTCAGTGAAGATTATTGTATATTTTTGAACGCTTTCAGTATTGTTTTACAGCGTAGAAAGACCACTGAATACGAAGGCGTGTCCAAAGATTTGACTGGTATTTACTGTATATTAAAACTGATGCATCTAAGAATGAAGAATACTGTAGAATAGCTTATGTACAGTATATGTGTTTGCTTACAGGGGCAGCAGGGATGGTTCAGGGCAGCTTTCAGGCAGCAGACAGAGCAGCTTTGAGCTGGAGTGTCACTGGAACGATCCTCGACCCTGGAGCAGCACCGACTCCGACAGTTCCACCTGGAGCTCCAAACCCACACAACCGCACTCGGACACCAATCCCAAACTCTGCAAGCCAGGTACGAGAAATATTTTATCCACATTGTGATTTAATTTTACAGGATCTAATTCAACATGGGGTCCGGGTTCGATCCCCGGCCAGGTTCGATTCCCGTCTCTGTGTGCATGGAGTTTGCATGTTCTCACCGTGCTTGGTGGGTTTGATCCGGGTACTCCGGTTTCCTCCCACAGTCCAAAGACATGTAGGTTAGGCTAATTGGCGTTCCCAAATTGCCCATAGTGTGTGAATGAGTGAGTGCATGTGTGTGTCTGTGCCCTACGATGGATTGGCACCCAGGGTGTACCCTGCCATGTGCCCTAAGTCTCCTGGGATAGGCTCCAGGCTCCCCATGACCCTGAATACAGGATTAAGCGGTATAGATGATGAGTGAGTGAGTGAGTGAGAATGTCTTTTGAGTTTGTAATTAAATAAACAAATATTCAAGAGCCTTTGATTAGATAATTAGTGCAATGATTTATATGTTATAGCTGGTAACAATTCTAACAATGTAACCTAAGGGTTGCAATGAGTAGCTTTTCATTTCTTAAATAACCATGTTGCAAGACGTATCCCATGGTTGTGGAAAATATGTTATTATTCTTCAGAATGGTCAAATATTTGGCCTGCATCAAGCAAATAAAAGAAATGTGGTCATAAGAAAAAAAATGATGAATGAGCATCAAGATTGGACTTTGGAGCGATGGACAAAGGTCATGTTGTCTGATGAGTTCAGATTGAGCCTGTACCAGAGTAATGGGCGTGTCAGGGAAAGAAGCGACGCAAATCATGCATAGTGTCCACTGTATGTACAAGTCTCTGGAGACAGTGTTATCATCCGGGGTTGCCTCAGTTGGTCTAGACTCAGCAACGTTATTGGGCAAAAAAGTCAGCTGATGACCTGAATGTACTGAATGACCAGGTTACCACATCTATAGTATTTTTTTTTCTCGGATGAAGTGCATAATCATATTTCAGGACTCAAGAGGGATTCTGGGATCACGCTTGAATTGGCCACCATAGAGTCCCGACCTTAACCCAGTAAAAGTCTCTGTTATGTGCTGGATAAGACTTTATAGAGTGGTTATAATTTCTATAGAGTGGTTTTGATTCTCTTATCACCAATTCAAGATCTTGGCCAGAAATTAACGCATGTAAATAAATGTTGTTGTGTTGTAGCACAAGGATGTGTGTGCACGCTGTAAATATTAGTTAAATATTTACACGCCGGTTAAATATGAGTACCTGGGCAGTGTATTATAATAATATTATCATAATTAAGCATATTGTTAACCATATTATTTCCTTTCAGTGACTGACACAGCAGCCAGTAATGGTTCCGCCTACGTTCTGGTGCCAGCAGAGTCGTCCATACTTCCTGGGACTATCCTACTCAACCCAAACACGGGTAAGCAGGCATACACCATACACACTCACACCCTGAAACATGCAGATCAGTGGTGCTGAAAGACATGTGCATGTGCCTGATGTTTCAGGACAGCCGTATTTAAATCCTGATGGAACTCCAGCTGTTTACAATCCACCAGTGAGCCAGCAACCCCTGAGCAATCAGCTAAACACAATGCAGCCACAGGCCCCGCCCCCTGCCCAGCCACAGCAGCAACCCGTGATGAACCATTCTCTTCCACAGGTAGAACGATCTTAGCAGAGTCATAGCGGGTCATTAATAGACCATATACTGTACTGTATAATGTGCTTATAGTTCTGACTCCGGCAGAACTAACTATGACATCATTACTAAAAGGGAGAGTCGGAAGGAAACGCACACATGAGGTAATAGGGTATAGGGTGCCTCGACTACCTGTGTAAACATGTACGTTGTAGGTGTGCGCTTAGGCTAAGGTGCTATTGTAATTCTATGTGTGCATCTTGTTATTTCTTAGAGAAAATCGATATTATTATTATTATTATTATTATTATTATTATTATTAGTGGAGGTGGTAGTGTGCACCATTTGTGTATTTTTCCATTAAGCAAAAATTTCTGGTCATGTTTCTCCTGTGTGCGCTTTGTCATATTTGTCTAATTATCACAGGAAAAAATATCTATATCTACTGTACAAATGTCAAGTATAAATATAAACGTATTTCAATGAGGCTAAACCACAAATAAGCTAATCAGTATAAGAGCATGATTGTGTGTTATTGCTTTCATACAGCCCTATGAAAAGTTTGAACTGAGTAACTGACAATTAAGTCACAATACAGTATGGGCCAATATTTTTTGTGGTTTCAACGAAATAACAGTTCCCAAAGCTGTCACGCACAGCTGTATATATGTGCGTGTTGTGTGCGTGTGTGCGTGTTGCCATGCAATGCACAGCCAGCTCATAGGAAGTTTCATAATACTTTGCCTGTAACAAACATTTGCTAAGGTTGTGAACACAGAGTGAACAGTGAGAGCTAAAAATCACCCCTGTTGGAAAGCTGCGTTTCTAATCAAATCAGCGGACTAGAACTAACTGTACTGGAAATATTTAACAGGTCTAATTAATAGAATAGAAGTGTTCGCAGAGGCTCTGAGTCACTGATGGGAAGGTTGGCGGTTCGAGTCTCAGCTCAGTCAAGTTGCCGCTGTTGGGCCCTTAACCATGTCTCCTCCGGGGGGCGCCGTATCATGGCTGCCCTCACTGCGGCCAACAGACGTTTTATTATAACCAGAGTGCGGATCATTTTTGACTCACAGTCATACATGGCATGAGTAGGTTTTATGAATTATTTAATAAGTACAATGACATTTTAGGTTGTCTATGTAGTTATGAGAGTGAAGATATATTCTGTATAGGTCTTACTGGGTCATGATGTTCATGTGATGTCTTATTATGAAGAGGTTTGAGGGTTTTTTTATATTATTCCCTATGGTGTCACTATGGTGTGAGTTGGGGTAGGGGAAGAAATGTGTCCTTTAATAAAGTAGTAAAGAGGATGTAACAATCTTATGTGTCTGAACATCTCACTCTCTCCCACAGGTTCAGTACTCTGCTATGACGTACCTTCCTTCACAGCAAGTGTTAACGGTCTCTCCTTCACAGTTCCACACCACAGAGCAGAGTGTAAGTGCCCAAGTCTTTGTAGATATTGGTATAATAATGAGTATCTTGAACTCTGATATACTGTCGGCCAAAATGTGTAATCGGTGCTAAAAAGTGTCCTAGGTGAAACGGTGAATGCTTCATTTTTTTGTTAATATGCATACACATTTATTATTTTTTATCAAAGTAACTTTTTAAAATTCAAATCTTTCAATGACCTTAACTAACATCCAGATGAAACTTGGCTGATTTAGATTTCACATAGAACCTGAAAAAGTGTATTATTATTCTAAAACGCTAAATTGTTAAGATATTGCAAGATGAATTTGTCATGGTTACGGACACTACAGGAAAAATCTTTAAATTTGCACAGAATGCTCTAATTTAAGCAACAGTTTTTACAGGTCATATGCTTCTAGACGCTTACACCAATTTTACTATCAATACTCATAAAGAATTATGAATAATTTACATGTTGATCATTAACAATGATTATTGTTTGAGGCGAGACAGTATAGCACTGAAAAATGTCAATTTTTAGGACAGATATAAAGTAATCTCTCCAAAACACACACACACACTTTCTATAGTATATGTATATATATAATATTTAAAAAAATCTAAAATCAGCACCAGTACTGTGTTTTGTTCATGTATATATTCACCTCTGATGGAGTATAATGAACAGAAATGTTCTCTCTACAGAGGGAAGACTTTTCATCTCAGTTCGGTCACATGACATTAAGTCATCAGTCTGTAGGTGAAACGTCAGACCTGTCCGCCTACTACATGCCCGGAGCTCCGCCCACACACAGCTACACACAACCCCAACAGAATTACGCTCCGCCCTATCCTGCAGATAGCTACATGGGCTCAGGAATGAGTCTGGCTACACATGCAGCGGGACCTACGCCGACCTGCGGCCAACAAGGCAATCAGGTGCTCATCCTACCCTGGAATACATGTTTTTCCTGCATATTCAATACATAGTTTTATTCAAGAATGCATAAAATAAACCACTAAACAAAAATTATAAGATGTGTGCAAACTTTGAACTGGTTACTTTATTCTGTTGCTATGAACAGTTTATCAGGAACCCCGTGGTCAGCCATTAATGGAAACATAGCTGAGCAGATAGCATCTGTGTGGATGATCAGTCTCCACACCACTGACATGATCATATAGTTAGTTAGGTGTATAAGAGGTATGGGCTTGAGAATATCCAGCAATCAAAAACTTCTAGCAGTCATGCAGACAGAGTCCAGATTAAACTACAGTGGAACCTTGGATTACGCGCATAATTCGTTCCGGAAGCGGGCTCGTATTGCCCAAAACAATAAATACATAAAAAAATAATTAATACAACATATAAAGTAAAAATAAAACACATGAACCAGCACCTTACCTTTGAAAAGAATCACGACAGAGCAGAGTTTTCTGTGTAAATAAAGCATGCGTGTAAAGCGCCGGGGAGATCTGTGTGTGTGTGTGTGTGTGTCTGTGTCAAATTACGATCGCGCGCACGCACACACAAAGTAAGTGTGTGTGTATAAAAAGTGTGTGTGTGTGTGTGTGTGTGTGTGTGTCGGTGTGTGTGGGACAGTGCCAAATTATGCGCGCGCAAACAGAAGAGAGAAGGAGATGTTGATTATAAGAGACGAGCACTAAGACGCAGCAGGGGACTCTTATTTTGACACAGGGGACGCAGCAGGGCAGACGATTACCCATAATTCCTGCAGCGCAAGAGAGAGTAAAATCATTGGCTCAGTTGTGATCACTTGCCGATCGGTGTCAAAATAAGAGTCGCATGATACTCAGCGCTTGTAAACTAATACTTGCTCGGTTTCTGATTAAAAATGTATTAAAAATCTTTGCTCGCTTTGCGGAACACTCGTAAACCACGTTACTCGCAATCCGAGGTTCCATTGTACATGGTGCACATCATGTACTGTAGGTGTGTAACCTGTAAGTCCACACAGTGCTAAAAATCACTCATACACTCATAGCAATGCAATACAAGGGCATATGAAAAGGTTTCGAGATTTTCGCGCCACAAATACAGTCCTTTCGCCCTTTCCTCCCTCAAACGCCTTAAAACCAGAATTCACAATTTAGGGTCTGGCCCTTAGGGACGAATTCTCCATGCACAATGCAATGGTACAAATGCCATACGGGTGAACTCTGAACTTGCCTCGGCTTTTTCGGTCGTGAAGATGACGAGCTCTTCCACTGTGAAGACTGCTGCTTCCCCTCAGGCTCGCACCCAAGTTTCGTCACCATGGTTTCATCATTTTTGGTGGTTGAGCTTGTTAAAAGTCTTCCTGACATCGTTCTTTGTTCTAACTTGCCGTCCATGATGAAATAGCAAACGTGGTAACGAACAGGGTCAAAATAGCACCAGACGCAGAGCTCCTGATGTACAGTACACAGGACGATGTCTTTTGGTACACTGACTTATGAAGGTCGGGTCTCCCAGTGACTGTGTGTGCAGCCTTATACTGCCATCTGTTGGCATGTTACAAAACTCATATTAGTCACTATGCTAAGAATGCTCTACCATTTGCATATACTGTATTGAAAATGGTGGTCCTATGGTGAGCTGTTGATTCCGGTGGTAAATAGTATCTGACACACTGTGCATAGTAACAGATCCTATTTATTAATCTAATCAGTAATAAAAAAAATGTCTACAAACTGGACAATGTCCTTACCCGCTAAAATGGCCCGTGAGTGTTGCAAAAAGACAAGTACACCTCAAAAATGGCCTGTCCTTATATCAAGTGTCATCTATAGTTTTTTTTTTTCTCTCTCTCTCTCTCTCTCCAAGGCCCCCATGTATAATTATCCTGCTCAGTGTCCCAACTCATCTCAACAGTACGGAACAGCCAGCTACGCCACACAGACTGGCACAGGTAGGAAATGTGTGTGAATTACAGAACGCAATGTAATGTTGCATGAAACAGTATTCTTAGGAGTTCATAATATTTCACTAGTTCCTCAACTACAGTTATAACTATTTATTTTCTTATTTAAAAAAAAAAAAAAACGATACATCAAAGCACTAATCATCACTAGTTGTAATAATTTTCAAATGTATATAAGCAGCAAGAAGACATTTCTCTTTAAAACAGTCTGAAACTGTACTCCATTGATCTGAACTATTATTATTATTATTATTATTATTATTATTATTATTACGTCATGCTATTATTTACCTTTTGAGTGTATATATCAGGGGTGTTCAAGTTAATCTGAGACTTTTGATTGTGCAGAATAACAGAACACAGTAACACTTTCTTTATGTCTCTATATAATTCCCTGTGTCACCAATGCACGTATCCCATCGATATCGCTCACCACGCACGGGGAGAAAATGCAAACTCCATGCGCAAAGAGACGGGCCTCGAACCCGGACTCTGGAGGTGTAAGGCGACGGTGCTAACTACTACACCACGGACATGAGCACACCTCCGTGCCGCCCTCATTTCAATTAAATTTTATTTTATTATTTGTCCATTTTTTTTTACAGGGAAACATTTTCTATATTTTTCTACATTTCTCTTATTTCGTACTTTTATATTCTTTATCTGTAAATTCTATTTAAAATTTTTAGCACACGGGCGGTCGTGCAAGGATTTCACTGCATATCATTCTGTGTATGACTGTGTATGCGACAAATAAAGTTCTAATTTGAATGGCAAAGACTGCAGCGGGCCTTATTTAAACACCCTTGTACGGCCTTATTTAAAACCATTCAAATGTTTTATTGCGGCTGAGAGTCTCATCACAGTACTGTGTTCGAAGTCTCTGTAAATTTCTCCATTCACAAATTTCAGTCACAAGTTTGACAGTCCCAGTTTGACTTGAACACCACTTAGACCTTTAGTTTATACCTTCCAATCAAATTTCCTATATCACATAGTAATTTCACTCAATCTCAGTGTATTGTCTACTTTGTTAGCCATCCAACGCTGAGAAAGCAAGAGAAACAGTTGCCAGAGGAGGGCAGTAGGCACCCACTGCTCTAATGACTAACAGCAGCTTTAACTGAAACTTTGCCCCTCCTCATTTGCCTTCCATCAGGTTACACTGCGCTCTTAACCAGTCAGCAACAAGCTTACTCGAACATGGTGGGAGCTCCAGTGTTACCACAAGCACAGAACAGCATCCTGGGCTCCTACCCTTCCACGCCACCCTATCAGGTGGGTATCTGAACATCAAGCTGCGTCCGGTTAGCAGATACAACACTATATATTCATATATCGTATTTCTCTTTCCCAAGATGGCCCCACCGCTGAAGCCATACCCTTCTACAGTGTTGGTTTCCAGGCAGGCTGGGCAGAACCAGAGCGCAGGGCCTCCAGCAGGAGTGTCAGTTTACTGCAGCCCTCTGAACCACTCGCCACCTCCACCTCTCGGTGTGGGCATCACCTGCCAATCAGGCAGCTGCAGAAATACATGCAATAGATCCCAGAATCCGTGTTGGTACTAACACACGCACACATGCACATGCACACACACACACACACACATGTACTGTACACACACAAATGCAGCACATTTTTATGCCGAGGATCTGAGAACCATCATGCAGGAGTACTGTAGCCCTGGTATGTTACAAGTTAAATGTCTCTCTCTCACACACACATAGTAATAAGAAATCCAGAAAGAACCAGTATTTTCTACTCACCAGATACACACCGTGGCGTTCGTTACAGTGTCAATCACTCCGTCGCACAACCGTTATTCAGAGGAGCAGCTCGGTGTGGGCACATCCAGCCTTTTCTGTTGATAGCATGATGTTTTCTTGGAAATGTTCTTTTACATACACTGACGTGTGAATATTTTGTGCCAGTTGCGTCAGAACTGCTGTGTTTATTCCCATTACGTCTACCACTGCAATGTATAATACTGTGTGTATTGATATTATAATAAAATAGTTATTACATATGTTCTGTATAAATAAAAGAGGTTTTGTCTGTACTTCGGTCAGAACTCGCTCTTTCGATGATATCTTTACGTTTCACACATTGGAGAACCAGAAACCAGTCTCAGAAAATCTTCTGTCTGTCTGTATGTCTGTCCAGACTGATTGTGTCACAAAAAAAACTGGCTGGACAGAATTTGATGAAACTTTTGCAGTACTTTGATATCTGCCTGAATATTTGACCTGCACCATAAATGAAACCAAAATGTTTGAGCAAAAGATGATGTTATGAGCAATTATGGTCTAAAATGCCCCCCCCCCCCCCCCCATATAATCTTCTCCTTCGAATATTATATTAGAACATACATTTTTAGGTTTATGAATTACAACTGACAAATTAGACCAAACGAATTTGATTATAAAATAAGCAATATAAAAAAAATACATGTTGAATAGGAATTTTTTTTATATAAATATTTTTTTTCATATACAAGATGTTTTTTTTACATTGCTTATTTTATAATAAAAACCATTTCGTGTAAGTGTTCATCATAAATATTTATTTAGTGCGAACAAGTTTGTATTACATGACAAATCCCTGCAAAATAAATGTGTCAGAAAATAAACATTATATGAGAATTTGCATGAATGGTCTTGACACCTGTGACGTGCCTAGGGCAAATTATAATAGTAATATCATATTTGATAATTAAAAAAAACCTATGAATTTATGGTCTAATATCATATCTGATAGAGATTATGTGGGGGGGGGGGGGGGATTTTAGCGCATAACACCGGATTTAATAATCTACTTTAAAATAAGATACTAATGCGCTATTGTCTCAGTGTAAACAAACACCTGCACCAATAGATATTAATTAGAAAAGATAAACTGAATTTTTTTTTTTTTACTGGGATTAGTTCATATTTTACCGCTGAAATAACAGTGACTTTTAACTTGCTGGAGTCGTTTTAGGACAAAACGTACGGTTTATCCGATCTACTTTCTTAAAATTTCTCATCTAATTAAAGGCACACATCTGATTGGGTGAAAAAGGCTTTTACTGCTTTCACACACAACCCCAATCATTCAGACTGTAACATTTAATGAGCAAATCTATATTTAGCACAAAATCACCAAACCAGAGACCTGAAGATGGAAGGTCAGCTAATTTGATTTTTTTTTTTTTTTTAATTACACAACCTCTCGTGCGATTTACGTTAGCCAGTTGACTGACACGATTGACGTGAAGTCCGTTAGTAGCCTGTCAATCATCACGGCAGCGTCAGGGAAGCGTAGTTGAGCACAGAACCTTTTTACCCGAATGGGAGGATTTATATATATTTTTGTTGTTGTTGTTGTTGAAAGAAACGGTAAATCATTCTGCTCGACATGCCAGACTTCGTTGTCGCATTTTAAGGCGTCAAATTTTGAGCGCCATTTCACTTCACTCCATTCTACCGTAGCCCGGGAATTTCCCAAAAGCAGTGAACTTCGTAAAGCACTCGGTAAAGACACTGAAATGTCTGTCAGACAAGCAAACTCAGCTTTTCCGAAAGCCTTCCGAGACGGTCACATTAGCGTCGTATCAACTAGCATGAAACATTGCTCGTGCAAAAAAAAAAAAGGCCAAACCTTGAAGGGGAATTTGCTAAAAGTGACGCACGTGTGAAAGAGTTCCTAAGAGGAGCCACAACTGAATACAAGTGTGGGCTGTGAACTTAATGTTGAAAACTAATGCCTTAATTAGTCTCACAGGACTCATATTTAAGAAGAAAGTTTGTGTATAAAGTTTTGTTTTGATTGTGCAGAATACCAGAACACAGCTATGAGAGTAAAAACTCACTCCATTTATTTCTTGATATAATCCCCTGCTACACTAATGCACTCATCCCGGCGTTTCTCTAGTACAGTACTTGAATACCATCAGGGTAGAAAGTCTTCTCAGTACGCCGAATTCATGATCAGACTGCCTGCTTCAGGGCTGAAACGCTGGCCCCCCAGGAACTCCTTTTGTGGAAATGGCTTGGAGTGAGGTCAGGATGATTTCAAGGATCAGGCGTTCCACTCGCTGAACATTCCCGGATTTACAGCCTTGTTTAAAACGTGTGCACCATTTTTAATGTTTTATTGCGGCTAAGAGTTTCGTCACCATATTTGGCTTGAAGTCTTCTGTAAATGTCAATCGGTTTTCATTCATGAGAAATTTAATTACAGATCCCAGTTTGATTTGACCATTCCTTGTATATAGACATTTTAACATCATCATATGTTATAAAATCAGTCTTTAAAGCTGCAAAAATGATGCATTGGAGGATGTAGTCATTTTCTCAAAATGTCCTAAAAACTAAGCCAATTAGCATAATCTGCATGTTTTTAGAGTGGTGTAGGAAACCCGGGGAACACCTACTAAGCACAGGGAGAACATGCAAACTCCATGCATACAGAAGCACTAAGCCACTGTGCAACCAATTACAGTATATACAGTACCAGGACTTTCGGCACGAGGCCTTGTGCACTCTGGACAGGGTGCCCATCCATTGCAGGGAACACTCACTACAGGCAATTTGGAAACGCCAAGTAGCCTAATCTGCATGTCCTTGGACTGTGGAAGGAAACCGGACGGAGGACGTGAGGTGGGAATCGAACCCCAACCCTGGTGGTGCGAGGCCACAGTGCAAACCAGTACGCCACCAGTTCAGAAATTGACTGTGTACTCAAAATTTGTGCAGCTTCTTCTGCGCTCTCACACATTTACACAAGTGTATCATATATATATAGTTTTTTTGTTTTTTTTATAGTTGATGACATTCAAAGAACTGAATTAGAATCAAACCTCATTACAGTCGGATGAATCAGTGCAGAGACTTTTTGTTTCGATGAGCTTTAATAGAAAGGCACAAATACAGGCAGAGTGTAATGTGAGAATTAAAAGCTTTTTTGATACAGAAACAGGTTCAAACTAGACTCTTCGATATCGGACACGCCGTCGAGATCAGCTTCACTCTCCCCGCCCCCCCTGCAAGAATTCAAGTATGTCAAAAACGGATCAGTTACAGGCGGGTACAACACCGCAGGGATGTGATTAGACCCTGTCTGGCTCTCTGATGCGTGTGGGTGCGTGGGAGTAGGTAGGGGGCAATCTGTTTCTATGGTGAGTGGACTCTTTGTTGCTAAGTGTAATGCGTCTGAGTTTGAAGTAGAAGTGATGATGACGGATTAGCTGGTGGCGTATGGGGATCTGCGTGTGTGTGTGTGTGAGGAGTAAGAGAGGAAAAACATGAAAATGAAATGACAAATCAAACTCTAAATAAGATAGAAAGCTAAGCTTCACAGGTTCTTAAATAATAATTGTGTTAAAAAATAAAACAAACTTAAGTTAGTTTTTTACGAGACTAGAATGCTACTGGGATAAACAGGTGCGCTGCCTACGAGCACACGCCGAGAAGAAACTAAAAACATGCAAACTCCACGCTTGTGTGTTCAGAGGTCAGCGGCCATTTTGTTCAGGCTGCCTGACCTGCTGTACCTCAAGTAAAATGTCTCCCTTCACTTACAAAAATACATTTAAAGCAGGTGCAGCCCAGTTTTTTCTTCTTCTATTTTTTTTTCTGCTGAGATTTTGTGCGTGTGCATGTGTGTGTGTGTGTGTGTGTGTGTGTGTGCGCGTGTAAGCCTTGAGAGAAGAGGGTTCTGAGCAGGAGAGAACCACTGCAGGGACACACACACATACAGTACCACAGGATGTCTGAAGTAACACTGCCTAAACTGCAGGCTGCTAAAAAAACATTCAATCCAGTGCTTCGTGGATCGCGTCTCCAACAGGCCTGTCTGTCTCACAGTCACAAGAGAATCTATACACACACACACAAACACACACACACACACACACACTCTCATACTCACATACACACTCTCATGCTGAGATAGTTGACTTGTCTGTAGTGCTTTGTTTCAGGGTGTCTCGTTCATACTTGGGTGCATGCACACACTCCCATACATACAGTATGAATTGGGGTCGAGTCCCTTTTTTTCTTTTTTTTTTAACCTTCGGATCGGCGATGAACAGACAAAAAAAAAACATTTCAATTAACCACATACAGGCACACACACATACAGACAAACAAACAAACAAACAAACAAACACAGGCGACTGCGGGTTGTATAGGCCATCTCGAAATAGCTTGTTCTCTCGTCCTTGTTCTTGTCGAGGTATGTGTGGTTCAGTGTCATTTCTTCACCCTTTCTCTCCTTTCCCTGCTTCCCTTCGCTTCCTCCGTGTTCTTCACCTATTTCTGGATCTGAAAGATGAAGAGGCGCAGGTTGATGTTTTTGGCAGCCAGCAGCTTGTTGCACTCGACACTGTCGCTGATTGGGAGTGGCACGTACTCGGTCTCGTTGGCGTCGTTGGAGAAGACGTGGTGCTGGATGACGGGCTTGATCTTCACGTCGTCGTACGGGCCCTTGAGCAGCAGGAAGGAGCACTCCAGCGTTGAGTTCACTTTGCTCTTTAGGATCAACTGGAAGGAGAGCGTGCGCTTACAGGAGAGGTTGGGGTTGCGCTCCGAGTCGTTGACGCGGGCCTTCAGCACCCACGTCTGGTTGAGCACGGTGAAGCGCGGCGTCTCGTAGTACAGCCGGGTGATGAAGTCGTCTGTGCGGTACGGCCGAAACTGCACCTCTACACTCGGACGGAAGTGAGGAGGGAATTTTCAGTATTCGGGTATCATCATGCATAAAAGGTGTGTATCTAATGCTGTTATAAAAATCAGTTATTAAACCAATGCAGGCTGTTTAATAGAATTAAAGGTGCAGTATGTAATGTTTGTAAATGATGTCATATTTTTTAATATCCTATTTGAATATTTCATGCTTATGGTAATATTTTTTTTTCAGTCCAAAGAAATGATCAGCAGCACTAGAAGAAAGAGTTCTGCTAAGCTCCGCCCCTCTGCCCTCAAGGGTAACCCAAAGTGCTTGTGCCTTAATAATGAAGGATGCAGTGGTACGGAGGAAATAGGTGAGCTTGTAAGTGTATTAAGTGCAAACGCAATTCATCTTGCTTTCAAACATGTAATAATGTGGGACATTTTTGAAACAATATACAATAAAACTGTCATACCGTACCAGTCAAAAGTTTGGACACACCTTTTAATTCAATGCTCTGTTTTAAGTGATTCATTTTCTACATTCTAGAACAATACTGGAAATTTTAAAACTTTGAAATACAGTGGTACCTTGGCATACAAACGCCCCGCCCTCACGAGGAAATTTGCCTCGGCATACAAAGCTTTTTTTCGCCACCGAACTGTGCTGAGCCGAACCCGAACTTCAGCTAAGTTGCGGCGTTCAAAAATTGCTTGTGTCAGTGGAAAGCCAAGCGAAGAGTTTTTTTTAGCGGATTAAATCTGTTTCTGCTGTAAATTTGTATCGCCGTAACCTCACTTACTGGCTGAGGCCGAACCCGGAAAGGGACAAACACACACGCATACATGATGTCTCTCAAGGTCTCTGTTTATTATCAACAAAGGGAGCCTATTTAAGCTTTTGGCCAGATGCCCTGTGTCACGTACAGTATATCCCGGACATCAAAAGATCCAGCTATTAACATGTCAGTCATAGAGAGAGACCCGGAGACAGACAGACGATAGGAAATACACTAGCATATTCCAGGTTAAACAAAAGACTTCCAGTGGACACGAGCTGCTTGTATGTATACTCTGTATATTATGGTAACTAAAGTGTTACCATATAAGGTATCAGGAAGCGCAACACAAAACCGTACAGACGTAAAGTCTGATCAGTCCTTGCAAGAACAGTATTGTGTCGAGTGCATTTGCAAAACCCCTCAAGGACCATGATGAAACTATCTCTCATGAAGACCTTCCCAGGTAAAACAAGACCAAAACTTAGGAGAAGTTCATTTAGAGTCACCAGCCTCAGAAATCACCAATTAACAACCAGCACCTCAGATTAGAGTCGGTACGAAGGATTTACAGAGCACAAGTTATACTCTTATAAGAGTCTCAATATCAACTGTTCAGACGAGATTGTTAAAAAAAATATTTGATGCCTTCAGGATGGTTTTACACTGTAGAAAGAAATAAAAATCAGGAAAGCCCACTGAATTAAAAGGTGTGTCCAAATTTTGACTGGGACTTCTATGCTAACAGTATTAGTCATTTAAGTATAAACACAAGTATGATTAAACAGATTAAGCCATCAATTGCAACGATTTAAATATTGCATGTTTTATTCCTCTTAGTCCACAGCAATTTGTCAGTAATTAAATTATTTTTTCAATGACCAACACATGCTTATAACTGTTAATAGCAACTTTATTTCCATCAAACAATCACAAGACGAGTACTTGTGATGATGTCATCACCATGCTATGATAGTGTCTCAAAATGCAGATGCAAGCAAAGATGACAGGCCTAAGCACCTGCGCCATCGCCGCCGAGGCGCACCAGAAAGACACGTCCAGGTGCTTGGGCCAGCTCATCGCTGCTTGCAACTGTATTTATTACTTGTTATAGCACATTTTTCAGTCTAATTAAGTTCATAAATTAATAATAATAATATAGTAGCAAGCAACAATGAGTGGGTTCAAGCACCCTGCGCCATCGCCACCTGGCCGCCACAGAACGACAGCAGGAACAGTGGCACATGCATTTAAAGGGGATATCCCAATACCATTATGACATAATTTTAGAACAGGGGGAATTAATATGTTTAGACCTCCAAAAGCACCACCAGATGCTGGAAAAAAACATCACATTATGATATCACTCAATGTGATGTCACTGAACAAGACGTCATTCAATATAATGTCACACAGAAAGTTATTAACCACTTTTCGGCATAAGTTTAAGGCATCGTCACGGCTGACCCGTTTGAGATATCAAAAATCCCTCTGCAATTTTGCATCCTCAGTGGCTTTAGATCACATAGGCCCGGTTTGGTGGAGATCGAATAAATTCCCTAGGAGGAGTATATTAAATTCCTCCGGGTGTGTTTTGGCAAATGACACAAAATAACTGATTTCCTGTTGAGTTGAGCCAATGACTTGCAATGTAAAAGTTGTTCAGCTCAATGAGCTCTCATGCATCCTAATGGCAACAGATTCCAACCTGGATTTTATTTTATTTTTTTTTACTAATTTTTATTAGTTTTTGGGCATGTTAAGAAAAAAAGAGAAAATTTATTTATAAGTTATAAGTTACTGATAGCTTCTGACCAATCAAACAACACCGTCCTGTCTTATAAACTACTTTAAAGAAAACTAATAATAGTTGAGAAGACAAGCCTATATACAACTGCATGCTTCAACTTCATGTGCTGTGATTTTTTTTTTACGTCTGTACCTGTGAAACCGATCTTCTCGAAGCTCAGCAGGCTGAAGATGCTGTTATAAAGCTGCAGCTCTCGGCGATGGCTCTGATCCATCTCCTCCAGGATGCCCATCAGCTCGATGCCAGTCTTAGACGGGTGGCAGCAGTCGACCTCGTGGGCAGTTAGCTCGTGGAACGGCCCCTGCCACGGACAGCCGATCCGCTTGTATTTACATTGCGTAAGCCTAACCGAAGCCCACAAGCAGAAATGAGAGACACTAACGCTAAACATGGTTCACATGATTCATCGGCACTGTAATTAAAGGCGGGCTCGGCGGGCTGCTGAAGACGTGTGTTTGTGTGTACCTGTCCTGGCATTCTTCTGACTGGTGGTGGTCCAGGCCGGAGCGGGGGAACTGTTTCAGGCAGTAGCTGCAGTCCGAGGGCAGTTCGCTCACAGCTTTCTCTACTGCCAAGTTCCTGCAGCACAGGCTCTTGCTAATCTCACAGCGGCAGTTCGGGCACGTGGCCTGCTCTTCCTTTAGCCGTGCGTCCGCCAGCAGGTGGATGAAGCAGCCAGCGCACATCAGATGCCCGTTTGTACACTGACACGAAAACATGCTTTAATCAAAAAGACTGCAAACAGTGCATCCAATCGTTTCAGTCCTGATAAATATAAAGCATTGGTACATTTAGATTTTTAAGCATATTTCTGAGACAGATATTATTTCTGATTTGACACAAATGAACATTCAAAATCATCAAACACACGATGTTGCAATGTGAACAGTACAGCTAGCAACTTTAATCTTAATGCATATTGAAACAAAGTAAATCACAGAATTGACAGAACTGACATAAATCCTCAGAGGAAACTATCGGGGGCCCAAGCACTGAGGAGGCCCCTGACGATCTTTTATAATCTCACTAAAACCTCTAGAAGCAGCAATATTTCAGAAACCCCCCATAAAGACACCCAGCCTTGTTGGCATGCCCATGAAACATGAAGACAGGAAATTGAAAGAGGAAGAGCGAATATAAAGAGCGAGAAACTAGACAGCAGTAAGTGGAGGAAATGCCATGGGATGAAGATGGCAAAACTTCCAAAGCGAGGAACTGGAGCTCAGTTAGGAGAACAGCAGGGTGAATCACTCGGATCTCCTTGTAGACTTTGCGATTTCCAAAGCAGTTCCTCAAATTACCAACAGCTCAGCCACAGGTAGTTAAACATTAGCCAAATTGTTTTTGAGCCTATGTGGCAATCGCTACCTAACAATCTAACTCGTATATAAGACTGTTTGGCAGCGGTATTTACCCTACATGTTAAGCTTAGTCATCATCTTTTGGAGCTTACAGCAAGGATTAGAGATGTGATTTGTTGTACTTAATAGCAGGGTTGTCTGTACTAGCAATAACTAAAAGCTTGTATCTGTTAATTACAAAGTATGTATTATTAAAAACTGATAATATCAAAGTAATAATATTAATTAATAACCAAGTAATTAAATTATAACTATTGTTAAGAAAAGAAAAAAAACATCTAACTTTTTTTCCCTTTGTCCAGGCCTTCCACAGTATTTCACGTGACCTCTGACACTCACACTATAGCTTGACTGACACACTTATATGTCCTTGACTACACACTAGTATCGGTCACGAGACTGGGACGGGATCCGCCTCCTCATTCTATGCATTTTGGTTTTCTCAGCAATGTAAATAAAAGTGATTGATCAAAGTTGAGTGGATTTGTTCCGTCTGATACAAGAGCAAAGGATTGATTCATCCCATTCAATCCTGTTTAATTACAAAAAGATTCAGGATAAACATTCAAAGTATATTTAAAAACCCTTTAAACACCCCAAATACACAAATTATTTTGTTTAGAACATTCTGCAGGTTTTCTAATGCTACTTTTTTTATGACTTATAAACGGTAAAATAAGTTTTATGGTTTTAGTTGGAAAATAATATTACAAATTGGATCAATTGGAGCAGATCGTCTAGAAAGTAATAAAGGGAAAAGTTTTTTTTTCTTCTTTTTTTCCCCCCTGAACACAAAGAATCTACAAACTTCTCTGTTATTAAACATCAGATACATTTTGTGGACAAAACCAAGAAAAGTATAGTGATGAACCACTATAATAAAATCTGTCAAAAATACACAGGATGATTTATTTATTTATTTATTTATTTACTTTTTATTAATATTACCATCACAAACCTCATGCACTTTTGTGCCTAGTCTAGAGAGACTACTTGAGCGCACTTATGAACACTGAATTTTGAAACTTCTGGCCTTTAAGAGTCCAACAGTGTTGTAAAGTGTCTCACTGACGTCAGTTGCTTGGAAGAAAGACCCACTGTGGTGTTATTCGGTGTGCAGCTTTAATAAGCGTGGTTTTGACCGGTCGTTAAAGAATGTCCTAATTTAAAGGAATACGGGGGACATTCTTGGGGGAGGGGTACACAAGACCTCCTCGTGGATTGGCTTCAACGTGATCATGTGATTCTGAACGGCCATGTTTAACCCCTGGGCTGAACAGCTGGTCAGGTCACAGCAGTGCTGCCAGGTTCTAGATTTTCCTGCTTCTACATGTAAAATGCTGTATGGGAGGATTTTTTTTTTTTTTGTTCTCTACTTGTTTGGGGTATAAATTCTTTCACATTTTTAAACCTAAACCTGTAAATTTCACAGTAATTCGGTGTAGTCTTCTTATTCTTAACTGGTCTCTTTATGCATGACAATGTAAACATGCTGAAATTATGGTTTATTTATTAAATATTGCCTATGTAGAATAGCATTTTTAATATAAGAATACATTTTGCAGTGACAGCCACAACGATCATTAAAACTATCTATATGTAAGTAAGTTTTTAAAACTAGTTTGGAAAGTTTTGGGATGGATTTTAACAGTAATTGGGTCGTTTTAATCACCCACACCTGGCAACCCTGTCACAGTTAACACATCCTCAGATAGGACAAATTTGCACAACCACCAAACTACATGAACCAATGAACAAAGGAATGTGTGTGTGTGTGTGTGTGTGTGTGTGTGTGTGTGTGTGTGTGTGTGTGTCTTTGAAAGAGACAAACAGGTCAGATTACCCTTAAGGAATGAAATATAAAAGCACATTTCCCTTTCCTGAATCTTCACTCATCATGTACATTACTGTGCAAAAAGTCTTGTGCCAGCCCTCACATCTTCATATTTTTGCTTTCTTGTATTTTAATGTAAATGTAGTCCAGGCTTCCTGGAGAACTTTTTGTCTCTCATTTTTCGCAAGTTTTTGGCACTCATTCTCATTCCAGTCCCTGTACCTGCCCAATTTCAGAGGAATGTTTTTGTTAAGCCATGCGGTGACCCATGAATCATTCATAAAAACAAAAATACAAAAACAATATTATAACTTAAAGCATGAACCAGTAAGAAACAGGTACAGGTGATGACACCGGAGATCAATTCATTCATTCAATTCATGTGTTGTCATAGACTCATATATTTTTTATTTTTTTATTTTATCCATACAAGTTTGCATTTGAGCTGGAAAAATGTTGCGGTTCCTTTCTAATCCTAATCTAAATTATTCACACGCTGTGATTAGTATACTGGTGATGCTGAACGCTGAGTGGTTGGTGCAGACGAGAGAGGAAATGAGGCTGCTGCTGAGGTTGTTCCATAAACAACCAATTACTTAATTGTATCTTTAGGCACTTTGCAGCCTGTCGCGGGAAAATATTTGTTACCATTTCTTTCATTTATTCTACCTAACTTAATTTATGAAAAAATGAGGAGGAGTCAAGACTTTTGCACAGTACTATCCTATTGGAATGGATCAATCTTTCAGCATACCTAGAAGTAAAAATTCCAAAACAATTCCTGGAATTCTTGGTCATACTGACCATCCCTGAGATGAACAGCTGGGAATCTTAAAATAACCTTCTAGTGCTGACAGTGTTACAGTTCAATGCAATGAAAAGGTTCAAACATAAACAGAGTCAAAACTTGGGCCTCTGAAAGACGTCTTTGCCTTCGGGCTGAAGGTCTGTTAAGAATAAGCCTTACATTCTAAACCCAAGTGAGCTCTTGTGCTTAAAGCGACTTAAGGAACGTCAACAAAATATTAATAATGTATTAATAGCTAAACCCTACTCACGTAAAAACACAACACATTTTGGTGCATACATTTAAAGCATTTGGTAGACACCCCTATCCAGAGTGATGTACATTTTATCTCATTATACGTCTGAGCAGTTTAGGGGCTTACTCAAAGGCCCAACCCTTGGTCCTGGGGTTTGAACCCGGGACCTTCTGATAAATAGTCTAATGCCTTAGCCACTGAGCTACCCCCCATTACACATATAATGTTTAAACAAGCCATGCACACTATAGGGATCTGGCTGCTCTGTGTAGGATAATTTATAAACTGACTACTAGGTCTTGCCATATAAAGGAGAAAATAATCACATGAGTAGACGGGACGCCCAAGTGGACCCCCATCAAAGAAAAACCGTCCTTGGCAGACAGCCCAGTGTAATAACCTGGTACAGGGCCCAGCATTCCTCTTGGCTATGTACTGTATTTATACTGTACGTCTGGCTTTTGTACTTAGTGCAAACCTGCAATGACATATATACATATCCAAATACATACACTTGGTCCCCGTTTTTGCCACTATAACACCTTCCACTCTTCTTGGAAGGCTGTCCACAAGATGTTGGAGTGTTTCTATGGGAATTCGTGTCCATTCATTCTGTAGATCATTTATGATCAGACACTGATGTTGGTTGGACGAGAAGGCCTGGCTCGCAATCTCCGGATCCAGTTCATCCCCAAGGTGCTCGATGCGGTTGAGGACAGGGCCAGACAATTTCTTCCACACTGAAGTCCCCAACAGGCGCCTAGCGCCTTAGCCGCCTGAGCCGCCACTCCCACAACTCACATGTAACGTATCCTTACATATAAAAAGAATTCCCCTTGAAGGTAGCTCGTGCACACAACTATCCAAACTTGCACCTAGAAGCTTTTTAAGACAAAACTTGCAGTTCAGCACACCTGGTGATGTTTCTTCGTTCATCTTATTATCGCAAGGCACCACGATTACGGGAAGCCATTAGGGTCAAACTCGGGCATGTGATTGATTTGCGTTTTTAAAAAAATCAGTAATGCATTGAAACATCAAGATGAATGACAGCCCTTATATAATGTATATATTTGCCAAATGGGGATGGATTGAAACACATGAATTTAATAATTGACAGGTTTGAGCAAATACCTGCATAGTGTATATAGTGTATTATATTATTATAATATAGTAATATTGTGATTGTGTGGTGAATTTTAAATCACTTCAATTTTATTTTATACACTATAACAACGCTTTTAACAACTGTCATTGTCGCAGGGCAGCTTTACACAACCAAAAGAATGATTTAAGTTTGTATGAGTTTGTGTGAATGCATGAATCCACATTTTGGTCAGACAGTCCCTTGCTGAATGCTGGGTGTCATGAGTGATCACCTGATAAACCGAGGCTTTGGGGAGGTCCAGGCACACGGTGCAGCACAGGACGGAGTAGAGGCGCTCCTCCAGCTTCCCCGCTTCACCCTCCTGCAGTCTCACGCGCTTTTTGGGCGGCGCATCCGGATCAGGTTCCGGACCAGAACCGGAACCGGAACCCTCTCTCCGCATGCCTGATTCTTCCTGAATCCCGGATAAACCCGCACCTGGGGCCACGGCCTCCGGCCCGACCCCCAATCCGGCCGAGGACGAGCCCGGAGCGGCCGCCACCTCGCCTCGCTCTTCCATCGCAGACATCCGCAGGACCCCCTCTTCTTCTTCTTCTTATCACTATTATTATTATTTTTATTATTACTGTTCAGTCCGTGACACGTCCAGCCGAGTATAAACTCTTCCGTAATAACAACAACAACAATAATAATAATAATAACAGGCTCCGGTTCATATGTGAGCGAGTCCCTGAAGGAAGAGTGCAGAAGGAGGGGAATGTAAACACCACATTTGAGACGCGTGCAGATGTGAAATGAAGTCCGTACGGACAGATGTGAAGAGGCGTACCTGAGCTCCACGCAACAGCAACGCGCGTGGGAACACCGCGCCGACGGCACGAGTCCTGTTGTTGGATCTCGCCAGCTGGTGACTCTCCGTTATTCGGCTGTGACAGTCAGTGCGACGTCCTCTCCTGCTCCTGCCGAACACACGCACGCCGACACGCACACTCCCAATCACTCACTCACTAACTCACGCACGCACGCACACGCACGCAGTCCGGTCTCAGTCGAAACCCTTTCACCATGCTCTTTTTTTTTTTTTTTGCTCGCGTCTCTTCTTTTCTTTCCGATAGTTCATCCCTGGCTCTACACTGCCATCTTTGTTTTTTTCGCTCACCCCCCCCCCTCCCCTGCGCGCGGCCCGTCCCGGCTGCACCAATCAGCGCCGCGTTTACACAAACCGCGAGGTATTAATAGCCAATCGCGGGTCCGGTTAATAGTTGTTTACGGATTGTTTTGCCCATAGGTGTCATGGACGGTGTCAGCCAGTCCTTCGTGTCGTCTCTGATTGGCTGCGCCGCGGACCCGTGTTTCATCAGATGACTGTCAGTGCTGCGTTACAGTTTAAAGGGGACCTGCTCGCGCATGCGCAGCCGCCTCCTGCAGGTCAGCCTCAGTAAGGTGACCACAGACCAGAGAGACAGAGATGGATGCGACAAAATGGCAGCCTCAAAGACCCCTCTGTTCCGTTCCCTTCTGTTTTGCTGTTCACGAAGACGACTTGAATTTCCATCAAGTTTCAACCTCCCCCACCCACCCAGCCACAAACCCCTACTGTTTTCGAACAAAATAAATAAATCCATTCTATAAATATGTATACTGTAATGCTTTTGCAAGCAGAAGTTTTTATTATAAACCTCTTAATCTGTATCCATACACTATATTCATACTAGCTCACTACTTGGATGTACACTATAGAGACAAAAAAAACTGTTATCTATCGAATTCAGGTGTTTCTGGTGGAGTAATCTCCAGTGAAGTGCAATCTCAATGCTTCAGCATACCGAGACATCTTGGACAATGCTATGCTTCCATCTTTTTGGCAGCAGTTTTAAGAAAAGAAGGCTCTTTTCTATTGCAACATGAAGAACTTGACTGGCCCTAACGCAGAGCCCTGACCTCAACCCCATCGAGCGACCTTTGGAATGAACTGGAACCCGAGATTGCGAGCCAGACCTTCTCATCCAACTTCAGTGCCTGACCTCATAGACGCTCTACACAATGGATATACAAAATATTCCCACAGAAACACTGCAAAAGCATGTGTACAGCCTTCCAAAAAGAGTGAAAGGTGTTATACCTGCAAAAAAGGGGACTGACTCCATATTAAAGTACATGTATTTGGATTCAAATGTCATTGTAGGTTCGGACAAATACTTTTGTCCATGCACATATGCATATTGATCCTGACATCTGTGTGCTACGGTTACCTGTGAATGGAGCGTGCAGTCAACTCACTGCTGCTCCTCACTCTGCTCCTATGTTTCGGCAGCCCTTTCTTCTGCCTGTCACGTGCGCTAACGCGGTAGACGCCCTGTCGTCCGATCCGGGGTTTCAGTAGCCCTGACCTCAGCCGTAGATGGAGCTGCCTTGTGTTACAGACGGTGAGGAGCGTGTCACATTATACACAGTTTGCACAGGTAGTTTCGTCACAGTCGTGTCACAGGCATTCCTCACTGAATTATATAACAGGAAGGCCACGTCATCATTAACTTTGTCATACTGTGTGGGTGTCACAAACGTTCCTCCCCGAATTTCATAGTAAGCAGCATCTTCGTCAACTTTTATGTTCTCACAGAATAAAACACTAGGCAGCGTCTTCCACAGCAAAAACGGATGTTTCAGGCCGAGCTCATCGATATTGAAACCCTGGATCAGACCACAAAGTGTCTACAGCATGATAAGCAATAGCGAGTTAACCGCACACTCCATCCACAGGTAATGGTAGCACGCAGGCATCAAGATCTGCATATGGATGGAGTTGTGGGTACACATCGACTTTATTTATAAAATACTCCCACATCTGTATTTTTCTAATTAATTTGTGAATATGTCACTTATGCACTCCTAGATAGATTAAACAATGTCATCTAATCTAACTGAATCTAATCTAAAAGCATTTTTCCTAATTGTATTATAAATGTGGTTAGATTTGTGTGTCATCCTTGATGCTTCATTCTTCAGATTAAAACCATGCAACTGAAGTGTGCAATCAATTCGAAAACTTTGACATTAGATCAACCATCATTACCACAGTGTCCTGAAAATTAAAAAATAAATCACAACTAGATTTGTAAACCTGCATTATGAGAACCAAAGATATAAGCATAAAATGGTTCTTCTTTTGATAATTTCCTCCATTTGTCCATTTAAATGATCTAAATACATTATGAAAAGTGATACTGTGTTTTCAGTAACGGCATAGTTTTAGCAGCTTACTGTATTTCAGTCATTTTTTTTGCCTGTTATGGAATGAAACATGAGAGTGTCCTGTAATCCTGTATCCTGACGTGGTCTAACAAGATCAACCAGCCTAGGCAAGACAACTGACCGTTTACTTTGTTTTTTATGTAGCCTCCATGATTTCCATGTGGAGCGTAGAGAGACATAAGACAAGACAATAGGTTGGGTGGTTTAGTGTTCATGGGTGGTTCTAATCATATTTTGGGATTTGGGTAGAGCTCCTTTGTGACAATGCCTATTATTAAAAGTACCGTTAAAATCACTTTAAAGTAAACTTTATTGGAAGTGAATTGAACTGAACAGCAGGCTTCTAAGTTCTGAAATTAACCATAAAACGCTTGTAACGTTACATGCAAATGTGTGTATATTAGGCATTGTATCTGTGACATACACTTTGACTGGTACTTGTTGGTAGTTTAACAATAGTCTAATAACAGCATACTAAGATGGTAATAGATAGATATATAAGTGGAAAAATATGAGTAAAATAACAAAGTGCAGGTGCAGCCTATTGAATCATATCAAAGCTACAGATGTTAATCCCCCCAAAATCTCTACAATGAAAGTACTCATAGTACCGATTGCACTAGATGTATTTGAACACACATTATTCCAATAAAGTAAGAAATCAGTCGCCGATCATTGGTGTGCTCTGTAACTTTTTATTCTTACCCAGCCTTATTGTAAAGCATAAGGATCCTGCTATGGTGCAGATCAACCAAACAGTTTTACATAAAATTGCAAATAAATATTCGCTTGTTGATAAAATAGATATTATATCAAACAAGCATCTTTTGGGAGATACCGCTGACTATAAGATTACGTGAAAGCAGAACGAAATGAATAGCGACGATGCTGTTCCTTATCTTTTGCGGCAAAATAGGTTTTACTTGTCCAGTCAGTCAGTAGTGTTTGTAGAGATGTTAACAGTACAGCAAATACCTAGAAGGAATTGAACATAATTTAAAAGGCAAATTCTGATAGTATCTATTAGATTGTTATGACGTTATTTTAACGGTTATGTAAAACATCCACTGGCACATTTTGGAATCAACACATTTTCTTTGAAGTTTAAATATTCTTTAAAGATTGTATACAAATGATCAGATTAATTACATCATACTGTAACTTGCAATTTTCCTAATTAACTGTTATGTTCAAACAAATAACACAAAATGTCTCATTATTTTCACAAACCTAATATGACCTTTATTAATACAAAATATATATGGAAAATACTATTTGTAACAGATAAACAATATCACAATACTGAATGGGGAGGAGGAAAGAGGAATCCCAGAGTTCAGTTACAGGGATATGGGTCATCTGTTCTCAGCAGCCAGGCAAATGAAGTGCCTAAAATGGCTGCCTTTTGTCCACACACTCACACACACACACATTGGCACTCCAGTTACACACACCAAGCTCCACCTCCACTACCTGGATTCCAACTTTAATGTGTTTCGTACCTTCGGAGAGACTTTTCATGATCTTTCGGACAGTAGCTTCAGGAAACCATAAAACACTTTGAGACGTGGAGAGCTTGCATAAATTTTGTTCGTTCTCTTGCTCTCTATTATGAGCACAACTTAACTAAATGTGAACCAAAAATACAAGATAGTGTAGCTTATTCTTTTGTTTAACTGAGTAAAGGGCCAGCACTAGTGCAGTATTCCTATTTTATGTTGTGCACAGCAAAACTCCTAAGGTTGAATTCACATGCTGAGTGTAAAATTAAGACCCTACACTGTGTACATACAGTCGGCCCAGTCGGACTCATATGAACACCGCGAGTGTTGAATTAACACTGGCGGTTTGACTCTGTGACTCCATGTGACTCGCCTATAAAGCTATCTCAGAAAATCTGTACTGTGAATGAGAGTCACTCGAGTGCTGATCATGTCCTTGAGGCTCTCATTAGAATGAGAATCGCTCGCTTATGAGTCTGTTTTCAGCTCTAGATAAACACTATTAAATCACGAGATTGGTCTTCACCGAGGATAGCAAATGCTCAAGGTGCTGATACAGTGCAGTACTCCGGGTGAAACTTAACTCACATGCAGCACAGCGCACAAAGGGTTTACAATTAAGCAACACTTAATCTGTAGCATCTGGGGAGGAATCGCATATTGTTGCATCACAAATCTAACGGACGAAGAAGGCACTTCTTGACCTTCATTCAAGTGCGCTTGCACAACAGCTTTCTGTACACAACTGGCTAACCTGTCTTTAGAGTAGAGCTCCTTTGTGGTGCTCCATAAAGCACAAGAACAGCCGCTTCTTATTTTCTTGCCAGCCATGCGGAAGGCACGGGTTCCAATGCCCAAACCCCAGCCAATGGGTGCAGTGCCGGTCCCAAGCCCGGACAAAATGGGAGGGTTGCGCCAGGAAGGGCATAAAACCTGTGCCAAGTAGTTGTGCGGATCGGATGGTCCACTATGGCGAGCCCTTGATGGGAGCAGGTGAAAGATTAACAAACTGGTAGACTAAATGCTATTTACACATAATGCTGGAGAGATGTCGCTGGACACAAGACCGGCATGGACGCTTTCTTATCTTCAAGAGCATGCATGCAAACTAAAATGCAACTACCATCTGATTGCCTTGACTCAGAGTGTAGGCAGCTTTAAGTGACATATTTTAGAGATACATTAACATTTACATTATTTAACTATCCAAACTTTCTGCCAAAGTGGCATGAGTGTTCAGCTTTAGAGAATAAGAAGCAGATGGAAGAAATACTGTATATCAGTCTCTCTCTCGCTCTCTCTCTCTCTCTCTCCATGAAGGGCAGTTTGTACTTAATTCGTCTAAATTCTACGGTTCATTACACTGCTGCATTGCGACTCACAGAGCTTGTGTTTGTCTCATGCCCACTCACAACTCGTCTTTTATTCCAGTGTTTCAATTGAACTCACTCTTTCCTTTCACAGGTAGCTTCAGTTCCCGCTAACAGTCATATCTGCTATTCGTTTCACTCCCTGCTATATGTTATGCAGTGTCAAGGCCGAATAGGTCCAGCACTATTTAGACAGCCTGCGAGATCCATACGTCGTCACTGGAACTGTGACGATGTTAAGGCAATGCTCTTAAGGTTGAGAGCATAATGGAGAACTACATTGAATATATTGCCTGGCCAAAAAAAAGTCACAGTTTGGATTTAAATAATCAAAAACTCAATAGCATTTGACTGTATAATTACTGCAGAGATAAATATGCTTCAGCTGGCAACAATTCTCACTCACTCACTCATCGTCTATACCGCTTTCTCCTGTACACAGTGTCGCGATGAGGGCCTGAAGCCTATCCAGCGAGACTTAGGGCATGAGGTGGGGTACATACACCCTGGATGGGGTGCCAATCCATCACAGGACACACACACACATACTCACACACTATGGGTCGTTTGGGGAACGGCAATTAAGCCTAATCTGCATGTCTTTGGACTGTGGAATCGAACCTGGACAGAAATCGAGCCCGGCCCCTGGAGGTGCAAGGTGATGGTGGTAACCACTAAGCCAACGCGCCTCCTGGCGACAATTCTTTTGACCATAACTGATGCAACGAGTAGCTTCTCATTTCTTAAACAACCATGTCGCACATATACCAGGGTCATGGAAAAAAAAAAAACGTTACTATGTTTCTAAATATAGATTGCTGAATTTACTGGAATTGGTTTAATGTGATGTGGTCTGATGAGTTGAGATTTACCCTATTTGAGAGTGATGGGCACATCAGGGTAAGAAAGGACATGGTGCACTTATCATGCAAAAAGGCTCTGCTGCAGTATGACTCCTCAACGTCAATCTCATTGTAAGTCTTTGGGATGTGCTGGAGGAGAGGAGCCCAAAAACTGCTGCAACTCTGGATGAAATAAACATTGCATAAGACTGTTGAAAAATACCACGACAAAGGCACAGTGTAATCAAATTCAAACGCGGTTGAAATGATAGATAATTAGACATAAATTGCGCTCTAATATTTGTTTTTTGGCCAGGCAGTGTATGCTGTTCATGCTGAGAGACGAACTTTTGCAATTTGACAAGGAAATGATCAAAGGGAGACACTGCACTGAATTCAAAAGCACATTGCACTGGTCAGTGGTCCAGAATAAAATCCATTAAGACTTGGTTAATTTCTTTAGTGCGTATTTTGCTATTACCGGGTAATAAGCAAAAGAAAGAAAACATCTTTCATCGTTTAATCTTAATCTTAAAGTTTTTAATGATAATTAATTAAGCAAACTAACATTAAATGGCCTGTGACATAAACAAGAGAAAATATTAGTGTTGACTTTGAAAAGGATTTCCATGAAATTTGAGCTTCAGCCTTCCATTATAAGTGAGTTTTGTCTAAACAGCATCTAAAAAATTTTACGTATATAATACTTATAACTAGAATGTTTTTTTATCATTGATTTTAATTAAAAAAAAAAAAGGGTTTTATAGTTTTATGTAAAGTGGCATGGTGGTGTGGTGGTTAGTACTGTGGTCTTGCACCTCCAGGGTCCGGGTTCGATTCCCGTCTCTGTGTGCATGGAGTTTGCATGTGCTTGGTTGGTTTTTCCTGGTTACTCCGGTTTCCTCCCATAGTCCAAAGACCTGCAGATTAGGCTAATTAGTCCCAAATCGCCCGTAGGTTTTGAATGAGTGTGTAAGTGAGCGTAAGTGTGTGTGCCCTGCGATGGATTAACACCCTGTCCAGTGCCCTAAGCCTCCTGGGATAGGCTCCAGGTCCCCGCGACCCTGAATACAGGATAAAGCAGTATAGACGATGAGTGAGTGATATATATAAAATCTAGATAGATATGGATATATTGATATATTATATTGATTATTACAGATGCGGGAAAAAACTGAAATAATTAAGTTTGTTAAATCGTGTAAGGTATTCCAATCATATTGCTAATGTAATTAGTAGTAATGTTACAAATCTTATGGTACAGATTTGAATAAATGCACAGGTCCTTGTTCAGGCCTTTGCTCAGCCTTTTGCTTTGCCACTAATTAAGCTAATTTCAAATGGTGTCCTGTGATAACACGGAATCGGATGTATTCTCCACCATGCTGATTTCATTACCTCTACTAATCTGGGTGTCCAACAGCTGGACTACTCGGGTGCATCTGCTTTTTCTACTAATACTGATACCTCCAGCATGTGACCGTTCTTGTTGCTTTCTCTTGCTCGTGATAGCCTCTCTGGACTCTGCTGAACTTTCTGTTTGACGTTGGTTTCCCGGTATTTATTTGTGTTCCCTTCAGTCTGTGCCACTCGAGATATTTCTGCTGATGTACCCAGTTTCGGCTGATTTCCCAACGCCCTGTGTTTTCCGCGTCCTGATTTGATTGTTTCTTTCTTGTTGCCGTTGATGCTTCTGGAGTCTGTCGCCTCCTCCTGGACACTCTGCGCAGCTGTACGAAGCCAAGCGTTCTGCATCGTTTGACTGGCTGTCAGTCTCACAGTGGGTTTCACTTCTAGCAGAGCCCTGATCAAAACTTTAGCTCCTGAAATAGACACACCAAGAACAACAAAAAAAGACATAAGAGCTACTGTGGATTTGAGGTTAGAGGAGCAGGTATCGAAGTTCAGAGTCGCACCCTCAGACACACGGTCCCAGTAAGGCGACGGAAAGTGGACCTCTCCTTTCTGGATGAGATGAAAGAGTTCCTCCTGATTGCGTTCTGGACTGCGGAACGGAGGAAACCCACTGAGCAGCACGTACAGGATCACACCCATTGCCCAGACGTCCACTGCTACACCATAGCCTACGTTACAATACAAACACGCAGGTGAGTGGGGTACGAAATCCTAATGCAGAAATGCACACAGGTTTAAATACCTCGCTACACGACATGCAAAATTACAATGCATCAGTGATCAAATTCTTCTGAAATTTTTTCCTATAATTTCTTTACTCCATGTTTGTGACACTTCTCCGAACCTTTTTATATTAATGGATTTGCATAACAGCTCAAAGGTAAGTTCGCACAAATTAAAAAATGCATTTGCATTTTTCACCACTGGCTTTTTTTAAAGAGAAAAATATTGTGAGAACAATTCAACAGTTCAGCAGACTGGCTGTAACTGAATCCTTCAATGCAGGCTACAATTCACACATAAAGAAAGCATGCCTTAAAAGGGTTAAAAGGATATACAGTATGTGTGTGTGTATATTTGCTCGTCTGCCTTCACATGCATATGAACTTGAGTAACATCCAAATTCTTAATCCACAGGGTTTAATATGATGTTGGCCCCGCCCCTTTGGCAGCTATAACAGCTTCAACTCTTCTGTCAAGGCTTTCCACAAGGTTTAGGAGTGTGTTTATGAGAATTTTCCCATAAACCATTGAAAAATTTAATCATTGAGAACTGGCCATTCCAGAAGTGCATTTGTGAGGTCAGACGCTGATGTTGGACGCAGTCTCCGCTCTAATTCATCCCACAGGTGTTCTATCAGGTTGAGGTCAGGCCAGTCAAGTTCTTCCACACTCATCCATGTCTTTATGGACTTTATGCTTTGTGCACTGGTGCGCAGTCATGTCGGAACTGGAAGGAGGTTGTTCTTCAGGAGTTGGCCTCGGCCCCTTACTTCCAGTGAAAGGAACTCTTAATGCTTCAGCATACCAAGATATATTGGACAATTTCGTGCTCACAACTTTGTGGGAATCATTTGGGGATGGCCTACTTCCTATTCCAACATGACCGAGCGGAGACTGCGAGCCAGGCCTTCTCGTCCAATATCAGTGCCTGACATCACAAATGCACTTCTGGAAGAATGGTCAAACATTCCCGTAAACACACTCCTAAACCTTGTGGAAACCTTGCCAGAAGTGTTGAAACTGTTATATATTGAACGCTATGGATTAAGAATTGGATGTTACTCAAGTTCATATGCACGTGAAGGCAGGCGAGCGAATCATTCTGGCAATACATATAAATGTTCATGTCGCCTTGTTGACTCGGAAATGCTAGAATATATACATTCCGAGCCATCCAGGCAACATGAACATTTAACTAAACCCAAGTTTTTATTACAGTGGACAGAATCATCTCACCTGTCTCAGCAAGTATTTCAGGAGCCACATACGTAGGTGTTCCACAAACAGTGAAAACTGGCTCTGTCACTACCATGGCTAATCCGAAATCAGCCAGCTTTAGATTTATACCACCATTGTTGTGCCGTTGGACCTTGAAAGAGATTTTTAAAAAGTGTTTAATGATCTCCAACTATAAAATATTTGTAAAATGCATCTACTTATTCCTCACTAGCAAGTTTTCAGGCTTGATGTCTCTGTGCACGATGCTCTTGTCATGGATGTACTCCAGAGCCTCACTGATGTCCTGAGTCATCCTAGCTGCACAAGGCTCGCTGAATTTTCCACACTTGGCAATCGCATCAAACAGATCTCCGCCAGCCACCAGCTCCATTAGCAGGTAGACGTGCGTGTCAGTGTGATGCGCGCGGAACAGCCGCACTAGGCGCGGGTGGGCCAGGCTGCGCAGTAGGGCGATCTCGTTCTGTATCATGTGACCTCGGCCCTGCAGCTTTGCCTTGTCCACAGTCTTCATGGCAAAGGTTTGGGTGCAGCCACGCACGTGGCACTCGTACACCACCGCAAAGTTCCCATCTCCCACCACACTCCCAATGTCATAGTAATGCTGGATTTCCTCCAGTGAGACCTGTACACCGTCAGGTGGGAGTTCCTGCCACAAGTCTTTCTGCTCTACCAATTGAGTCTCAGGAGTATCTTGTCCTACCGGGGTTTCTGCTTGCGCACCCGACTTTAGCACTTTGTTTTGGAGGTTGTTTGGAGAATTTTTCAGATCATCCGTTTCAGTCTTTTTGATCTGCAATGAGTTTCTGATCCTATTATCTTGGGAAATAAGAGCTTTGTTCACATTATTAGGCTTTTCCAATATAGTTGACTTCTTGCTCACGATTGGAGGAATAGGCTGGCCAACTCCTCTACAGCTTCGGCAGTAAACTGGCTCCTTCTTCCTTTCTGTCATCCTCCTCTCCTCTTTTGTCTGAGCTTGGTGTGCTCTCCTATCCTCCCTTTCAACCCACTCTCCTCTCTGCCTCTCCCTCCTGCCTGTGTCTTTGTGCTTAACTTGGGCTTGGAATGGCTGCAAATGATTGGCTGGTGGCTGGGACATCACCGCCTCAAGGGCTGCATTTAAAGAGGGATCATCTTGGGGGACATCATCATGGAAACCGCTATCAGTCTTAGCAGCCTTAGGCCTCAGGATCTGCTCCCACGACCTCAGCATGCTTTCACAGTAGCCTGGAATGTCAGGATACAGCTCATGCAGTGCAGCCTGTATTTCACCAATGGACGGACGGCTGACTCCAAGGGCCAGGAAGGCGTTGCCAAATCGGAAGAATTCAGAAAGGCTGTGTATCTCCTGCCCAGCAGGGCTGAAAAGGCGTCGGGCGCGAGCGCTGTGCCAGCACGGGAAGCCGAGAGCTTCTGACACATCGGCCATCAGCAGCTCAAATGTCTGTACAGCACGTCGGTTTAGCAGCAGAGAGATTTTCCGCAGGTTGTGCTCGCCGCATGGTCGAACCACTGTCACAATACGTGGACGCACAGGACTAGATTCTTCGTGCCGTCCATGATAACCGCTTGCTCTACGCAGCACAGGTTCCTCCCACCTACAGGGGCCAATTCCAACCCTTTCCAAGGGCCTGTAGGCTGCAGGACATCTCGGGGTCTTGGAGCCGAACGTGAACGAAGGCAGACCTTGTCGAGGGGCAGCATTCGGACACACGGGCAGTTTAGATCTTTGGTCTGAAATGAGACACATAAACATGGGCTTTATGTACATATGAGCTTCAAGCCTGGTTTGTTGCTCTGCTTCAGTTCACTCACTCATCATCTATACTGCTTTATTCTGTATTCATGGGGAGGGGGGGGGGGTTGAAGCCTATCCCAGGAGACTTAAGGCACAAGGCTGGGTAGACCCTGGATGAGGTGCCAATCAATTTTGTAATCTCAATTAGCCTAATCTGCATTTCTTCGGTCTGTGGGAGGAAACCAGGGGAAACCCACCAAGCACGGGGAGAACATGCAAACTCCATGCACACAGACCGGACGGCAATCGAACCCGGACCCTGGAGGTGCAAGACGACAGTGCTAACAACTAAGCCAAAGTGCCACCATGTTTTAGAAAAAAAAGAAGAAGAAGAAGAAGAAGAAGAAAAAACACTGGATCAGCTTTGCTTTAGAGCACACTAGGGAATTAAGGAGGAAGTTCAGCATTAATAATTTAGCGCAGGTGCACATCGAGAAGAAAGTCAGAGCCCTGTGGATTCTCAAGTGGCATCTCATTCTCCGGGGAAGAGAAAAGGATCAAATCTGGTTGAGTCAGATCCGCTTACACTGGGCACAAAGGCATGAATTAAAAAGAAAAAGCTTTTATTTGGGAACAGTTATATAGTACTTTGCACATTCAGTAGCAGGTCTAGTCTTGTACGTGTGCCGTAAAGTACTGCAGAAGTGAGTGAGGAGTGATGGAAGAAGCAATAAAAGGGCTTTTTATTTTCATATGTATGTATGTATGTATGTATGTATGTATGTATGTATGTATTTCTCTTAAGTTTCTAAGTAGCTTAATAACGTTTCTCTAACTTCAGATTAACATCACTCTATTTAGGCTTAATGCCTTTCTAAATATGACTACATTCAATGGATTATTTAAGATCACAGTTTGCTGGTTACATCTTTATGAGCTGCATCCTACCTGCCACTTTCCATTTCGTCCTGGTTGTTGCTTCCTGCACCGGGTTTCGGCTCCACATGCTGTCCCCGGAGTCAGCGCTCGCGCCTGGAGCAGATCCCTACAGCCATGAACGCGACTTAAACCGAGCGCGCGCGCGGGGGATCACCTTTACGCGTCCGCGAGGCGCCTTTTCCATGTCAAGCGCCTGGCTTCAAGATGAGCAAGAAAGGCAACAGGCGGCAAAGTTTGACGGAGCATCGCTGCATAATTAACTATCGAAACGCTTCAACGTGCCAAACGCGGTAACGCGGGAATGAGGCGAGCGCGCATCTTCTGGCCAGTCTGTGACGCGCGATACCGGATACACTACATCCTGCTGCAACTGCGTCTCCGAGGTAACACACACACACACACACACACACATATACACACGTGCGTTTCTCTTACTGCCCCCCCCCCCTCTCATCACATTTAATATAACATTAATTAATAGAGATATTAATGCACATTTTTGTGCTGGCACATGGGAACACCATGTCCCATGCAGGAGTGGATTTCATCAGCAACAAATGTACAGGTTAAAAAAAAAAACATCCACATGAATGGCAAGAAACATGGTTTCCTCTCAGAAGAATTTCTCAAAGCATCACACACAGCCTGAGCAGTGCCACAGGCTGATCCCCTCCATGCTATGACTTGCCAGGCCAACAATGATGCCCAAGTATTGAGTGCAAAAATCAACAGAAATGTATTGTAAATCTTTTTATTATTATTATTATTGATCTGCATAATGCAGTAGTTTAAGATACTGGATATTTTTTTATTTCATATATATATATATATATATATATATATATATATATATATATATATATATATATATATATATAGTTAATATATTAGTTAATATATATAGTTATATATATAGTTATATAGTATATATATATATATATATATATATATATATATATATATATATATATATATAGTTAGCATCTGCAGGGTCCGGGTTCAATTCCCTCCTCGGGTCTGCGTGCATGGAGTTTGCATTTTCTCCCTGTGCTTGCTGGGTTTCCACCGGGTTCTCCAATTTCCTCCCGCAGTCTAAAGACATCCAAGTTGCTTGTATTGTAGTCTATGAAAGAGTGTGTGTGTGTGTGTGTGTGTGTGTGTGTGGCGATGGATTGCTACCCCGTCCAGGATGTACCCCGCTCCAGGCCCCCCCACGACCCTATATACAGGATAAAGGGGTATGGTAAGTGAGTAAACGGTACAAGATAAGTGCGTGGAGAGCCAGACTGTCTTGTATATTATTACCTAGTTTTGAATAATAGTTCTCCAGGCTTCCTGAAGTCTTCCTTGTAACTGACCTGTTTCTGATTCATGTTTTTTGTTTTGTTTTTGTTAAGCCACATAGTAATATGAAATATCACAACTTAGTCATTATCATTGTTGGGAATTTGAATATTGCCTTCAGTCTGTGTGTGTGTGTCTCCCACAATCCAAAGATATGTGTTTCCAAATAGCCCATGGTGTATGATCGAGGGTGTGAGTGAGTGAGTGTGTGTGTATGAGTGTGTGATGGTATGTGACGTTTGTGTGTATATTGGGTCCAAAACTGCAACCAGATCAGATTGTAACTAATATGTACTGCTGTAATGAAAGCAGATCAAAGCTGTGTCTTACTCAGCTTCCCTCTTTTGTTTCCGTTCCACTTCCCCCATTGCATACCTCGACCACAAACCTTCATTCTAGCACTTTGTTGTTGCATGTTTCCATGGTTACTTTTTTCCAGAAAAAAAAAAAAAAAGCTCTGATCTATTGTGTCTCTCTTTACTCTTCTCTGAACTCCACACATGTCATCCTGGTCTTAATGATGTGTGCCTATGCCACATGAGTGTTTGGTGTCTGCATCCTGAATTTCCTCCAGGGGGCGACGCACATACAGTATGTCCTGAGAAACAAAGCAAGGCTCTCAATAATAATGAGTGCTTCAAATCCCTTAATCCCCCACATGCCCAAGCATGCACCAGCATGTTCATATCATATACACACAAACACAGCATGAGGACAAAATAAAGCCAGAGTCTGTTCGACATTGAATGTGTGAACACATTAAGAGTCGTTTCTTTATATAGAGAGTACTACAATGTTTTTGTTAGTAAGTAGAAATGGTCCATCGCAGCTCAATAGCAGTACATCAGTGCACACTTATAACGGCCATGTGTGATTTCCATCTGCTGTCTTTCCACATTCAAGATGAGTTTAACCTCTCACCTCTTTCCCTACAGGTCATTTTTTTCTCACACACACTGTCTCTGTTTAGCAGCTGTCCGTGTCAGATGTCAAACATGTGAGCGCAGAATCGAGTCACACTCGTAGTTTAGATACTCTAATAGTTTAAACATGATCGGTATGTGTTGATTAAAAGGGTGCGGAAGCCATCAATGAGCAATTGGTAGACATGAACAACCTAAGCTAAGATCACACTGCAAAGTTTACATACACAAGCACATGCCCTGAACTATTACTCTGGGGCAATTTATATAACAGCGCAAAAACTGCATTACTTGATTTTATCTATAGAAATAAAAGAAAAGGTTTTGTCTGTACTTCGGTCCGAACTCGCTTTTTCAATGATATCTTTACCGAAATCAGGCTCAGAAAAATTTCTCTCTGTATGTATGTCTTTCTGTATGTCTGTATGTCTGTCCAGTCGGATTTTGTCGCAGCATCATGCAAAACCGGCTGGACAGAATTGAATGAAACTTTTACAGTACTTAGATATCTGCCTGAAGTTTAACCTGCGCCATCAGTGAAACCAAAATGTCTAGGAAAAGCGATGTTATGAACAATTATGTGCCGGATTTAATAATCTACTTTAAAATAAGCTACTGATGCGCGACTTCGTCAATGTAAACAAACACCTGCACCAGTAGATATTAATTAGTAAAGCTAAATTGAATATTTTTACTGGGATTTGTTCATATTTTCACCTTTGAAATACCAGCGCTTAAGTGGTATAAGTGAATTTTACAGTATATATCATGCTGCAGTCGTTTTCAGACAAAACTTCATCTTCACAGATTTCTCATCTGTGATTCGCTCTCCGATTACCGAACAGGGAGTGTACAGTATTTGGCTGACGAGGAAAGAAGTACAACTTAGAGTAAACAAAGCGGAAGATACTCAACTTTACAAGATTTCTTTGTATTAATAAATTAGGCAGTGAGTTCTGCTGTACAGAAAGACACAGGGACATGTTCAGGCTTCAACCTGAAATAATAATATCACTTTTTACATTATGCAGATTATTTTTAGCTTTAACCTTTTACCTATTTCTAAAAACTCCTTTCCAGTCTACAACAGATACGTTTGCTAGTTTTGAATATGAATTGGATTGGATTGGATTGGTCACTACTTTGGGAGAAAGAAAAAAAAACATTATGAATAAGTGCGTATGCTAAAT
Organism: Clarias magur; assembly: GCA_013621035.1. NCBI lineage: Eukaryota > Metazoa > Chordata > Actinopteri > Siluriformes > Clariidae > Clarias > Clarias magur. The sequence continues at coordinate 3,101,429 of QNUK01000012.1, forward strand.
TCCTGTTGAAGCAAAAGCAACATATTTTTCTTTTTGCATGATTCATATGAATATTCATTAATATTTATTGATTAACAAATCAAATCGCATCCACTGCTACAGAGGGATTAAAGCAAAACTACATCAGGAGTATGAAAATTACAAAGTACCAATTACAGCATAATACTAAAGCCAGCAGGCGACTTAAGTACGTATAATATTTCATGGGTTGCATTTAGATTTTTAGTGACTTTGATGAGCTAATAGTATATGAGACACAGAAGAAGGGAATGTACTGTATGTGTGTGTGTGTGTGTGTGTGTGTGTGTGTGTGTGTGTGTGTGTGTGTGTGTGTGTGTGCGCGTGTGTGTGGGGGTGTTACAAATGTGCACATGACGGAGCATTAAACTGATTCCATAGAAGTCTGGCTATTAGTGCTATCTGTGTACTGATTCAACTGGAAAGAGGAAGAAGATTTTTTCTCCCTTTCATGTAAAATAATGAATTTGAAAATAAGGTGGGGTCCAGTTTGATGGGAAAGAAAATGCAGATATTCTCATAGGATTGTTTTGTGGCTTCACTGTAGAGTTGTTGTTTTTTTTTCACCTTAGAACATGATAGCTAGTGTGGAGACAACTTTCCACCTCAATCATTTTTATTACAAATAACAAATAACAGATCATCCCAGATGAAGTCTGAGACACATGTTGGTGTTGATATGAGCATTGCTGGTTTGGAGCATTGCTGAGTTCGATTTATCTCCAGGTTGTATGTGAATAATTTTCATGTCCGTTAATGTGTCTTGGCCTCGCTTGACCACGTGAACCTGCTGACCATGAGAAGCACAACGGAGCACATGCGCAGTCACACACACATCTGATAACAATCTCCAACAGTATGTTAAGCGCCATAAATAATTCAGAAGCTTTATGAACACAATTTTACACGCATTCAGTTTTCTAAGCATTGAACAGCGTGAAAAAGTAACTTCTAGATGGCGAGAAGAGCAAAGGGAAAGCGTGCCGAAGGGAAATTGCACACGTCAAAGTCAGGTCAGCTGCCTCTGCATTGTAAATTCAATCCCATGCTTCAGTGGCAGAGCCCTGAGGTGTAGTGTTACCTGGGCACTGCTTAGAAGTCTGTTAGACTAACCACACTGATAGCAACTCCAGCTACACTCTCACACCGATCTGAGCAGGAAACTCTTAGCCAATATAAATACCATCGGTGGGAAGCAAGAAATACAAAGACGATATGTCAAATCCACACAGGTTTGTGAATGACAGAGAGAGAGAGAGACACCAAGATTGGAAAACATGAACTGAAAATACACCAAGGCATATTATTATTAACATCATCTAAGCAGTCATTATTTATCTTCAGTAATTTAGAATCACCAATTTGGGCATTGGTGACTTAGTGGTAGCTTCCTCGCCTGCCATGCTGAAGGCCCATGTTCAGTTCCTACCCAATGCCTGAACCCCAGCTACTGGATACAGTGCCGGTCCCAAGCCCGGGTAACATGGGAGGATTGTGTTAGGAAGGGGATCTGGTGTAAAAACCTGCGCCAAGTTCTGGCAACCTCTTGACGAGAGCAATCGAAAGCCCGACAACGAATTACATACGGGGATGTTTTTGAGAGGTCCTACATGATCCCTCACAGACATGGGGAGAACATGTACAGAAAGAAACCAGAGTTTTGGAGATTGAATCATGGACTCTGGTGTAGTAAAGACATGACACTACCTGCTGCTGTACCATAATGCTACCGTGATGATATATATCTCCAAATTTGGGTTAAAAGAACGTCCATCAGAGTCCATCGAGTTTACCACAAATTTGCGACTTTACAGGGAGTTGAAGCCACAGAGTTGTTTTTAATGTGTAAGCCAAGGAAGTAGCACCAAGGAAGATGCCTCATACAAATCTGAATACAAATATTGATTCCAAGAAAGTAACCAAAGCTGCAGTAAAACATTAACAGCAGTTATGTGATTGAATAACAGAGCCACACATTGCAATGACACCCTTGATTCATATCTAATTAAATTATCTGTAGTAGATAAATAACACTTGTAGTCATGGAACATGGCAGGATAATAGTTTCCAAGGTGATTTGATAAAAAGTACACTGCTTGCGAGATTTAGTCAGATTTGGTTGTTAGCTAAATCTAAAATCTAGAGCACCAAATCAATGCTGACTCTACACACACAGACCCGAGGTCGGGAATCAAACCCAGATTTGTAGGTACAAGTTGACCGTGCTATTATCATCATTGACATTATCATCCATTCATTTTTCCCTCTAATGCACAATGAATTAAAGATTTAATCGACATTGTTCTAAGAGGAGGCGGCACGGTGGTGTAGTGGTTAGCACTGTCGCCTTGCACCGCCAGGATCCGGGTTCGATCCCTGGTCAGGCTCGATTCCTGTCTCTGTGTGCATGGAGCTTGCATATTCTCCCCATGCTTGGTGGGTTTTCACATACTCCAGTTTCCTCCAACAGTCCAAAGACATGTAGGTTAGGCAAATTGTTGTTTCCAAATTGCCCAATGGATTGGCACTCTGTCCAGGGTATACCCAGCCATGTGCCCTAAGTCTCCTGGGATGGGCTCCACCCCCATGACCCTGAATACAGGATTAAGTGAGTGAGTGTTCTAAGAAGCTTCATATAAAGATTAATAAAATGTTTAAAAATCTGTTTCATCTTTTCATAACCAAATCGTATTTCTAAAAGAAAGAACAGCAGGCCATGATTGATATGTATTTTTTTTTATTCCTTTCTTTCTTCAGCTAGAAAGGTGAAGCTGATTTTGTTTTTATTTTTTATTCATTATTCTTTATGCAAAGCCTCCCAGTACAATGCAACATGTAGAATATAGAGTCAGTTAAAAAAAATGTATACATACTTCATGGAAAAGAAAAATAGTATGATGTATATTATATTAATATGGATGGATGGAACCATCTACATGCTGCCTGGCACATCGGGCAATGGATATATACATCTGCCGTTTCTGTGGCAGTTACATATTTACAGGGTCGGATTGCCAGCTTGACACCTGGTTGTATCTAAACCCTTGGGGAGAAACAGTGGCAACCAGGCGACATTGGGACTTGAACTAGGGACCACCTGCTCTGCATTATTACATTACTATAATGTTGTTTGGTGATGGTCTGGGTTTTTCGGCTGCTCCCATGACCACAGTGGACCACACGGTCTGCGCATGCAAGCTCAGCCCAGCTTTTACACCAGATGCCCTTCCGGAAGCAACCTCCCATTTTATCCGGGCGTGGGACCAGGACTGCATCCTGTGTCTCGGGTCGGGCATTGCGTGGGAATCGAGCCTGGGTCTTTCGCATGACAGGTGAAACATCTACCACTGAGCCACCAATGCTCTTCATTATAGTAATATCAGTATATTATTATTATCATCATATATACTGTATATAATTATTAGCATTAAAAATGTATAAAATGTGTATATTTTTATTGACTTTAGATAGATAGATAGATAGATAGATAGATAGATAGATAGATTCTTTCTCTTTTGTCTACATGTCTTTGCTGCTGTACTGAAAGGTTTTTCTTTCTTTTTTTTTTTCTTACAAATGTTGCTCTGACAATGTCAGTCTTTGTCCCTCGTTCTCTGCCTCCCTGAAACCCTGCTAGTGTTAATACAGCTGCTGTTGTCCACCATCCCCCCCAATCTGTCTTTCACACCCTGTCTGTCTTTCTCCTCCATTTCTTCTCTGTTCATGCCTTCATGCGGCTATTTCTCTTTTTCCTTTTTTCCCCCTCTGTCTTTTGCGTTCGCCCCTCATTACTCCTCCCAGGCGGTGACGTCACGAACAGCCGGTATATATCAGCCAGTAAAATCGCAGGAGCTCAGCGGCTCGTCAGCCTCCTCCGTGTCTCTTCAGCACTTCGGCGCTCGCGCGTTCTTTCTTCCTCCGTCTCTCTCTCTCTCGCTGTGGGTGCACGCGCTTCACTGGGCAAAGATGGCAGAGTGTTTTGTCGGCACGTGGAACCTTAAGGAGAGCAAGAACTTCGATGAATACATGAAAGCTCTGGGTAAGTATGTGTGTGTGTGTGTGTGTGTGAGAGAGAGAGAGAGCAGGTGCTTGAGTGCCTTTAAATGTAATCTTGTGTAATGCCCATGGATTTATTTTGCGTGAAAGCACATCCTCCTGGTGTGTGCGCGCGCGTGCTGCAGTGCAGGGTGGCTCCTCGATAAGAGATACGCGCGCGAGCTTCGTTCACACCCACACAGCTTTACTGGAGCACGTGGGCCTGAGAGCGTGCAAGTGTTTTTTCCCCCCGCACTCTTACACAGATTTCCTTGCTTTTGCAATAATTTTTATTATTGTTTTTTTTTTTTTAAATAAACTCCTCCCAGCTCTTTCAGTGTGCATATTTTATCTTTGATCAAGAGAGAAAAAAAAAATAAAAGCACCCTAATACAGGTGTATCTTGACTGCAAAAGGATGACACCAAAAATAGACGATGAGCAATGCTCTGGCTTCAGTGCTTTAAAAAAAAAAAAAAAAAAAAAGTATGATTTTTATTTAGGTGCAATGTGAAAATTAAAGAAGCACATTTCACACACAGTGCCTTGCAATGGATTGACACCCTGGACCCCGCCTCGTGCCCTACCCAAGTCTTCTGGGATAGGCTCCATGCCCCCCTCCCCCCAGGGACCCTGTATACAGGATAAACCGGTATAGACCATTCCTTGAAAGAATTATGACTTTGACATGAAATGGGTCAAAGGTCCCGAGGTGCACTCGCGCAGTCATTCATATACTCCAGGCAATTTGGGAGCACCAGTTAGCTTGTAGGAGGAAACCCACCAATCACAGGGAGAAAATGCACACAGACCCTGAGGCGGGAGTCAAACCCAGATCCTCTAGGCGCCAGGCCACAGTGCTACCCACTACGCCAGATGCATAAACATCTAGTTTGCTTTCCAAGAACATGTTACCAGGAAATAATAATAATAATAATCAATCCTGCTAATCCGTGGCAGTTGTTTTCAAGCTGCTTGTGTAGACTTGACCGCTGTGTTTTCATGCAACACGTTCGGACCAGCAGCGCCGCACCGACTCGCTTTATATCACTAGCGCACAAACACGATTCTCGTGTATTAAAAAACAAAACTGCTTCAACCAGCATAATGCATTGTGTTTAACGGTCAGCATTGTAACAAGCAAGGTCATGCTCTCCGTGGCACTTGAAAGACCAGCCCCACTAGAAAACAAAGCCAAATTATTCTCCCCCCCCCCAATAAATTGTGCTGGGGTAAGAGTTCGAGCATGGATGAGTGAAACATCAGGTCCACGCAGTAATACTGTGGCTTTGTGGGAGTAGCCTTGAGAAACAGACTAATAGGGAAAAGGTGACCGTGAGCAGGTGCTTGGTGGTGTAGGTGACCCCACCCCCCCTCCTCTCCCCCTCTTAGTGAGTGTGTAACAGGAGTGAGTCAAGATGACTGGGCATGTGGTGAACTCTTGGACTCTCGCATGGTTCCAACTTTGTGGCGTGAGTAGCTCGCTCTGCAGAACAAATCAATATTCAGTGCTTACTCTGGCTATCGGCTGTAGACCGCTAATGTTGATTCGACCCTTTTGACTGTTCCAGACTTTGAAGCTAGCAAGGACCGTGGTCACCCATGGTTTACCTAGGAATGTTGGTCAGGGTTTGGCTCTCTGTGTGTGTGTGTGTGTGTGTGTGTGTGTGTGTGTGTGTGTGTGTGATTTTGTGATTGCAGTAACCTCAGTACGAAACTTTCTTTCGTTATTCCCGCCAGGTTATTTTAACACACAAACGTTTCTGGTTTTGATCAATGTCTACTTAAACGTAAAATCGTATTGATGTAACACATGCATCCAGAGTATAAATTGCAATGTACAACCACGTATTCTTTTAATTCTCTTCAGATTTTACTTGCATTGTATTTACTTGCTTGTATTTGTTCGTTTTTGTGTGTTTGTGTACTAGGTATCGGTTTTGCGACACGCCAGATTGGCGGTTTAACCAAACCCACAACCATCATTTCACTCGAGGATGGCCTTTTCACGCTACAGACCGTCAGCACCTTCAAGTCTACAGAAATCAAATTCAGGCTGGGACAGGAGTTCGACGAGACCACAGCAGACGACCGTAAATGCAAGGTACATTCCGGTTCTGTACGATAATCAGTGTTCAATACCGTACGAGCTTTACACCAGGCTCCGCTACTGAACTGCTCCCCTGTTGTCATTCGTACAAAAGAGCCTTTGTGGACTGAAGCCACTGCTCGTCAGGGTACCGCCTCTCGCTGTAACAGGAGCTCGTTTAATATTTTATAAACCCATCACTGTAACCATTTAAAAACATGTTATTCCGTGGGACGCATTGTGACTCTGAGGTAAGGAAAATGCATCACGAAAAGCCTTCCTGGATCCCATCAACTGGGTGATTTTTGAAGAGATTTTCCATCTGAGTAGTTGCGGTGGAACGTTCTCACTCGGGTGATGGTATTCAGGAATGTTTTTCCATCACGGTGTTATGAACAAGTGTTCTTGCGAAGATGAAAAGATCTTTACACAATAAAATGTTATACGTGTCGGTTTCAGTCTCTGGTGACCCTTGAAGGCAACAGGCTGACCCACCTTCAGAAATGGGAAGGCAAAGAGACGACGCTGGTCCGAGAAGTCGACGGTGACATCCTCACACTGGTCAGTACCTCTCGTCCAAATTTCAGCTCGCGGTGATCTTTTCTCTCTCAGAACTATTTGTACTATTTGGAGTCTCAACAAAAGTTTAGGTGCGTTTGTGGTTTGCTGATTAAACTCTTCTCTTTGACAGACGCTAACCCTTGGGGACATCGTGTGCACACGGCACTACACGAAAGCATGAAGTCCTGAAGAAGTTTCTTATACAACTGTCATTGTTCCTACTGGAAAAAAAACCCTTTGCCTTGTCAGACATTTCCAAAAGTTGTTAATAATCCATATTGCAAAATAAAACTTCAAGCTTACACCTCAAAAACATGATCTTGTGTTTTTTTTTTTGTTTTTTTTTCTACTCTGAGCACATGTTCTTGTTGTTAAATTCCTCACGTAACTACTCAGGCACTGCATCATCGTGCCATCACGGATCCATACGCATCTATTCCTGGTAACGTTTCCAGCAGCAGATCCAAACTCCCGGCGTGCTCTGCAGTGTGACTGCGTCCTGTGTGTCTAATTTAAGCCTGTTCCTTCATCCGCATCACGTGTGTGTGTGTGTGTGTCCGTGCTCTAATTCGAGCTGATGACTGGCTTCTGTCGGTTCACTGGGTAAAGAGGTCATGCAGGAACGACCCAACCTTGACCCTTCACCTCCAAATCCCAACCACTATACAGTATAGTCTCTTTTTTTTTTTTAACTACAACAAAGTGTTTTTTGTAATATTTAGTCAAAATTTCTTAATCACAAACTCTCACACTTCAATATTTTTATTTACATAATTGGTTCGTTTTTCTCCTCTGCAACATTTCGGAATCGGCAATAAAACCATCAGCTTTCAGATGCGAGCAGGAAAGCTGACTGGTCTAAGATCAGTACAGACATGCATTTGTTTGAGACTGAAGGTGCTTTTGTATGTACGTTTCCCCTCCCCAAGAGCACACACACACACACACACACACACACACACACACACACACACAAAAATGACTTGTACATCTGGACGTCTGTACTCCGTGACCCGAGCGCCGGAGTTCACTTGCGCTTCTTGTGCTTCTTCTTCTTTTCCGAGTGTGTATGGGAGTGTCTCGCTCTTTTGGCATTATCGCTGCTGTCTGAAGATGAGCTCTCCCGCTTTCTCTCTTTCTTTTTCTTCTCTTTCTTGGCTTTCTTCTCCTACGGCAGAGAGAAGTCAGAGAGCAGTGGTGAGTTATACAGTACGAGCAAGCGGATGAACTGTAAATAAAATTGATGCTTTCGACTGAAGCCGGGTATTTTAAGAACATCTGATTGATGGATGGGGAGGAAAGACTGATTGGAGCTGAGGGGTGTGTTGCGACCTTCTTTCTTTTCTGAGGCTCTGATTGGACGGGTTGGCTGGCTGGTTCCTCCTCCTCTTCTGGCACCAAACTGTACTGTTTCTCCCCAGGCTGTGAGAAACAGTCCTTTGCAAAGTGACCTAAAAGCAAACACATACATGGAAATGAACACACACACACATACACGCCCGTATCTGGACCTTGGGCCTTCGCCATACTTTGTGATAGTCCCATAGAGCTGTTCCCATACAGATGTTTGACCTTAGATCAACCCATAGCAATGCTGGGAGGACATACAGTGTTTACACAGCTTTTCAAAAAGTTAAATTCCAACGCGTTTCCAGAACATTCATATAGAATAATCAAACTTAGAATAATCTTCTCATAACGGACTTGGACGAAAGGAAATTTAAAATTCCAGTCAATTAAAGTTGACAGGTGTAATGTTAATAAATACTGTAGGTACTGTATTTAATACTTGTAGATGCCACTACAATCTGCCAAAAAAGCAAAGTGCAGTGATGATAAAAAATAAATCACTAAGAAGAAATTATGCGTCCAGACTTTTGACCGGTTCTGTAGTCTTCATGCATCTGCGGCATCGTTTAACTCGACTCTTAAATCCTTTTTGGAGGCATTTTGGTTCGATCCCGAGCGTGTTGGAACTTGTGTATATGATATGATTGACTGGCAGCACATGCAGGTTGTATTCCTGCCTCTCTATTCCGACGATAGCTGTCTGTGAACATGAGCAGGATAATGTGCAGTAGTTACTGAAGATGGAAAATATATTAATAATTGGTGATTAGTTGTGATTAGTATGGAGGATGTTGATGTACAGTGCTGTGAAAAAGTATTTTAATATTCCGCAAATTAGAAAGTGTGCTTCACTTTTGTCAGACAGCTTCTATTTAAGTGACTTCTTGATTCAACAGGTCTGACAGTAACCAGGCCTGGATGTGGCAAGGTTTGGATAGTTTTTTCCCCCCTTAATAAATGAAATCATCATTTTAAAACTGCATCTTGCCTCCGAGTGGCGCAGTGGTTAACGCGCTCGCCCTATCATCCGGAGATCGCTAGTTCGAATCCCGGGTGGTGCTGTAACCTCTCGCAGCCGGAGGTCTAGAGAGAGCTGATTGGCCGAGCTCTCTCAGAGGGGAGGGATGAGAGGTACTTAGTGCTCCGACATTAATCACGGCTCTGCAGCCAGTCAGGGGCGTCTGTGAGCTCGCGCAGCAGAGGGAGCGGATAGCGCTGTCCTCCGAGTGTGTTACGCCGCCCCCAACGGTGCGCGAGCGAGCAGTTCGAAAAGATGCGGTCGGCTGGCGTCACGTGGTTCGGAGGAAACACGTGATAGTCTTCGGCCCTCCCGGCTGAGTGGTAGTAGTAGCCTTAATGTGGGAGCCCCCTAGTGACGGGGAGGAATTGGACACGACTAAATTAGGGAGAAAAACGGGGAAAAAAAAAAAAAAAAAAAAAAACTGCATCTTGTATTTACTCGGGTTATCGTTGTGAATCATTTAAGTGTGCGAAAAATAAAAACAAAATCAGGAAGGGGATACATACTTTTTCACGGCACTGTACCTTTTCTAAAAAAAAAGAAAAAATTATTTGTATAAATTGTTTTTCTAAGGAAAATCGTTTGCTGTTGCATCCGGGGTTGCTTCAGAATTTTTAGAGATGACAGCACTGACAAGAGCGGCGTGCACACATGGATGAAGAAGTTAAAAGGAGGGGAAACCAGCACTGAAGACAACCTGCATGGGAGGCCAGGACATCATATCATATACAAGTTCAAACATGCTCAGGATCGAACCAAAGCACCTGGAGCCTGAATGAACTCAAACACTAACAAACTTAAAAGCGGATTTATCTTTTTTTTAAAATTTTTTTTATAAAGTGTCACATTTCTTAGGTTATCTATACTACAGTAAACATGTAGGGAGGATAGTGTGTGTGTGTGCGCGCACTATATACAGTACACTATGTTGTCATAATGTGCAAGTTCTTCTAAGGATTTTTTTTTTCACCACCCGAGGCTTTTTGAGGGTCTTAACATGCTCAGAAATTGGCCAGACAGGTTCGAATCTGCTGCCAATAGGATGCCTGAGAGTCTGGGCCTCGGGCGTGCCAATAGCTCATACACACTTGCACATATGCAGGCGAAACCCGGTAGACATTTAGAGCACATTGAGCTGAACAACATTTGCATTGCATGTCATGGGCTGAACTCAATAGGAAGTCAGTTATTTTGGGTGGTTTGCAAAACGCACCCAATGGAATTTGAAACACTCACTACACACTACGATCCTGACCGAACGGGCCGATGTGATCGAAATACATTGAGGATGCAAAATTGTAGAGGGATTTTTGATGTCTCAAACAGGTCAGCCGTGACGACGCCTTAAATTTATGCTGAAAAGTGGTTAATAACTTTCTGTGCGACATTACTGTAAATCGGGTGACATCATAGTTTTTCCCCCCAGCATCCACGGCATTTTGGAGGTCTTAACATAAAATTACCCCATGTACTACAGGGTGGGCCATTTATATGGATACACCTTAATAAAACGAGAATGGTTGGTGATATTAATGTCCTGTTTGTGGCACATTAGTATATGTGAGGGGGCAAACTTTTCTAGATGGGTGGTGACCAGGGTGGCCATTTGGAAGTCGGCCATCTTGGATCCAACTTTTGTTTTTTTTCAATAGGAAGAGGGTCATGTGACACATCAAACTCATTGGGAATTTCACAAGAAAAACAATGGTGTGCTTGGTTTTAACGTAACTTTATTCTTTCATGAATTATTTACAATTTTCTGACCACTTATAAAATGTGTTCGATGTGCTGCCCATTGTGATGGATTGTCAATGCAACCCTCTTCTCCCACTCTTCACACTCTGATAGCAACACCGCAGGAGAAATGCCTTCCAGTATCCGTAGTTTCAGGTGCTGCACATCTCGTATCTTCACGCCATAGACAATTGCCTTAAGATGACCCCAAAGATAAAAGTCTAAGGGGGTCAGATCGGGAGACCTTGGGAGCCATTCAACTGGCCCACGACGACCAATCCACTTTTCAGGAAACTGTTCATCTAGGAATGCTCGGACCCGACACCCATAATGTGGTGGTGCACCATCTTGCTGGAAAAACTCAGGGAACGTGCCAGCTTCAGTGCATAAAGAGGGAAACACATCATCATGTAGCAATTTCAAATATCCAGTGGCCTTGAGGTTCCCATTGATGAAGAATGGCCCCACTATCTTTGTACCCCATATACCACACCATACCATCACTTTTTTTGTTCCAACAGTCTTGGAGGGATCTATCCAATGTGCGTTAGTGTCAGACTAGTTGAATGGCTCCCAAGGTCTCCCGATCTGACCCCCTTAGACTTTTATCTTTGGGGTCATCTTAAGGCAATTGTCTATTGTTATTGTTAAAACACAATAAGTTTGATGTGTCACATGACCCTCTTCCTATTGAAAAAACAAAAGTTGGATCCAAGATGGCCGACTTCCAAATGGCCACCATGGTCACCACCCATCTAGAAAAGTTTGCCCCCTCACATATACTAATGTGCCACAAACAGGACATTAATATCACCAACCATTCCCATTTTATTAAGGTGTATCCATATAAATGGCCCACCCTGTACATTTTATATCGGTATTTGTATGTCCCTTTTAAAATCCATGTGCCCATATTGTCTCTCTAATGCGTCCGGGTGGCGATGCTTGGGCCCGCTCATCGTTGCTCACAACTATATTTTTTTTGTCATTTTAATATACAGTACAGACCAAAAGTTTGGACACACCTTCTCATTCAAAGAGTTTTCTTTATTGTTTTCTTTCTTGTGTTCTTTAGCCCAAACGCGTCTCTTCTGCTTGTTGCCTGTCCTTAGCAGTGGTTTCCTAGCAGATATTCTAGCATGAAGGCCTGATTCACACAGTCTCCTCTTAACAGTTGTTCTAGAGACGTGTCTGCTGCTAGAACTCTGTGTGGCATTGACCTGCTCTCTGATCTGAGCTGCTGTTAACCTGCGATTTCTGAGGCTGGTGACTCGGATGAACTTCTCCTCCGCAGCAGAGGTGACTCTCGGTCTTCCTTTCCTGGGGCGGTCCGCATGTGAGCCGGTTTCTTTTTAGCGCTTGATAGTTTTTGTGACTGCACTTGGGGACACTTTCAAAATTTTCCCAGTTTTTCGGACTGACTGACCTTCAGTTCTTAAAGTAATGATGGCCACTCGTTTTTCCTTACTTAGCTGCTTTTTTCTTGCCATAATACAAATTCAACCTCTTTGAATAAGAAGGTGTGTCCAAACTTTTGGTCTGTACTGTAAATTTTTTCTCATGTAAGGTCTGTGTAATTTTTGAATGTTGGCCTGGGCTCTAAACCTGAAAGGATTACAGCTTGAATCTAGCGTTTCTCTGCCGTAATTTCGTACCAGTATTCATTTCATCTTAAGAAGACATTCTGGTAACGGTGTTCACACTGCGGTTGAATACATCAGTTCTACACTCTTACCTGTGCACCCACACTTCTTACAGGTAGTATTGAGCACTGCCTCTAGAGTGATCCTCCGACTCGTGTGATCCCGGAACTGCCTTCGCCTGCGTGCATCCTGCCTGTATGTACACACACACACACACACACACACACACACATTGGTTACTAAAGCCAAGATTAAATAATAACAAGGTATAAATGAAGAATACATACTCAGCCATCACGTTGTTGGGATCCAGATCGCGCCCGGTGCCTTGATTAACAGCTTTCATGGAAAAAGCCAGCTTGATTTTATCATCATTAATCTGGCACGCAAAAGGAAAATGAAGCAGAGGTGTTTTTCATTGCATAAATCTGATATAATTAATATTGAATGACAGAACTAATGAAGATGTAGCCACAGCAGGTTCAGTTCATAAAGACTCTGGATGATGGCCGTGTGATGTGTTGCGATATGTTGTGCGTTTACCTCTCTGCCTATGACTTTAATCCACACTTGCTCACCAACATCAACAATTTCAGCAGGATTGTCAACGCGGGTGGCAGACATGTCATTCTTATGGACTAGGCCTGTGAGGGCAGAGATGCGTCCTATGAAGTGCGTTCGAGTCAAACCGGGACATTTGATTGTACAGAACACAGTGTAAAAACTACCTTTATTTCTCTATATAATCCAATGCTACACTAATGCATGTATCCTGGCGTTTCACTACTGCTTGGATACTTTCAAGGCTGAAAGTTTTTTTTTTTTTTCCAGTACACCAGTGCCACGATCCGACGTTTAAAATACGGGGAACAATACAGTTCCCACGAACAGTTGTCTCTTTCTCAAGGCATCAGGCGTTCCGTTCTCTGAACGTTCGCAGGAACGGCTGCAGTGTGATCCGAGGCCACCTCGTCATCCACGAACGTACAGCCTCCTTTAAAATCTTTTGCATCGTTCAAATGTTTTACTGCAGCTGTGAGTCTACGGTTCTTGACATCTTCTGTAAATCTCAAGCGTTTTTTTACGCCTTTATTTGTGAGAAATTTCATCTCGAGTTTGACTTGGCTACCTCTCGTAAAAACTTCCATCAGTTTTCCATCAGAACACTTAGGATTTATTATACAAATCTACGTGGTTGCCAACTTACCATGCTTTCTGTAGCCTGGAATCTTTACAAAAACGCCATATGTTGTAAGAGAAACCACCTGCAAAAGATCGTGAAAGAATGTGAAAGAAAGGGAGTGTTTTTAAACACACACACACACACACACCCACACGCATGCACTTTAAATAAAAGGCTGATATTGCTGACCTCTCCTCGTAGAACGCTATATAGCTCCGGGAGTCCATCCAGCCCAGCTGGCTCTCTGCTCCGCTCGCTGTCCATCGCAACTCTACAAGGAAAATACACAAAAGCTACTACCTCTTACTTTCTCTAGTAATAACATCGCAGCTACATTAACTTACATTTAGGCATTTGGCAGACGCTCTTATCCCGAGCGACTTACAAAAAGTGCTTTAAAGTTTACATTACTGGATAGATACTTACACTGGGTTAACTAGGTCAATAACTAAGTGCGATTAGTCTAACACAACTGGGAAGAGTTTTTTTTTTTTTTGGCGGGGGGGTGTTAGTCCTGTAAGTACTGGAGAACTGTAAGTACTGTAAGTACTAGTTTTGAGTTGCCGTTAGATAATCAAAGTCTCTGCTGTACGAACATCTAGATGAAGTTCGTTCCACTACCTAGGTGCCAGAACAGAAAAGAGTCTGGATGAATGCCGCCCTCGATTGCTGAGAGATGGTGGGACGAGGCGAGCAGTGCTGGACTGAAGCTGGGGGGAGCTGCCATTCAGGATGAGATGTCTGCCAGACATGCTGAGATCCGTGTGGAAATTTGCCCTCGACATATACTGTACATTAGTATCACTAACAAGTCCAAAAAAGGGTTAGTACCAAAGTATAGGAACACCTGCCCAGATGTTGTTTGGGTTGAAGATAACTCACTACCAAAACAGTGATACAGAAATGGTAGTGTTTGTTGTGTTGGTATATCACGCACAGCAATGCCGCTGGGAAATCTCATATGAGGGCTCCGTGCCACACCCGGGGCCCAGACTCTCAGGTATCCTAATGGCGGCGGATTCCAACCGGTCAAACGATTTTCTTATTTTAAGCATGTTCTTGGGAGAGAACGAGACCTACAGTTGGCTGTAGTGTAACCAACCTACTGGATTCCAAACCCTGGTACACAACAAAAAAAAAAAAAAGATGACTACTGTTACATTCAGTGGACACGCTTGGTGTGCAGTCAAGTCACTGCCGCTCCTCACTCTGCTCCAATGTTTCGCCAGCCCCTATTCTGCTGATTTTATGCGCTGTCGTTATAGACACTCCACAGTCTGGTCCAGAGTTTCAGGAGCTAGGAGCTCGGTCTGACGCACCCATTTTTTAATGTAGACGACGCTGACTACTGTTACCGTCACAGTATGACATAATAGCTAAAGATGACAGTGCCTACTCCAACTACATGCTGAGTGGTACCAAGAGAAAGAAACACGTTGAGAAGAAAGTGTGTGTGGAAGAACTGGATGAAGCAGATGAAGAGTTTAATACAGAACAAGTCAAGACAAGATCAAGGAAGGATGCATTAGATGTTTTGTTTTGCCGGTCTGGAAAAATCGCCGGCTTTAACGAGCCAGGAAGATGAGGGAGAATGAGACCTACAGTTGGAGGCAATGTAACCAACATACTGGATTCCAACTGTTAAAAAGTGAAGAAGAAGAAAAAGAAGAAGAAGCTTATTGCCTATAGTACCTGTACAAACACAGAATATACAAACAGATAGATAGATAGATAGATAGATAGATAGATAGATAGAAAAGACACCGTAGAACTCATCTCTCCCACTTGTACAATTTCCTAAAAAAAATGTATGGACACCCTGTAGTTACAGACATGATGTGTTTAACGAAGCATTCAGTAAGAACACACAATGTTTACGGATCCCAGCAACTTTGCTGGATCTCATATCCTCATAACCCTGCAACAAACACACCACCACCATCATCATCATCATCATCATCACTACTGTCCTGAGGGGAGAGTTAGTGTCTCTGGTCACGTGACACACAGGGTTACAGGATGCTGACCACAAATGTGCTACACACATTGGTTCATTCTAATTCCACAAAAATGCATTTGGCTTCGTTACGTCTGAGATTGTGTTTTATATACCTTATACATACAGCACGAAATATTTAACTGAAACGCACATAAAACAGGCATGTATGTTACACTGCATATTTCAGAAAACTACATTCCTTTTAAAATCATTCGAAGAGATCGTGCAAAACTTACCCTTGTCGTTACGGGTAACTTTTTTTTATTTCCACCAAACTGCGAGACGGAATAATAATAATAATAATAATAATAAAAAAACGGTGCACTCGCATTCATATATCGCACACAAATATAAACATACAAATGTACTCCTATAGCGTGCGCACAATGAGTTTTACTTCCGGTTCAAAGAACGCTGGCGAACTAACGGTGGCCAATAAGATCGCTCACAGAATGAACGAGCCAATGAGAGCACGTCGTCTGGACCGGAAGCGATTCTTAACCCGAGTGAGCGCTTAATGGCGGATGGTGGATGGTGAACTGGTGGTTTCATACAAACACCAGTTACGAGAGAAACCGCGGAAAATCCTACATTATTAATATTTTTTTTTTCTGTCCGTTTCTCGAACTGCAGCCGCTTTAGACAATGATCGAAGCTGTGAAGCGCGGCGCCGACATGGCGCTCGTCCCCGCGGGAGTGAAAAGGCCGAGGACCGAGCTGGTGGCAGCGGCGCAATCCCAACAACTCTCTGCTATGGTACTGATTGTGTGTGTGTGCGCGCCACTGCATTAATACATTATGGAGGAGAAAAACAAGCTCATTTTCACTGTCTTATACATAAACTGAGAAATGCTTTGATAACAGGAGCTATCTAGGCGGGGAGTTACTGCTGTAGTGCACACTTTGTAGCAGGACAGGAAGTGATTTGGGACGGATCCCGGGGTATCGTTCCCTGTTCAGTGCACCATAAAAAAACGAAACTTTCCCTTGACACTAAACT
Organism: Clarias magur; assembly: GCA_013621035.1. Classification (NCBI taxonomy): domain Eukaryota; kingdom Metazoa; phylum Chordata; class Actinopteri; order Siluriformes; family Clariidae; genus Clarias; species Clarias magur. The sequence goes on from QNUK01000012.1 coordinate 3,118,061, forward strand.
CACGATGGTGTTCAGTTGTTATACTGTTGGGTACCAACTTTTGAGAATTTGGGGGCAGAATAGTTTGTTTGGGCTTTTTTAAAAATTAACTTAAAGTTTTATATATCAGTCATTCAGAGCAGATTTATGTACAGCCTTTCACATGGTGAAAATATGAAACTTTTGAGGTAAACATAATGTGATGTGCCTTGCACCGCCAGGTCCCGGGTTCGGTTTCCACATCGGGGTCTGCGTGCATGGAGTTTGCGTGTACTGCCCGAGCTTGATGGGTTTCCTCCGGGTACTCTGGTTTCCACCTGCAGTCCAAAGACTCCAGATTAGGATAATTAGCGTTCCCAAATCGCCGCAGTGTATGTGAGTGAGTGTGTGCCATGTCATAGGTTGGTACCTCGTTCAGAGTGTAAGCCGCCACGTGCATTAAGTCTTCTTCGATAGTCTCCAAACACCTCGCAGCATAAAGTGGTATAGAAGATGAATTAGTAACTATGGTCCTTAGTTAGATGAATTAAGCAACTGACTAATTATTATTATTATTATTATTATATAAGTGTTTGGTTGGTTTCCTCCCCAGTCAAAGAGATGCAGATTAGGCTAATTGGTAAAGATGGGAATCACTAGAGAGAACGTAATACATTATCCCGGTACCCAGGTGCCGATTTGGTTTGTATTGGGATTCTGTATCACAATTTTTTTATAAATATCCTGCTGCAAAATGACTTTTTTTCTTTCAGATATCGTTGCAATTCTAAATAGACTTGGCACATAATTTTGAGTGTGCCATCTGCAGGATTATGGAGGCATAGCAACACTTTTCTACCTCAAATTCAAGCAAATATAGATAAAATAGTTTTTTTTTTTTTAATAGTTTTCGGAGTCAGTGTCACAAAGTTATTGTGATATACAACTCGATCCATTACTACTTGCATTATGTAATGTATATATAGCTATCTGTATAATTGCAATACTAATTGCTTTCCCAAATTGTCAGAAGCGTGTGAATGGCAATCAAGCATCAACCTAATAAGTAACTGCAATAGAAACGACTGTAACGATGTATCTCCAGGCGGAGAGTATCTGTCACCTGATGTGCCGGGTGGCATGTGGACGGACCAAAATACTCCCAAAAATGTGACATTTGGGATCGGTGCATCCCAAGAAAACATTCCAGACCGTTAATTAACCAATTGCACAGGCAATACACAAAGGTTGTAATTTAACGCACCTAACTCAACTCTTAAAATCCAATCTTGACGAGTAAATGAACTCTAAATAAGTCTATCAGGAAGTCTGTTGTTTTTAATAATTGATTTTGCCAGAAATGATCATATCATTATCCTAACAATTTCCTCATCTTTCTGTGTGTGTGTGTGTGTGTGTGTTTTGGTTTCTAAGGCCCCTCCACGCAGCTCCAGCTTACAGGCTCCTATAATGTTGTTGTCTGGGCATGAGGGAGAAGTCTACTGCTGCAAGTTCCACCCTAGCGGTTCCATGCTCGCTTCTGCAGGATACGACCGCCTCATCTGTAAGACATAAAACAATTTTTTTTTTTAAACCCCGCAGTTTGTTAATAATTGTGATGCATTTCCTTTTTTGTGTCAAGCATTGATGGGATTATCTCAGGATGGCCCCGATGAAAGAGGTTTTACTAAAATGCTCAAATCGGTCACTGATTCTGCTCGGGGATTAGCAAGATGTAACCAGCTGAAGCCATAGTTAAGGGTGTTTCAGTGTGTTGAGTGAAGCTAAAGGTTCTAGTAAAGTTGTGGGCTGAACTGGGTTAGAAATATGAAGAGTTTTTAATTTTAAGAGTTATTTAGTGTTTCACAAACACGGTACCTGTCAAAAGTTTGGACACACCTACCAGTGTTCTACATTGTAGAAAAACTATGAAATAATCACCTAATGCCATGTGCATTAAATAACAACAGTCAATTATTATTTTAACCTCTTGAGACCTGAATGTCCGCATAGGAGGACATGACATTTTCTCCCTACGTCATTGTGTGTTTGTGTGTAAATGTGTGTATATATATATATATATATATCCTTGTACCATCCTCATATGAGGACTGTTGGATATAATTCTTTTGCCGAACTGGTTGAAGATATTGATCAAATCTATAGTCATCAGCTATGAATAAAGAGAAACAGTCAGTAGAAATTGCAATGAGTTGAGAGCTTAAGAGTTCCAGCTGTTCCGGAAGAGTTCTTGCAAGAACAGTATTGTGTCGAGCGCATTTGTAAAACCCATCAAGTATCATGATGAAACTGTCTCTCATGAAGACCTTCCCAGGAAAGCAAGACCAAAACTTACTGTAGCTCTGCTGCAGAGGAGACGCTCATTTAGAGTCACCAGCCTCAGAAATGATCAAATACCAAGCAGCACCTCAGATCAGAGCCGTTCAGAAGGATTTACAGAGCATTAGACAGAGCAGATGAATCTCAATATCGACTGTTCAAAGGAGATAATCGTATATTTTGGATAAACGCCTTCGGCATTGTTTTACGGCGTCGAAAGAAAAACAAATCGGGAGCCCGTTGAGTTAGAAGGCGTGTCCAAACTTCTGAATGAGAACGTTACTATTTTATTTGACTGTAATTCTTTTCCTCCTGTCAGGAACTTGTTTTATTCTGCTGATGCAGTTTTTAAACAGTTTTAAAGTTCTAAAAAAAAAACAACGCAATCTTAAACATCTCGTCTAGTTTTAGTATATACATGAACAACAAGAACTGACTCTCGCCAAGATTATAGCCGTAGAAGCCGGCACGATGTTAAAAAAAGACCGAAAGAGTCAAAGTTATAGTAATTATTCTCCCTAAGTTTTCTCTCTCTCTCTCTCTCTCTCTCTCTCTCTCTCTCTCTCTCTCTATCTATCTATTATATATATTTATATATATATAATATATATATATATATATATATATATATATATATATATAATATATATTAATATATATATATATATATAATATATATATATATATATATGAAGTCCTGTTTGTGTCCTGTCCAGTGTTATGGAACGTGTACGGGGAATGTGAAAACTTTGCCACGCTAAAGGGCCACACCGGAGCCGTCATGGAGCTTCATTACAACACAGATGGCAGGTTTGTATTTTTGTGAGCTGATGCACAATTATTGTATAACATTCAGACGTTTGAAATGTTGATGGAAGTTTTATGAGCAATTTGGACTCTGTAAACTTTATGGTGCTTTCAAGGGGATTTCGGTCCTTTTGAATCGAACACTGATGTCTTTGGTGTTCCAAATGAACTCCTGTAATGCAACACTGAAAAAGCAATCTGACCCTGAATCAACACATTTGTCTGTCGGTCTGTCTGTCCTGGGTCGCAGCATTTCATGTCAAATGTTATCTCTTTGAACTTTGCATGATAAGAAAAAGAGAGAGAGAGAGAGATGAGGTTGAGAGTGTGTGTAAAGCCTGACCTGACCACACAACATGATCTTTACTGTGATTAATAATGATCGTTGGTAATATGACAACTTTCCACTTGGTGTAATATGACGGCCGTTACATCTACAGTATTGGGCGAAAGTCTTGAGACGTGCCTCATTTCTTCACCATTAGATTGAATGAAAGAAATAGAAACGTTTTTCTTCTTCTTCTTTTTTTTTTTTCTTCTTCAGTGCAACGTGCCTAAATATACCATTTTAAAATGGCCGGGTTATGTAGCAACCTCGTCAGCAACCTCATTTCCCCTCTCGTCTGTTTCTAACCACTCGGCATCAGCAGTAAACTAATCACCGACCTGATCATCTGCACCCGTTCTTCACTGCTTCATGCCTTAAATGATGTGTTTTTTTTAATGTTTGAATGGTTCATAAGTCACCGTGTGGCTTGAGAAAAGAAAAAAAAAAGAAAAGCATTCTTCTGAAACGTATTCAGTACAGGGAGTGGACAGAAAATAAGACCCTTGCCAAAAATCCAGAATTGTGGAGAACTATATATAAAAAATAATTTAAAAAAAAGTCTGGCTGAATTTTTTTAGTTTTTTAGTTCATTTTTTAAATTACAATTCAAAATCAAACCAGACCACAAGGCAAAATACCCACAAAGTATAAACTTCACTCTGATGCAGACTCGGCGACCGGACCGATAAGAAGTGAATCTGAACACTAAAACAAATACACATGTGGTGCAAACTGAGCTAAAGCACAGAGCTGTAGTACCGCAGAAGCGTGGATTGGATGTAGTTTTGGATCACAAATTCCTTTAATCTAGTTACGTATAGATTTATTTGCGGCGGCATGGTGGCTTAGTGGTTAGCACTGTCACCTTGCACCTCCAGGATCCGGGTTCGATTCCCACCTCGGAGTCTATGTGCATGGAGTTTGCATGCACGTAGTGTGTGAATGAGTATGTACGCGTGTGTGCCCTGTGACGGATTGGCACCCTGTCCAGTATGTACCCCGCCTTGTGCCCTAAGGCTCCCCTAAGGCTCCAGGCCCCCTGTATAGACGATGAGTGAGTGAGATTCTATTTGTTTGTATGTTTTCTGGAATTTCTACATGTACTTTTAATGCCATTTTTTTGTTTGTGAGCCTGTTCTCATCTCCTTTGATGTTCAAGTGTTTAATTATTTTTTTCTGTGTCTGTCCTCCCTTCCCCCCCACTAGTCTCCTTTTTTCAGCCAGCACAGATAAGACGGTTTGTGTGTGGGACAGCGAGACCGGTGAGCGTGTGAAGCGACTCAAAGGCCACACCTCCTTCGTCAATTCCTGCTTTCCGGCTCGCCGTGGTCCGCAGCTGGCCTGCACCGGTAGTGATGACGGAACTGTGAAGGTAAGACGGACAGAATTCCTAATCGAGGTGATCTTTATGATTTTGCTGTACGGTGCGCAGGATTGAATCTAAATTTCTTCATTCTTGTTTGATTTGGACGGGTATTACGTAGGCTGAATGAACATGTGGTGCAGCTTGAAACCAGAACACTACAGTGAGGCATCCCACTAATGCCACAGCCGGCAGAGGATTGGAGTATGAAAGAGTCTTAAAAACAGACCGGTGCATAGGAATTCGTGTATAGAGAGCAGAGTACCTGGTGCTCTAATCCAGGAAGGTTAAGCTGTAAGAACTGGTTTCTCATATCTGCAAGGAGGCACATGTTTATCGGTTTCCTTCTGCCAGAGTAGAAATGGACAAGTCCATCAGTACGAGCCTGGGAGGAAACAGCGGAAAATAGAACTGAAACATCTTTAATCGCTGACCGAGAAAAAGTAAAAAAAAAAAAAAAAAAAAGGAGTCAGCAATCAGCTAGAAAATTCATAAACGTTTACAGTTTTCTGGGATTCTCACGGGACACCGTTTTAACACTTTAAGGTATTAAAGCATCCTCCCTATAGTCCTGATCTCGCTCCATCAGACTTTGATCTGTTCGGTCCCCTGAAAGCGGCCCCACGAGGACGAAGATTCACTTCTGATGTAGACGTGAAGACGGCGGTGCATTCGTGGTTCGCGGTTAAGATGTTTAAATAGGGGGATTACAAAAACTTGTTGACAGCCGGACAAAGTGTATTGAAAAGCAAGGCGATCATATCTTTTCTACAATTTCAATAAATAAATAAAATCATAAAATAATAAAGCCATAGTATGGATCATTCCATATACGACTCGCGCTCGTATAAATGTTTGGCAAGGAATCAGTTTTTTTTTTTTTTGCTTTTCAGTTGTGGGACATCAGGAAAAAGGCGTCGGTTCATACCTTCCAAAACACGTACCAGGTTCTAAGTGTGACCTTCAATGACACCAGCGACCAGATCATCTCAGGAGGCATCGATAACGACATCAAGGTAGGGCGTCCAGATGTCCCAGACATGTTCACACGCGGCCTCGGTGTGTGTTTGGCTCTGGTTTTAGTGTCCGTGTGTGTGTGTGTGTGTGTGTGTGTGTGCAGGTGTGGGATCTGAGACAGAATAAGCTGATTTACAGCATGCAGGGACACGGGGACTCTGTGACGGGACTCAGTCTCAGCTCCGAGGGCTCCTACTTACTGTCCAACTCCATGGACAACAGCGGTGAGTGCGTGCTTTTGGTGTGTGACAGGGAGAGAGAGAGAGATGCAGGATCGGTGTGTGTGTGTGAAGAGTATAAATACTGTGTGTTATCTCCTCTTAAAGATCATCTCTCCTCTGTGGTTTAGTGCGCGTTTGGGATATTCGTCCATTTGCCCCTAAAGAGAGATGTGTGAAGATTTTCCAGGGAAACGTCCACAATTTTGAAAAGGTAATTCATATAGTCAGGGGGAAAAAAAAGTACAGTAACGATGGTGTTTGTCTTGTTGTGCAATAATCGATTGTTTGTACACAAATGAGACCGTGCAGTGTTGTACAGGGTGGTTGTATGATGTTTTCTCCTTCATCTTTCACATAAAAAAAAAAAGTGATTTAGATTGTAATGCAAACGAGTGTTAAACTGTTTAATTACAAAACAATTTTTTCAAATGTATTTGATAAATAGCCAGTTGTACGTGTAAACTGTCTCAAACGTCTATACACAAATGCTTCTACTATTTTGCAGTCAAAACAATATATTTTTAAGTAAAACTACTTAATATTTTTTGACTTGGAGATTAATTTAGTCATAGTCAAGTAGAATTTTTTTCTTTTTTAATTTAACGTAGTTATCACACAGATATTACACTGCAAATATATTTATTTGACCACATAGTGACCCTTTTTTTTTTTTTTTCTTTTGCCCCTTCCTGATTTATTTATTTATTTTGTGCCGCATATCTGTCACACTTAAATGATTCATTTTATCAAACAATTTTTAATATTACACTAACATAATCTGAGTGATGATTTTAAATGATGATTTAATTTATTAAAGGGGGGGTGTAGCTGTCCAAGCCTATCTGACCCTATGTGAAAAAGTAATTGCCCCCCCAAAAAAGTTGGACTTTTTTTGGAAAGTGTGCGTCACATCCTGAGTGAAACTAACAGCATTTCATAAAAAGAACATTGTAGCGACAGTCAGACATGGTGGTGGTTGTGTGATGGTCCGGAGCTGAACCTGAATAACTTGCCATAATTGATGGAATCATGAATTCTGCGCTTTACAAAAAAAAATCCTGATAGGGAATGTCCAGCCATCTGGTCGTGACCTCAAGCTCAAGTCCTCTTGGGTGACACAGCAGGACAACGAACCGTAACAACACCAGTATGCTCACTTTTAAAAAGAAAACGAAACCAGCCCGTTCAAGCTTGAAAACCCTCTAATGTGGCTGAATTAAAACAATTCTGCAGAGAAGCGTCGGCTGAAATTCCCCCATAGCAGTTTTTGCCACCAGGGGCGCCACGACTTGTTAGGTTTAAGGGGGCAATTAGTTTTTCACACATGGCCAGGCAGGTTTAGATAGCTTTTTTTCTTTCCCCATTGGTAACGAAATCATCATTTAAAAACTTTGTACATCTTGTATTTACTCTAGATATCTTTGTGTGATTTTATAATTATAAAATTAGTTTGATGATCTGAATCATTGAAATAATAATAATAATCAGGCATTTTTGTATGTGTATATTGTTGCTGTATTAATTATTATAAAACAAAACAAATTTCAACCCCATTAATGTCAAACGATGAAAGATACACACTTTATATATTTATTTATTTATTTATTTATTTTCTTGGACCGTCTTCAAACGATGAAAGATACACACTTTTTATATATATATATATATATATATATATATATATATATATATATATATATATATATATATATATATTTTTTTTTTTTTTTTTTCTTGGACCGTCTTTAGCTTTCATTACGCTGCACATTTCAGTGTGGCAATTTTTCCCCTGACATCCTGATGGATCACTTATTTCTTCTGAGTTGCATGAAGTTTTTGCTGAGATCTTGATAGACAGGATTGTAGTACAGAAAAGTAGGACCGCACCGAAAACATCCCAAAGGCTATCAATGGGGATAATGTCTGGCCTCTGCCGTGGCACGATTGGTACCCAGATACACGTCAGCGGTATTTATTAGATAAAATATTTCATCTCTTCTCACTCACGCTACATTGTATCTACCACTCTTTGATCTTATCCATTGTCTTAAGATCCCTTGTCCTAATGACCGACTGCACATCCTGTTCCCGTGGTCGTGGAAACCGATGCATGTACTGAATGTTTTATGAATTTCTTTTGTCCGAAGAATCTTCTGCGCTGCTCTTGGTCACCAGATGGCAGTAAGATAGCAGCAGGCTCCGCTGACAGGTAAGTGTGTGTGTGTGTGTGTGTGTGTGTGTGTGTGTGTGTGTGTGTGTGTGTGTGTGTGTGTGTGTGTGTGTGTGTGTATGCAGGTGTACAGTATATAAGAATTCAGACGAATGTCTGGCGTATAACTCTGCATGCTTTACTTTTTAGGTTTGTGTATATCTGGGACACGACCTCTCGTAGAATCCTTTATAAGCTTCCTGGACATGCAGGATCGGTCAACGAGGTGGCCTTCCATCCCGAGGAACCCATTGGTAATTTTTTCTTATTTTTGTTTTTAAATTAAAATTTGTTTGTCTTCTGTCTGTCTGTTGTGTCTATTTAATTATTTAATTTAATTTTTCACAGTTCTGTCTGGATCCAGTGATAAGCGCCTCTACATGGGGGAAATTCAGTAGTGTGTGTGTGTGTGTGTGTGTGTGATGACAGTTTGGGTTATGGGTGGGGATAAATGATGCTGAGAAACAGAAGAATTCAATTTTCAGAGAGTCCTTGGTTGTGGATAAAATGCTGAGCTCCTTTTGTACGCTTTTAATAAACTCATTTTTTTTTGGAGAAATGAGCTTTGGTGTTTCTTTCTTTTGCGTTAATATCAGCGTCTCCTCTCGCCATCCTGGTCAGAAATCCTTTTCAGTTACGAGACCTTGCTAAACTCTGAACTCAAGTTTATCATCACCAACGATACAATATTTATGTTCACTTCACTACATGACGTGTTTTAATATCTAGCCAGCTGTGTTGATTAGTTCCTAGTTTGAGACTGTTTAGTGTTTAGAGCACTGCATGAATACAGGTGCAAGTAGTACCGGTTTGAATTCCATGAAGACCGAGATCATTTCTAACAGCAGGTCATTAAATGGATTTCGCAGATGTTCCGTCATGATCCTAGTAAAACATCTGGATTTATTTATTTTATTTAATTTTTTTATGATTGGGTATTACTAATCAGTACAAATAGTTGCATATTTCCTTATGACGTATGAAATAAATGTTCCGTAATAACGTGTGTATCCAGTTTTCTCTTCTCCTCCCAAACTCCTTCGCGTCCTCTGAAAAGATTTCGGATCTTCGGATGCGTCCTGTTCTCCTATTCCTCTCCAAATTTCTTTCTAGATTCCGTGCTCATTTTTCTTTGTCAGATGAGCCTCGGATGTGAAACTCGGGAGTCGCTTCCCAAAAGCCTAAAAAAAGCCAAACCCAAGATCAATTGGTTACTGCACTACAGATATCCTGGAGGAAGGATCTGACTTTAAAAGCCATCAGCAGTCGAGCTCTGAAAATGAGCTTAATCACAATCTGCAATGAAGAAAACCATCGTTTTTTTTTTCCCCCTCTTCCCCTTTTAATAAATAAATATAAGCACCAAAACATAGGGAGGTGGAATGACATCAACTTTCAGACAAATAGTAATTGTAATTATAGTAATTATGATGTTCTTAAGCCATTCAACATTTTAGATAAAATTACTGTCGAGGCGATTTTCGTTTGTGATGCCGTTCCTTTATTTTCATACTTTCCCGAATGGGTGAAGCCCTGGAGGCATGAAACGCTGGCAACAAAAGACAAAAACACAAAAGCATAAATGGATCAGTATAAACTGCCTGTAAAAATATAGTAGGAATCAGCAAAGTTGGCATCGGAAAGCATATTGCATGACAAATTGATTTTTTAAAAATTGAATACAAACTAGACTGCAGAGAAAAGCGTACAGTAGATTCGTGTACGTTCATGATGACTCTGCTTCCTTTGTGGTTGTGAGTTTGTTAGTATTCTTCCTTTATTTTATGGGTTGATATGTCAGAGTCTTTCTCGTCTTATTGTGCCGGTACACATGTCCGGATTATGTTCAGCCTTGAAGCAGGGGTCGTAACAGACTGCAGATGAGGTTCACTCTTGTTCCAAAGAAGCTGCCGTCTGAAATCTGGAGTGTAAAATGATGTCGCGAAATGTGGACGGAAATATCCATCAAATCCGTGATCGTGGATTAAGCTTGGGTGTTTACTTTTAATGTTAGTAATGATATGGGTGAGCTTACAATATTGACACTTACAGTAGCTAAATTAATTAAATGGAGATGATTTGTACTGTTCTATATTAAAAGATTTTGAACTGGGAGCCGATATTAAATTATTATCCATATATTAAGGCTTTGCGTGGATTTCTCATCAATATGTAATAACATTCCTTAATTACATGATTATAAATATTGCTAGATTTGTTTTTACTGTCGGAAGCTTTTTAATATATTTTGCGTAACTGACGAGCATGCAATTCTGTGGAACTTAATTTTTAGAAATAAATGAGTGCTGGTTATTGTGATATTGTACGGAGAGGCTAATATCTAATATAGTTTCCATTGATGGTTTTTTCCGGTTATATCAATAGCACATTAAGAATGATGTACACGAGAATAGCACACTTGGGGGCAGATAAACAGCTGGATGAGTCCATTCAGTCATCCATCCATATGACCATATATGCTGATTATTCTTAGGGCATGGCAGGGAAGGTACTGGATGGGGTGCCAACCTATTATGGAGCACAAGCACATACTCAATCACTAGGAAGCCCACCATGCACGGGGAAAACATGCAAACTTCACACTCACAGACTGGGAGTGAGATTTAAACCCCCAACTCTGAAAGGGCGAGGCGAACCAATAAACCACCTCGCCAGAACTTGCATTTTTTTATTATTATTTTGGTCCTTCCATGTGCCATCTGGTACACTGGGCGACAGATACTCCCCACCCTGGAGATATAGCAGTCGTTTCTGCAGCAGTTGCGTAAGTGGTCGAGTTGACGGCCAATTGAGATTCACACACACACACACACACATGCACTACGAGCAATTTGGGAACGCCATGTGCGCCATGTGCTGTACTTGCATGTTTTTGGACTGTGGGAGGAAACCGGACTATCTAGGGGAAACCCACCAAGCACACAACTCTCCCAATCCAACCCCGATCCTGAAGGTACAAGGCGACTGTGCCACCATGCTGCACAAGCTGGATTGGTTAATTTAAAAAGTGTTTCAGTGGGGTCTGTCATGGCCTAGTGAGTTTTCACAAAATAATAAATATATAGCAAACTTTCTTTCATCTAACTTCTGAGTAATTTGTACATTGAATAAAAAAATGCATGCTTAGCGTACTAACTTACTAACTTGTTTCTACTCAAAAGTCTAACAGATGTATCAGTAGGAAAAAATATGAGCCCGAATAAGAGTCATATCTGCATGCCATTTCACTTAGTATAATTACCGAGCTCCTCTATATGCCAGCTGCCCCAGGAGCAACTGCAAGGCATATTTTGTATGATTCGAGGGAGGGGGCAAAGCTCAAAAGCCCCACCTTCTCCAAAACTTCTTTGTTAGGAGATTAGGAATTTTCCCAGAATCCGTTGGGTGCGGTTGGTAACTTAAACAATTGTGGAAATGCATACTAACTAGATAGACACAGTGGGGGGGGGGGGGGGGAATATTATTTGATCCATTTACAAAGAAATGAAGGGTCTATCATTTTTTATCATAGGTTTATTTTAAAAGATAGAAACAGAATATCAATATGACTCGTCGTGTTTGGAGGAAGAAAATTGCTGACTGTGACCCTAAGAAAACCATCCCTACTGTCAAGCACGGAGGTCGAGACATCATGCTTTGGGTCTGTTTCTCTGCTAAAGGTACAGGCCGACTTTGCCACATTGAGGGGCCAATGGACGGGGCTGTGTATTGTAAAATCTTGGATGAGAACCTCCTGTAAATGGGTCATGGATGGGGCTTCCAGCAGGACAATGACCAAAAACATGTCACCAAGGCAACAAAGGAGTTGGCTCAAGAAAAAGCACATTAAGGCCATAGAGTGGCCTAGCCAGTCTCAAAACCTTAATCCTATAGAAAATTTATGGTGGGAGCTGAAAGTTGAAGTTGCCAAGCAACAGGCAAGAAACCTTAAGGATTTAGAGAAGATCTGTAAAGAAGAGTGGACCAAAATCCCTCCTGAGGTGTGTGCAAAACTGGTAACCAACTACAAGAAATGTCTTACCTGTGTGCTTGCCAACAAGGGTTTCTCCACCAATTACTAAGGCATGGGCATCAAACACTTCTTTTACTAATTGAAATGCAAATCAATTTATACCATTTGTATCATTCGCTTTTTCTGGATTTCTAATTGATATTCTGTTTCTATCCCTTAAAATAAACGTCTGATAAAATATTTTCAAATGATAATCAAATAATCATATATTTATATATAATCAGGAAAATAAGAATTTGATATATTATTCACCAAGAATAACTTAAACAAGTGACATTTAAGGTTGTTCTACATATAGTTGTTTTATAAATATCTTGTTTCTGTGTTTTTTTTTTTCAGCCAAAAAATTTATACAAAATATAAATAAAATAAAGAAAAATAGTATGACATATATTATATTCATATAATATTCATTATATTATCATATTATTATCATAATATTACTATTTATGTTAATATAGAACATATAAAAATACATTTAGTGTGTATATATTTAGTGTAGATACAAACTTTAAGTGTAATTTGTTGTTATATATGTTGTTTTAGGCAGAATCCTGAGCAGCTCCTGTAATGTACCCCATGTGAGGCCAGGCATTCATGCACCATGTTCACTTTAGGGTAGGGGGGTAGGGGGGCTATTAGGGATGGAGCCGTGCTCTTTTTCCTTTGTGTTCATTTGCCTGGCTGGAGGAGGAGGAGACGGAGGCGCACTCCCCCGCGCGGACTGCTGGGAAACTTGCGCGAGGGTTTGGTTTCCACCCATAATCCCTTTCTGTCGCCCTCCTGTCGGTGTTGACAAAGAGCTGAGCGGGACGGAGGGATGCTCATCAGGGAGGTTCAGTCTCAGTTAAACCCGTCTGTATAAAATCCGACCCCCCCCCCCCTTTTTTTTTAGATTATTTGAAAATTATTTCTCGGGACGAGGAAAAGACTGACGAGAGAGAGAGAGAGAGAGAGAGAGAGAGCGCGTGCGGTAAGTAACAAAGGCGTGCTTTGTGCACGCGCAGATTTTTTTTGCGGTAAAAAAAAAATTGTACCCCCCCCCCTCCCCCTCCTCCTTTCACACTGTTCGCGTGTGATTGCTCATCATATGACGCTCATTTGTTCAAGTTCTCTCTCCCTCTCTTGTGTGTGTGTGTGTCTGTTGGTGTGTGCGCGTGCGTGCGCGCGCGCTTGTGTGTGTGATGTTCTTTGTGCGTTCTTGGTTGGACTGAAGGCGTGGCTGACCCGGTGCGGTCGGCTCCGTGTGAGAACAAAGTCACCCGCGGACACGGCTATGATCAACAGCGCGGCGGTACTGACGCACGGAACCGCGGCTCCGGCCCGCTGGGCCCCCTGACGGCTCGGGTGCACGAATAACGGGAACGCGGCCGCCACGCTGGACCTGAACGGAGAGCCGTCGTTCTCGCGGCGCCTCGCGGGGCCCAAGCCGTGCATGAAGCGCGAGAGCATGGGCCGCTGCGACGGGAGGTGCACGCTGGTGGTCATCTGCTCCTTACAGCTGGTACGTGTTGAATGGCTGCGTTCCGTAACTCACACGCTCACCGAATGAGAGACTTTGATTGGCTTTGTGGAACTAAGCGTGAAAATCTGCTCTAGTTAAAACGGCAACATTCTGATACATTGTATCGATATGAAACCGGCCTTTAAGACGGTCCTCATACTGTTACATTGTATCCTCATACTGTTACATTGTAGCGATACATTGTATACATTTTTAGAACGTTCTTAAAGCCTTTGGTTTATTCATTCATTCATTTGTTGAAAAGATGTAGGTTCGAATCCCAGCACTTGGTATAATTTAAAACCCTTAAAATCCAAGCTACACAGATCTGTGCCATGCAACACAACATAGGTCAATGACATAAAAAACAAACAAAAAAATCTGTGCTTATCTGGAAGCCTTGCCTGTGTGAGGCTTGAGACATCAGACCCCTGACATATTTAGGTTTTTGGATATGTCAGGTAGAGCAAAAGTTATCATTTAGCCACTACCGGAATACAGGAATGATGTCGCAAAAGTGTGGAACCTTTAAAAATATTAAGCTTATTATATTGTTGGTCATAGAAACAATTCTATAAAAAGTGATCATGTACAGTATATCAATGCTATTGTTTTTTTTTATCTTTGCCTATGTGACCCATTTCTTTCTTTCTTTCTTTTTTTTTTTTTTTTTGCTTGGTCATGTTTGTATAGTTGGTTAAAATGCACTCTATACCACACAATCCTAAGCCCTATATATGTTTATTTAAAACAAACAAACAAACAGCAAAACAAAACAATGGCTAAATGCTCTGGGCTTTAAGGGCTACGACCTAATCCGCTTTTTATGACTTTCACTTGTAAGTCTCTTTGTTTTGAGATAACAAAAAAAAAAAAAAAATGTGCAAGGAAAGATATTTCCCTGAAATCCTATCCATCTGCCCCATATTACGCTGTGAAAATAGATTATGACTAACATGACACAGATTTTTCATGGCATGTGTTTTTTCTTTCTTTCTTTTAAGCAGCTACTATGTATTATTTAGTAATTACAATGACACAAATTGAAAATGAACGTAGTTCCGAAATTACGCCTGGGCCTGCTGAGATTTCATACACTGTCGTCAGGCCTGTCATGTTTCACATCAATCAGCAACACAAGCTTGCAGAGAACTGGAGGACGTCATTATTGGATCAGTGTCAGGTATCGGGCAGTACTCGGAACGTTGATATCGGTAACGTAACAACGATCGCTGCGTGACCAGAACGGATTTCGTGGAAACTTTTATTGCCCCGGATCAGTGTGTGTGTGTGTGTGTTTTGTGAGAGAGTGTGCATGTGGCAAGGGGGGATCTCTTGAGGTAGGGGCTCTTTTCTCGTAGGGCTGTGGGCTGGGGCTCCAGGCAGTTTCCATGGAAACAGCTGCAGCAGAGCGCTTTGGGATTGCTTGTGTGTGTGTGTGTGCGTGTGTTTGAAGGGCCCATTGCATTTGTCTGCCCCTGGCCTAAATGGATGACCGTGTTTTATTGGTCGTTTTTACGGCTCTGCAGGCCACAGATGCTTGATTGGTTATGGTAAGAATAGATAAGTTACAGAGGGCCAGTTGTAACCCCTTGCACTGAATTGCAATTGTGTTTATCATACGTCACCCATATAATAGTTTTATATACACAGTAGTTGTGGATAAACGTGTCTGTTGAGCAGCTATGGACTGTTGTTTCGATTATTTCCAGCTGAGACTGAGGCACACTGTGGCCAGTGTCTCTGACACTCTTTGTACGATTGCTTTGTGCCCCCTCTCGTTTTTTTTTGTGTGTGTGTGTGTGTGTGTGTGTGTGTGTGTGTGTGTGACTGATCCACCAAACGTGTGCCAAGCACCCTGTTTGTTTCTTGGACGGCTGTAGCTGGTTCGAGCTTCAGCGGTTAATCAGAGCCAACAATACCAGACGTGGAGTTCAGGGCAGAATGCTGGGTCTGCTATGTAGGCCAGGTCTGTGCTGCAACAGTCTGCTGCTGTGAACGCTGCTTAAAGGAGAGGTCACACTATTTGTGTATGAGTTGAGGTGCAGGAAAACAAGTTAAAACGGCTACCTCATAGCATATCTATTTTTAAAACCGAACAATCCGATGTATTCACCAGTGGGCGTCTAGGATGTCAGGCCTATTAATTATTCATTCACAGAATCCACATCAACATCTTTTCTGCGTCATCATTCCACAGTTTGATGGATGTATATAATTAGAACCCATAAACTTGAGTGCAAAAGTTTGCATCCCTGATTTACAATGAAATCAGCTGTTTTGAGCGTTACTCAGACAGTTGCATTTTGACAATCCAGTACTTAAACATTTTCATTACAACAGGCTAATGTACATTAACTTTATTCATGTGTGTATTCATTTGTGTATTCGTAGTTGGCTGTGCTGCAGAGGCAGGTATTTGATTTCCTGGGCTATCAATGGGCTCCCATCTTGGCAAACTTTCTTCACATCCTGGCTGTTATTCTGGGAGTGTTCGGGACGGTGCAGGTCCGCTCGCGATATCTTATACTGGTAAGTACACACCCGCATACACTAAGTGAGTGTCTCGGATACTACTGAGAGGAGTCTGTCTCCCGTAGAAGTGTGACTTGCGTCTCTGTTACGTGTTCTATGTCAATGCTTTGTGGTTTGCGTTAACTAATGTGCCTTTTCCTTGTGTGTGTTCAGTATGCAGTGTGGCTAGTGGTCTGGGTTGGTTGGAATGCTTTTATTATCTGCTTCTACCTGGAGGTGGGCCACCTGTCTCAGGTAAATAAGACGCCAAAGATCAGTCCTCTTATTATTCGTTTTCAAGAACTGAATATTTTAATCGCACAAGTCCTGCACCACAGTGAGTTATTCCAGTTCCACATAATACACGTGAAAACGTGGTGGTCTTTGATAGTAGTAGCCGTAATGTAGGAGCTAGTGGCAGGTGGGGATTGGAAATGACTCAAATCGGGGGAATAATAATAAGACGCGTATAACCAAGTAAAAGCAGACTTAGATATGCAGCATTAAGGCTTCTCACTCCGGATACAGTAGGCTTAAACATGAACACAATATGCTCGAGGATTTTACATTTCAACCATCTAAAACTAAAAGGCGTGCAAAAAAATAAAAGAATTAAAATAAAATAAAAACCTTTTTCGTGAAAATAAACGCCTGATTTATTTTTCTGTGTCATTCAGAGAACACGTGAGGCTTTTTGGAACAGGCATTTGCATAAGCATCTGCCATCATGCATGAATGTAACCTGAACGTGTCCGCCTGGGGGCCAGAAAATCTGAAAAAAAATTCAAGTCTGAATGAAAAATGCGAGACAAAGACAAAGAAACCGAGTTGCTGAACCGAGTAGTAAATCAGGGATATTAAGTATTAATTAAGTATTAATAACAGGTATAAAGTGACCAGATCAACGAGGGTTAGCAGGTAGAGATTTTTAAATCGAGTTGAATGAAGATTTCACATACACTCGTGTTAAGGAGAGATTTTGAATGACCTGAAACACATTCATGCTCGTGTGGAAAAATATCCAGCTGCAGTCCCGTTCCATCAAAGCGAAAGAAGCCAGATGTTACATACAGTATATATATGGGATGTCCTGATGCACACACTCTCTTTTCATACAACAACTACAGACTGGTTAAAGACTTGCGCTTCCTTGAAGACACTTGAAGCTAACCAGCACATTCTTTTTTCTTCTTTTTTTTTTTTTTTTACACATTTTTTGTAACTGTTCTTCACAAGTGCGTCACAAGGCTGCTCAGGACACTCAAAGGACGGAGATATCTGCTCACGATACATGAGCTCTTACAGATGCACGCAAAAGTCTGATGTCGTTGTGATCGACGGGGAAGAGAGTGTGTCTAGAGCACATGGCCAGTTTGGCTCTCCAGGCTCCTGGCCGAGGTGGCTTTGGACAATGCAGTGCAGAATAGTGCCATAGTTTGGTTGTTGATTGTAGAAAAATCCATTAGTTAAAAACTGCAGATCGACAGATTTGTGCCGGCAACACAGCGTCGAGCGATGAAAATAACTGCTTATATGGACGTTCTGCCTGTGTGTGTGTGTGTCAATGCATCGAATAATTCATTTGCAGTTTTCTGCTGTGTCGTTTTATTACTTTTAAAACGCATTACTTATTTTTTTTGCATAACTTTTTCTCGTTACCGGAATATGGGTCTGACTCAAAAAACAGCTGAAAACAACCTTAACAACACGTGATCGTATTTATCTGCGTTATTTCTTTGTCTGTGTGACCTATTTTTTTTTTTTTATTCTTTTGCTCAGTCACGTGTGTACAGTTGGTTCAAATGAAATAAATTTCAGTTGCCTAGGATGTCACTCTACGCTGCACAATTCTGGTCCCATGTAAATTTATTAAAACATACTGTAGTAATGCAACAAAAAAGAAAAAAGAAGAGTTTCTAAGAAGCAATGGTCAGGGCAGTCGACGCCCTTTTCTGCAGGGTAACAGAATATATGTTACAGAACCAGATTCCCATCTGAGAAAAAAACAAAGTGCGTGTGGGAAAATGAATGTTGTATAACTATCGCACTATTGCAGGCCAAGGTGAAACGCGTAATTACATTTTAAACATTTATTTTATTGCTACCAAATTATTCATATCTTGATGAAATAAATTCTCTCACTCTATAATAAGGTTCTGGAGCATCTGTGTTTTGTACCGAGCAGAGGATTTTTACCCAAGATCTTCCTTTGTGTCATATTTATTGGTTCATCAATGCATGATACATACTTATGTATGTTTTCTCTTTTCGTTTTCTTTTCCCCCCCCCCCCACACCTCATGTACAGGATCGAGATTTCCTGATGACATTTAATACCTCTTTACATCGCTCCTGGTGGATGGAGAACGGACCTGGTTGCTTAGTTACAACAGTGCCTGACTCTCCATTGGCTCCACAAGACCATCACGTGATCACGGTCAGTGGCTGCCTGCTGGACTACCAGTACATCGAGGTGGTCAGCTCTGCCCTGCAAGTGTTCCTCGCAGTAAGTGGCACGGCGGAAACCCCACAGCTCGGGTCGAGATGCTGTACATTTTAAATAAACGAGCTGTACACTAGTGTCTGTCCACTTTTGTGACTCGATTCTGTTCCTGTTCCAGCTTTTCGGCTTCGTGTACGCCTGCTATGTTAGCAAAGTCTTCCTGGATGATGAGGACAGCTGTAAGTGTTAACAGATTTTTAATATGATTAAGATGAGATGCGCGTTTTTTTTTTTTTGTTGTTTTTTTTAACCCAGTGTGTGTTACAGTTGATTTCATCGGCGGGTTCGACTCGTATGGGTATCAGCCCCCACAGAAGAGTTCCCACCTACAGCTGCAGCCTCTTTATACGTAGGTAACTTCATTTTACTATTTCAAGCAGTTTTTTTCCATCTGCTAATTTTCCGCTAAATAAATACAAGAAAGATATAATACAAGAAGATATAAAAGAACAAACGTCTCATAACATTAGAATTGTTACTGATTTTAACAGCACCGATAAGCATCCAAGCTTTACAGAAGCAAGTTTACTGTACATGGTGTGATAATTCCTGTGGTTAGGGTTAGACCTCTCATACAGTGTCAAAGTCTTTTGTGTATAATAATAATAATATAAACCGAGGTCGACGTTTTTAGATCAAATTCGCTATGATCAGTAGAAAAGACGCAAAATGCAAATCTGTAGAGGTTTCAGTAAAAAATATTCTTCCAAAGTCCAAAGTCTTTTTCATTAAAAACAAAACAACAACAAAAAAAGTTCCTTTTTAATAGAGATGAACCGGTCGATGAACAGAATTGTCAGGTTTTCGATTTGATTGGCCGTGACCGGTGATCAGCCGATCAGCCTTGGATATAAACGATCCTGGAGAGAACAGAAAATAAGGAGAGATGGCAGTTAGGTATGGTCACAGTCAACATGTATAAGGTGAATGTATATTAGTGCAAAGTGCAAGCAGGGACTCCGGCAGGACTAACTATAACAGCATAACTAAAAGGGAGAGCCAGAAGGAAACACAAACATGAGGGCTCCCTGAGATGTAAAGCAACCAATCACCTCACCGTCAACAAACCTGAGTGAACAATGAGAGTGGGGAGGACAGCATCTAAACATACCAGTTCACCAGAATACTCTACGTCCATGAGTCCCCCAGATCTGCTCCTTTATCTAAGGCTAATCTATTTACAAAAATGCTTGGCTAAATAAATAGGTTTTTAGCCTAGACTTAAACACTGAGACTGTGTCTGAGTCCCGAACATTAACAGGAAGACTATTCCATAACTTTGGGGCTTTGTAAGAAAAAGCTCTGCCCCCTGCTGTAGTTTTAATAATACGTGGTACTGACAGGCAGCCTGCATTCTTTGATCGAAGTAGGCGTGGCGGATCGTAAGACACTAACAGTTCACTCAGATACTGTGGCGCGAGACCATTTAGTGCTTTAAATGTCAAAAGTAGTATCTTAAAATCGATGCGAAATTCCACCGGGAGCCAATGCAGTGTAGATAAGATGGAGGTGATGTGCTCGTATCTTCTGGTTTTAGTGAGGACTCTCGCTGCTGCATTCTGTACTAACTGAAGCTTTTTTATACACCTAGTTGAACAACCAGACAGTAAGGCGTTACAATAGTCCAACCTAGAGGTGATAAAAGCATGAACTAGTTTTTCTGCATCATTTAGTGACAATACGTTTCTTATCTTGGCAATATTTCTAAGGTGAAAGAAAGCTATCCTGGTAATATTATCTACATGTGCTTCAAACGAAAGGCTGGAATCTATAATTGCACCAAGGTTTACTATTGCACTTGATGGAACAGAAAGGCCATCTAAAGTTACAGTGTGATCAGAAAGCTTACTTCTAGCTACTTGTGGTCCTATGACCAGAACGTCTGTCTTATCAGGATTAAGCAGAAGAAAATTAATTAACATCCAATCTCTTATACACACTGCTCAATTTTAGCAAACTGGTTTTTCTCATCTGGTTTTGCTGAGACATATAATTGTGTGTCATCAGCATAACAATGAAAACTAATGCCATGTTTACGAATTATGTTGCCCAGAGGAAGCATGTAAAGGGAAAAAAGCAGTGGGCCTAAAACTGAGCCCTGTGGAACACCAAACTCCACTTGAGAACAGGAGGAATTGTCACCATCTAAATCTACAAACTGATAACGATCAGTCCAATAGGATCTGATCCACAAGAGGGCAGTTCCCTTAATTCCTACTACCTTTTCTAATCTGTGAAGGAGAATACTATGATCAATGGTGTCAAAAGCTGCACTGAGGTCCAGTAACACAAGTAAAGTGACGCAACCCTGATCAGAGGCCCATAGGAGGTCGTTTACTACTTTAACAAGTGTTGTCTCTGTGCTGTGATGAGGCCTAAATCCTGACTGATACAGTTCATTTATGCTATTTCTGTGTAGATGTGAACATAGCTGCTGTGATACTGTGATAGAATATGAAATATGAATTAAGAATATAATTTTAAAAAATCTACATATATAGAAAATATAGAAAATATGTACGAGTAATGGAAAAGCGATGTGCACTCAAGAGCAGAACAATGTGCAGAAGTTCCAGATGTGCACCATGTAGACCAGGTGCAAATGTGTGCTAAATGTGCTGATTGGTGTATGAGTAGGCAGAGTGGTATTGAGCTGTTGTTGAGAGAACAAAGAAAGCAGATCAGACTGTTTAGTACGGTTTAGTCCTGTATGGTGTTATGACTGAGAAGAAGAAGAAGTTCTTAGCCAAGCCCTAATTAACTCTTAACAAATACAACAAAATACTACAAGAGTCTTTATTTCAGTTTTCAATTATTTCAACCATTTTTGGAGGCAGGCTAACAGCACTCACCCTGGCTTACTGATTAGGTATACAGTGATGGTAATTATTCATTCAAACATTAAATAAATATCAGTATGGTAGCCTTTTGACATTTAAGCCATGAATGTACAGAATGTCATCATATGCAGTGTAGTATCTATCAGCACGCTCGGTCTATCTATGCATCGTTTTGGACTCTGTGATGTATTACAAAGAGGCACAAGCCACCTCCGACGTATATGAACCACCTACAAACTGCCATAAGCCATCGTGTGTGAGTGTGTGTGTAAAACGTCTGTACTGCAGGGATGTTCTCAGTCCGGCAGCGTTATTTAACCCTTGTGCATGCTTGAAATTGTTTAGGCGTCTGTGATTTCTCCCACGCCGTGACGCGCCTTAGTGAACTCCCTCACAAGATCTCTTGCGAACCCGAGGTCACACCGGTTCTGAATCAAATACGGGAAAGACAGCCCACTTCATCATCTCCCCTTTCTATCAGAGAAACACCATGTACGTGAAAGAGAGTATTCGATGATTTCCTCCCAGTCTGTTCGTCCTGCGACGTTGCTTTGGGCAGCAGTTCGAAAATATGCGGAGGCCGAGTTCGTGTCATATACTGTAGCTTTCACCCTCACTGGTGGCTAGCTGTCGTTTAAAAGAGAGAGCTTGCGAGCGCGACTGAAATTAGAAGAAAGTCAGGGGGAAAACAAATGACGCAAGAAAAAGAAATGCTTTTTTTTTTAGTCTTTTGATTGATTGTTCTTTTAGCCATGTTTTATAATGAAGTTATCATTGTGTTAGACAACCAGGTCTGACACCACTTTTCTGTATGTACTGGATGAGGAGTGAAAGCTCACTGCTTAGCGTGGTGAACGTCTAGAGTGGCACAGGGTGGCGAGGTGGTTAGCACTGTGGCTTCGCACCTCCAGGGTCGAGGGTTTGATTCCCAGCACGTTCTCTTCGTGCTTGGTGGGTTTCCTCCACATCCAAAAACATGCAGATTAGGCTAATTGGCGTTCCCAACGGCGCCATGTGTGCCCTGCCATGGATTGGCACCCTGTCCAAGGTCCCGAAGGTCTCCTGGTAGAGGCTCCAGACCATCCGCAACCCTGTACAGGATATGAATATCTTGATTTTCATTTTTTGTTTACAAAAATGTTGGTTTGTGTAGTTGAAACTGCGTCTTAGATTGAAATAAATAATTGATTTATTTTAGATGCTTGCCTTATAATAATAATAATAATAATAATAAAAAAACATTTGGTTACCATTTGCAAAACTACATTTATATTGACGCATGAAAAATCTAAGCGGAATTAATTGTACTGATGTTACACACACTCGACCAGATTGCAATTAATCTTACAGACGTGTAAATGTCTGCTGTCTTTTACTGCTGTATGTTCTTATTCTAATTCTTTGTTTTTATGTTCCTTTTGGGCATTTTAAGACTTTTCTGTGTTGCTCGACTTTTTTATTTGTCCGGAATCAAAATCCCACAGCAAGACTGACTCTGGTTGAATAGGCGTGAAGGCGTATAATTTGGTGGTTTGGTTTAAAAATAAATAAATAAAGTCATTCATGTCTAATTTCTTTCTTGTCTTTTTTCTTTCTTTCTTTTCCTGTGTCCAGGGCTGGGTAGGAAGACACGGACGCTCCCGGGGCGGAACCCTTCAGAGACGCTGTCCTGTGCATTGTGGGTTACAGTGTATAGTTCTACAAAATTGTCCGTGTTTTTCTGAAACTGTCTCCCTCTGCTGGCAGAAAACATAAACTGCAGCACAGACACTGTGCATTCAGTGAGTCACTGTGAGAGAAAGCTTGCTGTGGGTGAAAGCTTGTAACTGCCACACCACGTGTTTTACAGTATGTCTCCGTGTACTTAGACGTTCAAAGTGCACAAGCTATTTAGCGAATTCGAGATGCATAGTTATGATTTATTCCACAGTTGTATGCAGTTCGACTGAAAAAGCCACAGAGCGTTGCAGTTGACTTGCTCTGGTCATGGTGTGCTTCCACTTTTTCTTCCTTCGAGTCGATTTTTTTTTTTTCCCCCCTCACTGACAGATTTTTTTGTGTTAAATACATACGATATTGTCTGATCAGAAGACAACGTACATTTGACCAGGGCCTGTGGGGGAGGATAAAAAGGCAGGCAAACCAGTAACTGACAATGCCTTTGTTCTGCCTATTTGCCTAGGCATTGTGGGGGAAGATGTGAGGACTTGATCCTTTTGCCATGCGTGCATTTGTGTGTATGTTTAGTGTTATTTGCGGGGAGGATAACATTTGACCCAGGTAACCTTTGAACCCTTTTTTTCTGAGCTGCTCCTTCAGCTCCTGTGTGTGTGTGTGTGGGAGAGATTTTTTTTTTCTTTATACTATGACTTAAGCCAATACAGTGTAATGTTTTAGGTGAAAATTTTAGATTGGCTAGTTGTGTAGTTGGGGAATGTTGTAGGATTTTCTGCATGTAAATATCAAAGATTGTAGAGAGGATGTACATTAGTGCGGCCCTCACCTGAATGTGCACAAGTAAGTGTCTGTGTGAGTGGACTAAACGTATGTCATGGTCCACTCTAGGATGAATGTGAGTAGCCATTATTGTTTATTTGTAAACCACTTTACAATGAATATATATATATATATATATATATATATATATATATATATATATATATATCATTGTATATGGCTGAGGCTGGGAATAATGAGACTGTGAGGGTGTGGGAGTTGTTGGAACAAATAAACTCTTTTTAGAATATTCCATATTTTTTGTAAGTACTTCTTTAAAAGAAAAAAAAAATCTAAAATCTACCATGACTCTCAATGTGTTCACACTGTAAGGTAACAAGGTAGTACCCAGTGTTCCCAAATCCTTCTGTGTTTGACTTGAGGAAGCATTACATTCTCTGACATAAAGGTCATAAGTATAATATTGACTATAATATTAATATTAGTCTTAAATTCTTAGATATTAAGCTTTATAAGCTTTTCTTAGAGACATTGAAAAAAAAAAAGTAAACAGCAAACATCCTCGCCGGTTAAAAGCCTCACTGCGTCTTCGCACACTAACAGAAACTTTTAAACAAATTTCACTTTTTCATTTCCACTGCTGTTAAGCACACCTGTTTAGAGCACGGTAGCAGTTTTAGACCCCTTCCCCCCATGAGCTAATCATTTTGAAATACAGTGGCTGTGCAAAATGTATTCGCGCCCCCCCTTTCCTGGTGCATATTCGTCACACTTAAATCATATGTGTAAATTCCTCCACAGCAACTTTCACAAGAGACAACTGCAGTCAAGCGTTTGCGATAAGTGATAAAAAGAGTCTTCGGTATCGCTGTGGAGGGATTTTTGGCCCACTCATATTTGCAGAATTGTTTTAAAATCAGTCAAACTGAGGGTTTTTGAGCAGGTTTTAATTTGGGACTTGGACTAGGCCACTCCACAACCTCAACTGTTTATATATTTTTTAAACCATTCAGAGGGGGACTTGCTGTTGTGTTTCGGATTATTGTCCTGCTGCATAACTTACAGTGTTCCTTTGCACCTCCAAACTGTCTTAGAGGCATAATAAGAGTTGTGATCATGTGTCATAGTATATACTGTACGTGTCATAGTCTGCATAGTGTCCCGAAAAAATTAACACTAAGGAAGGAAAATTAACACTGTTAGCAAAACATCCATTACTTGTAATCAAATACAGAATCATCTCACCCACTCATGATGAACTTAGTGAACTTAGCACATCTGGTGTTATGCGTGAAGCTGCACTTTAAATGTGTTCCTTTAAATGATCTTTGTGCTGTAACTTTTCCTGGTATACCATGTGACTCTGTGTGCCCTCACAAGCAAAAATGAAGTGTCCTTAGATTTGTGGATCTTGGAGGTACCAGGAGCTTAAGGCTGCCGACCTGGCCTCCAAATTCCCCAAATCACAATCTGACCGAGCACCCATGCTTATATACCGTACCAACAAGTACGATCTATTGAGGTCCACCCTCCAACCCACAGCACTCAAAGAATCTGCTACAGACATCATAGTACCAGACACCACAGAACACCCCAGAAACCCTTGCAGCCATGGCGGAAACCAACCAAGCACATGGAGAACATGCAAAATCGAACCCTTGACCCTTGCCACCTAGCAAAGTTAATAATGTATCAATAACTCAACATTACTTGCACAGCAACATTTAATCAATTTTGGTGAAAAGATTTTATAACAAAATTATAGGTCTTTAATTAGTTCTTGTGTTTGTATATTCATGTATAATATATACTATATAATGTATGTGTATATATACAATGTATATGTATGTATGTATGTACATACCTTTCTAAATTTGCATATCACCTTTTGCATGGAATTGCTATACAACAATCATTATTTAGCACTAGAAGGCCTTTATTCTTCAAAACCTGCTGGATCAAGCTGGGCATAGAATCAAAAAGATGTCTGCAGTGCTCCGGTCTCATTCGCCTCAATCCGTGCCTGCTTAATTGCTTCCTGAAGATCATAAAGTACAGAGATTTGCCACAGAACTTCATATTTCTCTTGAGAATTCTTTAGTTCTGGCCATTTCTGTGCAAAGATGGACACACTGACACTGGCTTTAGAAAGTAAAAGTCCTGCCACATATTTGTTCCAACCATTAATTAGCATTAGCACAATTAGCACAATTCTAATGATTCTAATTAGCACAAATCTTCATCCAGATTTAATTAGTGACATCACCTGTGTCGTGCATAGGCAGAGCTACTGTACTAATAATATAATATTGTCTCAACACGTTTGGCCACCACTGAGTATGTAAGCTTATGCACTTTACAAGTAACATGAACAAAAAATAAAATAATATAATCCACTTATCTACTGTATTTGGTACAACATGGTGTAATCAATTTCAGACAATGACAAGTGTTTATGTTCATGTTGTACGGTATGAAGCCAATCAGACTTATGTGATGACTCGCCCAGGGCTGGGAAGAAATATTCATGTAAATGTGTTCCACTGACCCCCCATCTCTGAGTGCGGTACAAACCAAACAGCTGGGGCACACCACTTCCTCTTTCTTGTGCTAAATAAGGCAGGACATTGATCCATGGCTTAAATTAGACAGAAATCACAGCTGGATGATCACAGCTTTAATGCTTGAGTTTGCATTTTAGTACTTGTTCCTGGCGTTTATATTCAAGTTCAGGAAATAAAATGTACATATTAAGCTGGCCTTATAATAGTGTTATATCAGCTATAACATTATGACCACCCGCCTAATATTGAGCAGGTCCCCATTTTTACCACCATAAAATTAATGACCTGTGTGTTCTGAACTTTCTTTTGGGTCAATTGGTTATAGCTGTAGGTTACTGATTGTAAGGTTAGGGGTTCCAGCCCCAGCACCAGCAAGTTGAGCATTTGAGCAAGGCCCTTAACTCTATCAGCTGTATGCTGGCTGACCCTGTAGTCTGACCCCAGCTTTGTAACTGGGTTACGCAAAAACAAAAAAATCTACTATGCTGCATGGTACAGTACATGTAACAATTTTTATTAACATTTTCTTCTATTGGATCAGACTACACGGGCTAGCCTACGCGCATCAGGAAGTCTTGAACATCCATGCCACTGTAGCCAGTTCACCAGTCTTTCTTCCATAGATCACTTTTGGTATGTCCTAACCACTGCAGAACAGGAACATCCCATAAGAGATGTACTTTTGGGGTTTCTGGACAGACCCAGTCCTCTAGCTATTTTAATATTACACTTATCACAACCAAAGTCACTCAGATCCTTACGCTTGCTCATTTTTTCAACTTCAAGTAATGAAAGGTTCACTTGCCGCCTAATATATCCCGCACTCTTTGTAATGAGATATTGAAAATATAGCCAGCGAGAGAAGGAACCAATCGTGATGGCTAGACGACCGGGTCAGAGCAACTCCAGAACTTTAGATCTGCGATCCAATTGATGCGTTAGCAGCGTAGATCAAATTGATGAAAAGGTTAATGACAGGGAGGCGTCAGAACACACACAGCGCATCACTTTTATAGTGGGACCTACTCAATATTAGGCAGGTGGTCATAATGTTATGGCTGATCATAGTGTAGTAAAGACTTGAGGATAACAAAAGACCGGGAGCAGAGTTCTGAGGAGGTGTTGAGTTCTACACCTTTATGGTGATTAAACAGTTCTAAGGCGTTAAAATGATGCGTGTTGGTTTTAGTCGTAAAACATTTCCTAATCCTGTTAGAAAACGTGTGTGTGTGTGTGTGTGTGTGTGTACAGTATGTGTGTACGGTGTGTGTGTTTCTCGGCGATAACAAAGGACCGAGCTCGCGACACTCCCCTCGTCGCGCACGTTCCCTTTCGTTCTTACCCATGATGCCTTGCGAGCGCCTGCTTAGAGCGAGCCGCCATGTTGTTGGTGTGAAAGCTAGGGAGCCGCAGCGAAACCGGGGCTGAAATCCGTCACCATCCGCATTCTCCACCTGTGAGTACAACAACGTGCGAGATTTCCAGACGCGTGTCCGTCCTGCGCACTCTTTCGCGCGGTTATTTCCGAGAAGCGAAGTCGCAAAAACGGTCGATTCGGAGCGCGATATTTGGAGGTGTCGCCTCCCCCTCCTCCCTCCGGTTCTCTCCTGGTGTTGTGCCGCTCTTCCTGTCCAGACATCTCGGGCCTTTTGTTAGCAGCAGCGGGACGACCTGTAGCATAGCGCGTACACATTAGCCGCCTGTCCAGGTATCGCTTTAAAAAAAAAGTGTATTTAATACTCAGCTTTGTGTGTGTTTTTTGTGCCGTTTTTTGCGTCGCGGTTTTGTTCTTTTTTTTTTAGCGTGTTTGTAGAGGAAGGAGAAGAAGAGGAGGAGGAGGGGGGCAGTCAGGCAGGCCGTGTATTATTAGAGACGGGTTCTCTAACAAAACGTCTCGGATCCGTGTTTGAAACATCCTGTATACATTTATGAGGTACATTTGATAAGCGTTGAACGTGTACTTTCTTATAAACCGTGGTGTTTTATGGTTGCTATGCGCCGTGTGTGTTTTTTTTTTTCTTTCTTCCTTTCCTGGTTGCTAACGCTATCTTTAGCGGCGAGTTTTGCTAGCTGCGACTTGACAAAGACGCGCGTGCGGTCGTGTTTGTTTATA
This sequence comes from Clarias magur, assembly GCA_013621035.1. Classification (NCBI taxonomy): domain Eukaryota; kingdom Metazoa; phylum Chordata; class Actinopteri; order Siluriformes; family Clariidae; genus Clarias; species Clarias magur. The sequence continues at coordinate 3,146,831 of QNUK01000012.1, forward strand.
CATTCACGCACAAAAGAAAGAATTTGGTTAAAAAAAAATTTTGCGTAAAAAAAAAAAAGTTCAACGGCATGTATGTATAATGATTAACCCCGTTGTGGTTTCAGTATCCACTTCCGGGAGGCGTGGGGGGGGGGGGATCTCGGTGCGGTATTTTCCGGCTCTTTTCCTCTTCAGGCTGGTATTTTATTTTGTCCTTTCATGTCCAGAGACTTGTGTATTGCGATTCCTCAAGCTTAAAAGTATTTGAAAGTTTTTTTTTTTTTTTCTTTTCAGCACAAACCCGTTGACGTTTTATGAGAGGTGGGCGATATGGAGGAAATGTATCGCGATATTTCTACGCGACGCGATTCTATACGTGCACATGATAGCGCGACAGTATGCACAGTTGGTACCTCGGCATACGAGTTGAATCCGTTTTAAGGGGAGGATTCATATCGCGAAACGCATTTCCCCATAGGAAATAGTGTAAACGCAGATGATCTGTTCCAATCACCCAAAAATATTACCAATGTTAAAAATTTCCAACACCATAATCATATTTATCATATAAAACCATTTACAAAAAGACATCGAAATGAGGTCAAATAGGAAGTTAATTCACACCAACACTCACTGAAACGGTAAATGATCTTTTTCCCACCGCTTTCCTGCTTTAAAAACGAAACTGAAAGTTGCTCCGTTTTTGTCTTGCTACCGTCCTTGATGTATCGTTCTTGGGAACCATGGTGCAATGTCTTCACTAAATCCAAATCCTTTATAAAATGCAAAAAATAAATAAATAACTTGCTTTGCTTGGTTTTCCACTGATGCCAAAAAAAGTTTTGATTGGCCACCGGACGTACGCACAACTTGTCCAACGCTCCGTTCGATTTGTTCGCTTGTGTGCCAAGACCAGTTTCTTGCAACATTTCAGTTCTTAAGGAGAAAATGTGTGAGACGGACGTTCATATGCCGAGGTACCAGTGTACATGTAAAAGGGAAAAAAAGCTGCAATTAAACAGTTACAGGAGGTGAAAAATACACCCATTTCCTAACCCGATAGTTTAGTTTCTTGATCAATGATCAATGATTTTAAAAAGTGCACTCTATACTCAGCGCATGCTGAGATATGTGTACAAGGACGGTTAATGTAATGGCAAGTATGCCTGATGTGTGTTGTTCTTTTGCACAGCATTGCATCAGGCTCTCTGTTCTGTTTTGGCACCATTTATAGTTTGCTAGCTTTTGTAGATGAATTTACATAACTGTAATTTACAATAGTGATAATCTTTTTAGCACCGAGTTTTGTAACAGTTAATATCAGTATGTTTACTACCTGCTTTTGCACTTACACAACCCAAATAATGGGACTGGATTGTGAAAATTTACTTCCACTTCTAAGATGCATCACTGGTGTTCAAACTGGGATGTTTCTTTGCCCTTTACTATTAAAGTGTACAGGGTGTCCCAGGTGTCTCCAAATATAAGGGATGGTTACATTACTCTTACAATCTTTTTAAGCATATACATCTCTTAGGTTTAAGTTAAATTCTTTTTCTTCTGGCCATGTTGTACAATGGGAAAAAATTACAGACCATTTGAAGAAATCATTTGATGTGCCCTAGCTGCATCAACAACACAAGCTTACCATGAGTGTAAAAGGCAACTAATTTTCATTTAAAAATTAAGTGACACATGTGCAAATAATATTTTTGGAACCTTTTTTGCTAAAAGGATTTCATTTCGTCTATAGACGATGACTTTAGGGTACACCCTGTATTACCACGAGGAGGCATGCTTACAGATGATATGATAGTTTCATTTTTATTTTTTACTGCTGTGTGTTACGTGTTCTTGAAGCTTGCTACACCTTGTACTTCAGCTGTTAGTTGCATGCAGAAATATATTTAAATTTTTGCTGTAGTTTCTGTCTAAAAGACAACTGATCAGTATTTCTAATTTAGATCGCTGTCTCAGATCATTTGGTGTCATCTGAGTTTTTTTTTCTTTTTTTTTTTCTTCTTCTTCTTTTCTCGATATGTGTTCTTTATAATAAACACGTAATTGATGTGAGTTCTCAGTAACATGTTACTCGTCACACTAGACCTTTACCCCTTTCTTTCCACTTGTGGGTATGCTGTGTGTTGAGGATGATGGGTTATGATAGTGATGTGTAATGAAACTCAACAGTTGCATGCTCGATTTCCCCCTCAGACTCCATCACTTTTAAAGGGGAATTCCCATGAAATTCTGTACTAGCCAACGTTTATTAATTATAACATGGCTCAATTTTTTTTTTTTTTTTTACATTACAGGCTGCTGTTTGAATTTTCATTTAATTCGTTTGTCATGCCTATTTATCCAAAGCAGCTTACAAGTAAGGCAGATAAACTGCTTTTATCAGTTTGTCTTGCGTATAATGAAGTGTTTCCAGAATATGAGCAGGAGCAGCTTTTTTTTTTGTTAGTTCTGTCGTCGCACAGTGTGAACAATACATGCAAAAGTGTTCACTTCATACTGTCTTTGTTTTTGTTTCTGCTGAAATGCCTTCTGGCATACAACATGGATACTGCTTGATGGCATTACAGAAAGGTTTTGTTGTAAACTTCAAGTATCAAACCCTCGAATCTGTCTGAGAAACCATTTTAAACTAGTTATAGTAAGTCAAACAAAGTTAACAATCTTGTTGTAAACAATGTGTTCTTCAGTAAACCATTGTAGAGTTCTAGCAATACTAGGAATTACTATTATAATAATAATAATAAAGGCCAAGACTGGCTACACTGAAGCATGGTAGTAATATTCATTTCACTTTGTATTTAGTCATTTTAAAGCAGATAAAAACTTTGCATGTGGTTTACTTGGTCAAAGGCAGTTTCAGTGGCGGGGGTCAAGTTATGGAAAAGACACATTTTTCCTGTGTATTATTATAAGTTAATGGTAGTGTTGAACATAAGCATTGGTAGTAAAATTCAACATGGTATTAACTTCGTGCAGTGCCAGAATGAGTCACAACATTAAAAAAACATTTGTTCTTTAAGTCCTTTTCTTTTTTTTCCCCTCTTTTTAAAAAAAAATAGACATGCTTAAAGCTTGCTCACTAATTAAAGCCAGCCACGTTATCCAGCAGAATCTCTTGGGTACTGGTTATCATCTTTTCTTTGGAAATTTTATGTACTTTTCCCAGATGACAGAAACCAGAAGACGAAAGAAAATTCTATTTTTTTTTTCCTTCAATTTCAAGGAAATGTCTGAATTGATATTGTTGAGAAACATGTGAACCCTGAGAGGAGGGAGTCCACCCTAAACACTCCTTGTCATAGCAATTAAGTGTGTCGAACAAAAGCAGCGCTGAAATTTGTCAGCTCTGCGTTTAAACTGTTGTTAAACTGGACTTTTGCATACTGGGTGGTGCAGTTCTTGGGGAAACTTGGTGATAGATACCCAAATAGAAGATATCTATGTATTTTTATTCTTTTTATATTTGAAGAAAATAAAATTAACATGCTGATAACTTTATAGGTCTGTTTTTACAAACCTGCTATCTAAGAGGGACAGGAAAAGGCTTGTTTAAATGCCATTCAATTTTAATGTTACAGACTTTTAGATTTTATGTGGAGTGATATCAGGTTTTTTTTCCTGAGACTATTTTTGGAAATGGATTAGTTTTGTTTAATAAAAAAAAGTCTGCCACAGTTGCAGGTTTAAAACAGACACATCATGTTCCACCGGCTTCATTTTCTTTTTAATATTAAAAATAGAAGTATCTTGTTAGTTGTATGACTACTAATTTTAGCAGAATGCCTCACCTTTTCCTCTACAGATGGTCTGTGTTTATAATTAGAAAGTTGTTGCACAGAAAAAGGATGACATCTTGGATACTAAAGAAAATTAATCAAAATTGTATCACTTTTTTGGTGGGGTAGGTCAGAATTTCTTTTTATAGGATAAGTAGCTTTAAACTACCCCTCCCCCCCTGTCATTTTGATGTAGCTTGTAAGCGCTAACATTATTCATACATGTTCTTCTCAAAAGAATATATTTGTGGGTGTTTAAGGTGTACTCTTACTCATTTTTTTAAAAAAAATGTTGTTTAGCAAGGTCATCAGCTTTCCAGTTTAAAAGGTTTCAGAAGGTCATTGCATTTAAATGTGCTTGTTAGTTATTTTGGCATTGTATACAACTTTTTAGTAAATTATGCATTCAAGGACATTTCCAGAGTCGTTAAGGAAATGTTCATTTTTTAAATGTATTTATTTTATGCTGTTTAGCAAACTGATTGAACTGAACCTGTGTGCGTGTGTGCTCGGTCAAACAAATGTCCATGTGGGATTTGCTGGATCATGCACACACTTTTAAGACTATAATACCATCTTACTTTAGTGCCTTATATCAAATGACTGATTATCGTAGGTTTAAAATATTTTCATATGATCTCTCCTACCAACTTGATTTTATTCCATGTTCTCATTCGGTTGCTGCTGTAGTTGGACGTTATAATGAACAGGTCAAGATGAAAACATTTTACTCCAGCAGCACAGTCCCGAACTCAAACATCTTGTATTCAGATTTTTTTTTTAGTAAGAAAGGTATAAGCCTGTGTTGCGGTAGGTTTATTATTACTAAGTTCAAAGTGTGTTGGATTTTTCTTTCTTTTTTCCACATTTTCGTTTCTTTTTCCGCCATAACAAAAATCCAGCACAAGCCAGCGCTGTTGGTAATCTTGGCTTTTTATTCAAGGTTTGTAGTATTTGAGTGAATTCGTAGTTAATGTTAAAATGGGCAGAAATGTTTTGTCTAGGTTTTCCCATGCAAATGTAACATGGATGTACACTGACTAGGGGACAGAATTTGAGTAGATTTGTCTCTATTAAGCTGTTACTTCTGACGAGACTGGGCTATGTTTCAGCCTGGGAAAGTTTATTTAATCCCAACTTCTGTTTTTATTCTTATTATTTCGGTATACACATGTTCATTGGGGTGTGGGGGTGTTTCCTTTCGTAAAAGAGACTCTATGGCATTAGATTTAAGAAGCTCGACTGTGTTAAAATGGCTACTGTTAACAATATTTTCTTGTCCTCTGGGTGTTATTTTTAATAAAACTGGAACTCCACAGATGAAATTGTGCAGATTTAGATTAAATGTAGGTTATGTTGTTTTTTGCTGTATTCTTTAGAGGTTGGGGTTAAATCCTAATAGCAGTGTCCAGTCGCTCTGGCTTGTATGGATGAATATATTAGAACAGACATGGGGGGAGGGGATCTAGTCCCAGTATCTAGTGTCTGTTCATGCTATGAACTAATACCAGACCGGAAAATTCAGTCCACCAGTAAAGCTCTCCTCTTGTTATCACTGTATCAAATGGCAAAACAGTGTTTCTATTTTGTTCTCTGTTTATGTACATAATACGTTTGGCAAAAGCATGTCATAATCAAAACTGATCTACATCTGGGCTAAAAGGTACTCAAGGTAGGAGTCATACTCCACTGACTGATTGAAACTTTGTTGTAGTATTTGTACACAGCTTTAATGTTTTTAAATTGCTCATTTTCCTTTAGTGCAGTTGTTTCATATTAATTGAACTTGCTAACTTGTAGGTTGGTTTCAGATAGAAGTGAGCTCTTAGTAGTAGATCAGTAGAGTGGATTTGACTAACATTTAGCGGTAATCCATTAATTGGTCTGCCTTTCTGCTTGGCACATCATGCGAGTATGAGCAGCGCTTCATGTTATTCTCTATTATTGTAATTTTGCTAAAGTGGCCTTCGTGTTTACATTAATTATAAATCTGCTGAACATGCATATTTCATAGATGTCTGTAATAGATTATTATTCGGTGTCAGCATTTGCGATGCTTCAAGGGGATGTGCGCATATTTAAACTGTCATAGAATTTAGATGTCTTTAGGTATCCCTTCTGTGTTATAACAGCTTTTTTTAATAACAGCTACTTTACATTTATCCATTACAAACTCTAATACTAGCCTAATCTGCTCATCATTTCTTTGTAACACACATTTGGAATGTTTTTGGTTCGTTTAAGCTGACCTATTTACATTTTTAACATGAACCTTGACTGTGATTTTTAAGTGTATCGAGTTGTTTTAAAAAAAAAAAAAGTCTGACCTTTAGTTTCCTTTGTATTTAGTGAGTGATTTTGTTAACATTCGGCCGAAGACTTGGACAAAACATTCGAATTGAACTTGAGTTTGAGTTTAGTTGGCTCTAGCGTTTAGCATTTAGAACAGTCTTGAATGAATCTTTAACGTCGTATCCATTTTGTTTCTACTTTGCAGGCTCTGGTGGAATGAGCGTAGCGTGCGTGTTGAAGAGAAAAGCTGTGCTCTGGCAGGATTCGTTCAGCCCCCACCTCAGACTGCCTCCCCCTGACAGGCCATTACCCAATATGCCTGTGGTGCTGAGTCCCGCGGGCCATGCCCCTCAACCCGGCCCTGCCCCACAAGCTCCTCCCCCTACCCAGGGAGCAGGGCGGTCTCAAGACGATGCCATGGTAGATTACTTCTTTCAGCGGCAGCATGGTGATCAGCCTGGGTACAACAACGGCAAACACCGCTGGCCTACTGGTGATAACATCCATGCTGACAACCAGGTTAGTGTTTCTGGACTGTACACAAACCGTGGATGGTTTAGATATCAGTTCTTGACAGAAACCGGATATCACTTCTATTCTTTTGTTTGTCCGTGACGTTCTGTGAACTTAGCACCTGTGTGTGTGTGTGTGTGTCTCAGGTGCGGTCAATGGATGAACTCAACCACGACTTTCAGGCACTCGCCCTGGAGGGAAGAGTCATGGGAGAGGTTAGAGTCCACATCCTTAATCATTATGTCAATGATCATTCATTTCCTACTTTCTTTCTGATATTTTTATTTATTTATTTTAAAACTTTGTCACTCCTACAGCAGCTCCTTACAGGAAAGAAATTCTGGGAATCTGACGATTCAGGGAAAGATGGACCAAAAGGGATCTTCCTAGACCAATGGAGAGACAGTGCATGGGGAGCCTCTGGTAATTGTGTGTATTTATTGTTCGATAACATCTTAAGTTCTTATTTATATGTTAATTATCTTAATGAATCACCGTATGTGGTCATGTGATCCCTAGATCATTCAGTGTCCCAACCGATCATGGTGCAGCGTCGGCCAGGTCAGGGTTTTCATGGCGTCGGTGAGGCAGGGTCTGTGCTCTCTCCCCGTTCTGAGAGCGGTGGTCTAGGTGTCTCTATGGTGGAATACGTCCTGAGCTCATCCCCTGCTGAGAAACTCGACTCGTGTCTACGTAAAGGAGCCTTTGTAAGTGGTCTTCACTTTCCTCCTCGTGTTCGTTCCTAAAGATTCTCATAAGCTTGATTATATCCATATTCTTATTTGTTCAAAGTATCTTTGAGTTTACTAACTAGAGTTGCGTTCTTGTTTTAGGGGGCGAGAGATGCTGAAACTGATGACGCTGAAAAGAGAGCGGAGGCAAAACCAAAAACCACATTCGACCCAGAGAGAAAAGAATTAAAGGAATCTGAGCCTGATCCTATGGACAACCCTAACGGACTGCCTAGTCAGAACGGACTTGACGTTGACGTGAAGGACTTCAGGTACGTACACCCCCACCCCAACAAACAATGCTCACTCATAGTATCGTTTATGCTGAATTCCTGTGTGCTTAAAGAGAATCATTTTTTTAAAGCAGGCTTCTTATTACTCCATGTTTCAGCCGTACCCCTGGTAACTGTCCTCCTGCTGGACCTGAGGTGGAGTTGGGCGGACCTGAAATGACTGGAGGAACAGGACCAAAACCAGCCGAAGAATTCCCTAATGTCGAGCCCCAAAACGTGACCCTTGACCCCATGGAATCCGTTTCCATGGAGACTTTACAGTTTGATTATACCGGCAGCCAACTGCCCCTTGATTCAACAGCAGCTACTGTTGGGCTTTTTGATTACAACTCTCCTCAGCAGGTAAAAAGCTTTTTGTCATCTCTCAAAATTCCCAGGTGCATGCATGTCTTCAAATAACAATGCCATTTTTTTTCTTCTGCTTTAAGCTAAATTGCTACTTTACCATTACTGTAGGCCTTCTGGCTACTAGATAGCTAAAAAAAAACTGGATGGCTAAAAGTGATATTACTTTTGCAAATAGTTATTTATTTTATTTTATGTTTTTTTCTTTTCTTTTTGGGGGGTGGGGGGTCACTCCTCATGCCCAAACTCCATTTGCATCGCTGACCATTCATGAAATAATTATTCAGTGAATGACGCTCCATGCTTTTTGTTTGCCGGTTATTGAAATGTAAAGGCTTGGTGGCAGATCATGTCCATAAAGTCTGTTGTATTTGTGCCTCTTTTTTTTCTTTTTCTTTTTTACTTTGTGTTGAAATGAGAGGCAGTACATTGCTGAATGTTAGCTGAAGCGTTGTGCGTGATGCCATGTTAAAGAAAAAAATTTAATTGATAAAAGAGGCACTACATAAAAATTTTTTTTTTTAAAGTTATTCCCAAATAAAAACTTGTTGGCTAATGCCTGACATGGTTTAACTAATCAAACTGTAAAAACCCACATAGTTTGTTTTAGTCAGGGTACAGGACATTTTAGTGTAGCTTTTAAGTCAAGTCAAATTTATTTGTATAGCACATTAAATAACCATATGGTTGACCTTAAGTGCTTTCCAACATTAATAAGGAAATTGGTAAATCATCCAAAAGAAAACATTGGTTAAAATAGAGTAAGGAATAAAAATGTCATAGAAACTTGAGAATAAATCAGAGGACAAAAAGCATGACTGGTATAAAACATCACCTTAAAAGAATATTTGAAAACAGCTTTTGTTAAGAACATGTTATAACCAGTAGACACATTAATTCACAAGGCACTTTGGTTAAGTATTTAGAATTTGTTTTATGGGGCTTTTCTTTTATCATGGTGTGAATTTTGTTTATACAGCCCTCACATTGTCAGTTATGTTGCAATTCTGTGTTTTTTCAGTTCATGCTAAAAAAAAAAAAAAAACAAAGAATGAAAGATTTCCTATTAGACTTCTGGCTTGATGAGGTGGTGCATGCAAACATTTGTTTGTGTTAACTAATTTGTATTGAAATATATTTCAGCTGTTTCAGAGGCCCAGTGCACTGGCCGTGCAGCAGCTCACAGCCGCGCAGCAGCAGCAGTATGCCATTGCTGCAGCCCAACAGCCACACATCGGTGAGTGCGCATGTCTGTAACTCGATCAGTTATTAAATCCGATTAATCAAATTAAGGAAGCGCATTTGCTGCTGGACAAATGAATGGACCCCAAAAAAAAGGTGTGCTGCCATAATGTCTGGGAACTCGTTTGATTCATGATGTTTGTGTTTCAGGATTGGCTCCTGCTGCATTTATGCCCAACCCTTACATCATTAGTGCGGCCCCACCTGGCACAGACCCCTACGCTGCCGGCCTTGCTGCTGCTGCCACACTTGGTAAGATCAGAGAAATGTACAGCACATTCATGTTGATAACCGACCACGGTTTTATCCAAAAAAAATTTCTGGATACATCGTTATAGTTATTTTTGTGTACTGCTATAGGTCCAGCTGTGATGCCCCCTCAGTATTATGGAGTTACTCCATGGGGTGTGTATCCAGCCAACCTGTTCCAACAACAGGCTCCTGCCCCCTCCAACTCGGCCAATCAGCAGCCATCGGCACAGACTCAGCAGAACCAACAGCAGGTGTGGATTTCAGTTCATACACGTCTCTCCTGTGTTTTTTATTAATTTAATTTTTTTGGAATCCTACGTCTGCAGAAGTTTGCCCAAGTCACACGCTTTTTTTTTTTTTTGGTTATGTTTGTATTTGCTTGTGATATCCATTTAGACCACGACTACCCTGATGAAGCAGGAGTTAATAAAGTAAACATGTTGCAGAGTACCACATGAGACACCAGCTGTGTCCAGTACTCCGAATGCAGCTTTTCTTTGTCGAGGTCTCATGGGATTCTAATCCCAGTGCACGCCTCTACTTCAGTGGTTCAAGCTGATTATTATTTTTCTTTCTTTTTTTTCTCTCCCCCCTCCTACAGGTTTTTTTTCCCTGTAGGATCAACCAACCAAAGGTTATAAGACCCAATCCTCCCCGGGGTTAAAAAAAATAAAAATTCCGAAATTAGAAATAAAAAAATTAAAAAAAATTGTGGTTTTACATAAATAGAATGACACTATGTAATGTGAGTTGTGTGGTAATGTTCTCTACAATTGGTTTAACCTAATTAAGTTAAGAGCAAGATAGCCAGCTAATCCTAATTTAAAACTGTTGGCCTTGTTGAAGGTAAATGAGTTCTCTAAATGAGGGTCTACTTGAAGCCTCATGTAGCATTATTTATTAAACTATATCTAACAACAATGTAAATTAAGTATTGCAATTACAAGAAGGGGAATATCATAAATTGTTAGTAATTGGGAACAGCTTAGAGACAAATTTGACAAATACAACTTTCTGGTAGATTGTATAAAATGAAATTAAATAACAGACAAGTAGGACGCGAGTCGCCGGAAGTTCTGCAAGGTCCGCAAGCATCCGCGAGGACCGGCAAAAAAAATTACACATGATAACATAATTTTATTGAACACGTTTAATTTTTCACGTGGAAAGATTGGAAACGTAATCACAGCGCCACAACCGGCGGTGAATCATGATGAACCGGACTTGCGGCCACCGAGCGAAACCACGTAGGTGAGATGGCGGTATTATACCGACAGCTGAGTGAGCAGCGGCACGCGAGTTGCTGAGCTCTCCGGCTCCCTTGGCGCGAGCCAACTTTGAAAACTGCTCATGTTCCTTTACGTGACTAACCTTCAAATGTCTGATGAGGTTTGTGGTGCTAAAATGCTTTGGGTGCTTCCTGCCTCGTGGAATTGTCTTGTTGCACAGGTTGCCGATTGCTAATGTATTGTCTTTTTCACACAACCCGTAGAATTGCCAGACCGATGAAGCCATTTTAGCAGCGCGCAAAAAAATTGTCCGTCGAGTTTTGTGTCTGATCGCCTTTCCTATATCAGCCGTTATAGAGACTGCCGATCAAACTTCGAAACCAATTATCGGCCGATTATGATCGGCGACCGATCAATCGGAGCACCCCAGTACTACTTTTTCACGCTGATGCCATGGGAGTCGGCTCATTTTAGTAGCGATGGTTCTCACCCTGATCCTGCAGGACCACCTGCACTGCACATGTTGGCGTTTTCTCAGCACACCTGATTTAACTAATAAGCTAATTACCAGCCTTTTCTGAATTGAAGTGGGAGTGATGGAGGATGGGAAACACTTAAATTGCTGGGCACGTGGTCCTCCAGGACCAGGATCAAGACCCACTGGTCTAAAGCCTCGTTTGTGGATTTTTTTCAAGTTGGTTTTTAAGGAACCCCCACAACGATCCCAACTCTGTAATCATCCCATAATTTATCCTGTGTGTATTTACAAATCGGGCAAAGTGTGACGGCTCAATTATGTTTTATGTCTGCATTTTTTTTTGTCTCTCACTTAAACGCTGCGTGTGGTCTTTAGGTAATGCGTACCGGAGGCAACCAACGTCCCCTGACCCCAAGCCAGGGTCAGCAGGGCCAGCAGACGGACCAGCTTGTAGCAGCTGCAGCAGTGAACTCTGCTTTGGCATTTGGACAAGGTTTGGCAGCCGGTGTTCCTGGTGAGTTTGTTTATTTATTTTTATTTTAAGATGCTGATGCATATTGATTTTGACATTTATTTAAATATACATCAGTCATAAGTGTCTAGGAATTTTAAGTTTGCATCTATTCTTGTGTCCCAGGCTACCCAGTGCTTGCTCCCGCTGCCTATTATGATCAGACTGGAGCTCTGGTGGTGAACACAGGCGCTCGCAGCGGCCCAGTCCGACTCATGGCTCCTGCTTCTGTCATCATCAGCCCCACTGCTGCCGGTATGCATTTCAGCATTTAGTTTCCTCAGCCATCCATCTATTGCATTACTATGCATTACAGCGTCGCTTGAAATATGATGAGCCCCATCAATTTCATTTTGATTTGTGCAATCTCTCTCTCGCTGTCTTTCCTTTCTGATCTTTTGGACCTTTTTTTTTTTCACCCATACAGTGGCTGCAGCTGCTGCCTCTGCCAGTGGAGCTAATGCAGGCCTTGGAGGTGCTGCCAACGGGGCGTTTCGTGCACTGAGTTCCCAGCAGGGTCCAGGTCAGCAGGGAGCCGGGGCTCTTGGTGGAAGCTCCTTCTATGGGAGCGGCTCTCCAAGCTCCTCCTCGCAGAGCTCATCCCTGTTCTCTCAGGGTTCTGCCCAACCAGGAAGCTCCTCTCTCGGATTCAATGCTAACCCATCATCATCCCTTGGAGCTACACTGGGGGCAACACTTGGAGGTTTTGGAACAGCAGGTGCGTGTATGTGAATGCAGATATACTTGGATAAAGATTTCTTTTGCATGCTTGAGTCATAAAGGACATTGTAGTACAAATGGATCAATTTAGCAATTTCATGGTTCTCAAAAACTCGAATATACTTGTCTGTCCACAGTTGCGAACTCTAGCTCCAGTGGCTCTCGCCGGGACTCTTTGACCGGAAGTTCTGATCTGTACAAGCGCACCCCCAGCAGCCTCACTCCAATTGGCCATGGAGGTTTCTACAACGGACTTGGCTTCAGCTCCTCCCCTGGCCCTGTTGGCATGCCACTTCCCACTCAAGCGCCCTCACATTCTCTAACTCCTCCACCGTCCCTTTCAACCCATGGATCCTCCAGCAGTCTCAATCTTGGTGTGTACCATTAAATGTATATACAGTGCAGATTAATGTATTTTAGATTTCTCTATTTTGTACAGTTTTTTTCAAATCGTACAAATTTGCATGAGTCACGTTCCTAGAGTACCTGCGAATTGTCAATAAAACGCCCATTTTGGATTTTATCCTAAATATGCTATCAAAACACTTTTTTTCTCGTCAAACTCAGCTTAATACGTATCCTGAAGAGAGAAAAAAAAGATTGTAATGGTAAACCCGTATTCTGTACAGTACTGTATTGTTGTCTCCCACAGTGTCCCGATGTTACGGCCATTCATGCAGGCGGGTTTTCCATTGTCGTTTTTTTGTTCAAGTACTGTTGGGTAAATATTAGGGCTGTAGCTATCGAATATTTTAGTAATCGAGTATTCTACCAAAAATGTAATCGATTAATCGAGTAATCGGATAAAATGCACTTTTATTAAACAGCAATGTAAAATATATAAGAGAAACAAAGATTAGAGTTCTTTTTAGAAAAATCTACTTTTATTTTTTAAACATGTTTTTAAGGCGGCTTAAACATATTTTATTTTTCGCGCAGGAAGATGGAAACGTAATTGTAGCGCCAAAACTTGTGATGAATCATGAAGAACCGTACTTCCCGCCACTGCGCGATACCGCGTAGGTGAGATAGGGGTATTAAAGTTGACTGAAATTAATTAAGTGCATTACAGCACCATACATTCTTATTTTAAAGCATTTTCTCGGATGCTAAAAAAAAGGGGGGGAGGTATTTCAAATCACTTTAATGATCAAAAAACTAAGGCAAACATTGAAATAAATAATTATACAGAAACACTAAGTTGTGCAACTAAACTTTCAGAACGAAAAGTTTCAAAATCTACATCTCAGGCATAACATAAGCCTTTACTGACAATTTCTGTTGTTTTCTCTTTCTTGCTGCTTTCTTCTTCTCTTGGCCTCGCTGATAATTTTATCGCTCCCTTCCATTTTGCAGCGCGCAACAGAACGCTCCCTCAAATCAGCGCTAACTGCATCTCCTTCCGCTTTGTAGGTGACGTAAGCGATTCTTCTTTGTTGGTGTTTACTGGCGGCTTGCATCCGGAAGTGCGCCGTGTCAAGCCAAACAAATAATTGCGCAAAAACATAACTCAAGCTTTTAAAATAAATTAAACGACGCTTTGAGGTAGAAGATTTTGCCTCGATAATTTTTTGTAATCGAAGTACTCGATTTACTCGGAATCGTTTCAGCCCTAGTAAATACAGTAACAATCATCCCAAGCCGTGTTTTGAACGTTACTACAGTTGCTTTGTGCTCTCTCAGTACTAGAAATATGTATACGGTATTATATTTTATATAGAAATTTAGCTGAATTTACACCAATTACAAAGTTATATTGGTTCTAATAGATCAGTGTTAAAACGCATGAAAAATTATATATTGCCACAAAAAAAGGCTGTAAACAAAATGTTTGTGGTTTTCCGTGAAATGGCGGGGGTTTCCTCAAACAATTATTCGTTAGGTTCTAAGGAAAAAAAATCTGTGATCGACTGAACTCTATTATTGATAATCTTTGGCCAAAATTGGAAAGAACGTTAGCTGTGGATATACTACTGTTATACTAGCATTTAAAAAAAAAAAAAAAGTTTTTTTTTTTATATATAAAAATTGACATGACACTTAAACATGCTTGAAATTAGAGAAGCGAGAAAGTTGATTTCTTTGAATCACTTGAACACATCTGCAGCTTCCACAGCAAACCCACTATTCGCCAACACTGCTCATGGTTCCTCCTTTCACCGACTTCTTTACTCACTTTTTGTTCAGCCAGTCCGCAGTTTAACTCAAATGTAATGTATGCAAATAAGTTAAACTTTCTTTAAAGCTCTCATCACTAAAGTGAACTTTGGACCGGTTCTTACATGATCCTGCAAAAGTTAGCTTAGCCTTTTGATTCTTTCTGTTGACGTTTGGCTCCGGAGTGGGCTTTCAGTTCAAATTTACGGACCTGGAGTGACCGACTTCTCTTTGAATGGCTCTAAGGGTCATCTTTCTTTGCCCTTGATCCAGACAACCTGCTATTTTGGGGTTTCACTTACCTTGGCGCAGCTTTCCATTTGCAACATCAAGTGGAAAGTGTTTCTAACGAGAATGCTGCCACTGAATAGGGTTTGCCAAATAATTAAGAATAGCTGTTTTACTTCTGATAGGATTGGTTCAAACAGGACTAAGCAGTGCCTTAAGTCATTTTAGGAAATTTCGCTCCACTTTGTCTGTAATGTTTATAAATATTTGTGCTGCTCTTTTTAAAAAAATTTTATCTTCACTTAATATTTTACTATCTGTTCTTTCAGGAGGACTGACCAATGGCAGTGGACGCTTCATTTCCGCCGCCCCTGGAGCTGAGGCAAAGTACCGCAATGCCACTACTGGCTCTTCGCTGTTTAGTCCCAGCAGCCAGCTCTTCCCATCGTCACGCCTCCGTTACAGCATGTCTGATGTGATGCCATCCGGACGCAGCCGCCTGCTCGAGGACTTCCGTAACAACCGTTACCCAAACCTTCAACTGCGTGAGATTGCAGGCCATGTGATGGAGTTCTCTCAGGACCAGCATGGCTCCAGGTGCACATTTCCGTCTCCTTTTCTTGGATAGATTAAACTATGCTTACTTTCTTTTACTAGGCTGCGTTTCCTTTGTGTTGGGATAGAATGCCGCTGCTGTATTTCTGACGTTACTGCTTGTGTACGTTCAGGTTCATTCAGCTGAAGCTGGAAAGAGCAAGTTCTGCAGAGCGTCAGCTGGTCTTCAGCGAGATTCTGCAGGCTGCCTACCAACTCATGGTTGATGTTTTTGGAAATTATGTCATTCAGAAGTTCTTTGAGGTAAGTGATGGTTTCCTTCTGTTCCGAGGCTTAAACGTGTGTTTTGTGGTCTATAATCACGGCGTTAAATTTAATTGCAGGTCTCTGATGTATACGTGACTTTAATTTTAGCAGTCTGCTAGACATTTGTTTAGAGTTTCAGTCACCTGTCTTATAATGGTGTGTTGTGTACAAGAATATCGATACACATTGCTTTGCATTCTGTTGTAATGTTCCACTAAATGTTGAGTGGCTTGTTCACTTGGTTTTGAAGTTTTTCATCTGTGTCGTACACTTGCATTAGTTAATAGTACAATGGCAGTAATTATTGTTGTTATTAAATGAATGTTTTTCTGAATATCAGGGACAAATCCGTTCAAAAGTGCTTATTTCAGCACCGTCTCCAAGTTCGACACATTTTTTTCACCTTGTTTTGACTGTAGACTAAAACATTGACTGGACTTCATTTTTTATTTTTTATTTTCTTTGATTCGTTTTCCCATAATTACAACTTTATTCCAGACATGCAAGTTTGGCGATAAAGTGCATGACTAACTGGCTTCGAAAAGGAAATCGACGACCTGTCTAGCCTTCGTCTGTGCTCCCTATAATCATGGTTTTAATTTTCATGTGCTCAATATTGTATGAGGATAAAAGCTTAAGATGGTTCTTTTTAATTGTTTAATAAAAAATAAATCAGCAATGTAACTTTCAGTGGGACTTGTTTATTGGAATCATATTTTTTTCATTATTGCCTATAGTATACTTTTTTTCATTTAATTGCCTTTTTTTTTTCTTTTTTACACTACATCTGGCATTAAAGAAGGAGAGTTGCACTATTTCTAAAACCAAAGACATGAGGATTTTACCATTTTCATTAAAGAAAAAGAAAAAAAGCATGAGACAGTAGGTTCTAAAAAGTGTTGCTAATGTGACCATACAGCTAATTGTAATTTTTCCCTTGTACAAATGACATTTTTTATGTGTTTGTATAGTTTGGCAGTCTGGATCAGAAGTTGGCTCTCGCCGAGAGGATTCGTGGCCACGTGCTTTCTCTGGCTCTGCAGATGTACGGCTGCAGGGTGATCCAGAAAGCGCTGGAGTTCATCCCCTCCGACCAGCAAGTCATCGTAAGTGCACACTTTTTTATGCCAAATGTCAGCAACTGCACCATCCTTTTTCTTTCTCAGAAAATCTTTCTCAGTAAGGTAAAAACAGACTGTCCTAAGCTTGTGTCGATGTGCGCCGCAGAGCGATATGGTACGGGAGCTGGACGGCCACGTGCTGAAGTGTGTGAAGGATCAGAACGGGAACCATGTCGTACAGAAGTGCATCGAGTGTGTGCAGCCCCATGCTCTCCAGTTCATCATTGATGCTTTCAAGGGACAGGTGGGTCACCATAGCAACTCGCCACAGACTATGGTTAAATGTCAGGTTTACATAAAGCCCCCAGAGGAGTGCGTGTGTGTAAATGGATTTTCCTTTGAAGTTTTAACAGTGATTGAAGTGGCTCTCAAAGATGAAAGCCATTAATGTGTATTTACTGTGCATGTGTTGTGCAGGTGTTTGCTCTGTCCACACACCCCTACGGCTGCAGAGTGATCCAGCGTATTCTGGAGCACTGTCTTCCCGAGCAGACACTGCCAATTCTGGAGGAGCTACACCAACACACTGAGCAACTGGTTCAAGTATGCAAATTAAAAAAAAAAAAAAGTCATCGATGTCCTAGAGTGTAATAATGCTTTTTTTTTTTTTTTTTTTAATGAGTGTAATAAAGCAATCTTTTTTTCAGTACATTTATTTAAATATTAAATGTTCTTACTCGTATCCTGTTTGTGTAGGATCAGTATGGCAACTATGTAATTCAACATGTGCTGGAACATGGCCGTGCAGAAGATAAGAGCAAGATCGTTGCAGAGATCAGAGGAAATGTTTTGGGACTCAGCCAGCACAAATTTGCCAGGTAATTAGCAAACACCAGGACATGCAGCAAGAAGGCCCCCCTCCCCCTCCCTCTCAAGCAGACAGTAACAAAAAAAACTGCTAGTGTGATCTTGGAAATGAGGTCAGTGGGGTTAATGGATGTGAGCTTAGCTTAATTCAGCAGTATGCAGGAACAGCAACAATTTATGAAAAAAAAATAATAATTTTTTTTAGTAATCCTTTGTTTAGTTTTTAAAAAAATTTAGTATTTAACTCTCGTAAGTTTTTATAATATGGTGCATTGAATCCCCTATTATGTGTGATGATAAACTTAATTAATGACATGCTGTCTTGTGACAACAACATGGTGTCGATATGCTTAATGTTAATGATGTCTCTGTTCTCCACTCTCTTTCTAGTAATGTGGTGGAGAAGTGTGTGACACACTCGCTGCGTGCGGAACGGGCCATGCTGATCGATGAAGTGTGCAGTATGGCGGACGGGCCCCACAGTGCCTTATACACCATGATGAAGGACCAGTACGCCAACTACGTCGTGCAAAAAATGATCGACGTCGCTGAGCCGACACAGCGCAAGATAGTCATGCACAAGGTAAAACGGTTTAAACCTAACTGTTGAACTTTCTTTGCATATGCATTTATTTTCATTGTCCTGTATTAACGGTGGATGGTGTTTTTTTGTTTGTTTGTTTGTTTTTGTTTTTTTTTTCTTTTCTAAGATCCGGCCTCATATTGGAACCCTTCGGAAGTACACATATGGGAAGCACATCCTGGCCAAGCTGGAGAAGTATTACATGAAGAACGGAGTAGATCTGGGCCCACTCTGTGCTCCACCCAACGGCATCATGTAAATTTTTCCTCTTGATGCATTGAGGAGAGCTCGTCCACACCCAGCCTCGAGCTGTTGGTCTGGGATCATTTGTAAATCCTTCTCTAGTTTTGCTGAATGCCCTTCTCTCCTTCTCTCCAGGTCCTTGTGAGCTTGTTCTTGTTATCTCTATTCATCTAGTCCCTTTCCCACCACTACTACTAAAAAAAAAAAAAAAAACTTTGTTCCTCTTCTTCTGTTTCTGTATGTACGAGATGACAATATTTGATTTGATCCCAGTTTGAATCATGGAGGCTTCTGCATTTAAACTTTATTGCTACTACACACATTTCTAACACACCTTCATAACACGAACACCTTACATGCTAACACACACTCTATTGCTAACATGGTGCAGACATTTAGCATGGGAGACGTTTTTGGTCTTGCTTCTATAAATATTTAGTGCATACTTGGTGTAGAACTTTGCATATATATAAATATATATATAAAACTTTGTAGTTTTTCTGGTTTTTGATGTCCAATCTGTACCTATAATTACCCTAGTAGTGAATACATACTTCTAATTGTATAATTGTACATTTGTAAACCTTGGCTAATGTAAATGTGGACTCGCTTCTACAGCCCTTTTTGGTATGAGAACGAAAAAAAAAACAAAATGGGGAAAAAAAAGAATCTTGTGCATTTCAGTGTAAATTCTCACCTTTTTGGTTGTTGTTTGAGTTATGAGTTGTTGTATATTGTAAATTGTAATATCAGATTTTTGTTGGTTTTGAAGCCCTTTGGATTAAAATGGCATAGATGTACAAAGAAGACAAACATGGGCACTCTGCTTTTAGCCATTCACCAGCCATTTTTTCACATTTGCTCATCCCCTTTTTTTTAAAGATCTTTTATAGTCCCTCCCTTGCTCTGGGGCAGATAGCAGCGAGCGTGTGTATGTGTGTGATGCGTAGATTGCCCTGGTTGCAAGGTGTGTACAGATTTGCCATTCTTTTGTCTACTTGTAAGTGATTGTAACATTTTGATTTGGAACACTCTGCGGTGTATATTTAAACAGCCTTGTGTATATTTCCTATGATCTCTTTATGCGAGCACACTTGTAACCATAATGTGTATAGTTAACAGATGCTGTGTGTGCTTTCTGCCTGGGCAACTATTTTTTGTAACTCCAGTTGTAGATTGTCTCTAAACGATGTGTGATCTTTATTTTGAAACAAAACATGGATAAAAAGCTCAAAATTTAAAAACAAATGTCCCTGACTCTTCCTTCTATTCTTCTTCTGATTGTTTTTTTTTTGTTGTTGACCGTATAAAGGTTTTTGTGTTTGTTTATGCTGTAATAGTGCAATTATGTTCTTGAGCAGTTTTCCTTTTCTGCAATAGAACACAAGTGCATGGCTTTATTTCATTTGTGAATTGCATATAAAACTAACATTCATGATTAAATTGTACCTTTACATTTGAGTATACCTCTGTCAGTCTGCTTTAACGAAGATTAACAGTGGACCCTGCTCACAACACCAGACACAAGCAGAATAATAATTCACTCATCGATGGTTTGTTGCCTGCTTGTTGTGCAATATTCGCGAAGGCAGATTTAACATTTAAATTATTAGTCTAGTTCACCAAACAGATCGTCAAAGCACTTTGACAACGACGGTAGTTGAAGAGTACGTAATGTTTTACTGAAGGATGTTTAAGTGGATCAATGTGAAGATGCTTTTACATGTTGGAGAGCAAACATTTTGAATTATATTGAACGGGTTTGGTGCCAAAGTAATGAATAAGAAACATAAGCCATATTAAAAGACTAAAACAACAAGGTATCGGGCATTAAAAACTTTTTTTTTTTTTTTTTTTTTAAGTTGTACATCTTAAATGTAGGTTTGACAGACTTGGAGCAAAAAGTCCTCTGTCCCTTAGGCACAATTAACAATTTGGTGAAACCAACCTTGACGGGACAGGATCTAGGATTTCTTTAACTAGGATTTGTTCTAAGACCTGTCTCTACAGTTTGTGACTCAGTATAAGACGCATTTGTGTTATATAGACCGATGTAAGCACTTTTTTTTTGTGGTTGGTTTGGGGTTCTGATATCAAAACAGGATCATCAATATATAGTACAGAGAGCGCACCTTTTGTTTTTTCTGTAGGGTTGAGCCGGTCTTATTTATCCATTCCACACCCAACTTTGCTGTGCGTTTTGCACAAGTTTTTTTCATTTTTTTTTTTATCATCTTGCTTATTTAAGCTTATTCCGAATAATTAGAAATGGTGCTAATTCTTCATTCTTTTATCTACTGGCTGCAAAACCGCTCCAAAGCTTGATGCTACCGCCTCCACCTGAATGGGTTTACAGTTGAATGCATCACATTTGCATTACTAAATATACGTCAACAGTATGTACAGGGTGGGCCATTTATATGGAAACACCTTAATAAAATGGGAATGGTTGGTGATATTAACGTCCTGTTTGTGGCACATCAGTATATGTGAGGGGGCAAACTTCTCAAGGTGGGTGGTGACCATGGTGGCCATTTTGAAGTCGACCATCCTGGATCCAACTTTTGTTTTTTCAATAGAGGAAGAGGGTCATGTGACACATCAAACTTATTGGGAATTTCACAAGAAAAACAATGGTGCGCTTGGTTTTAACGTAACTTTATTCTTTCATGTGTTATTTACAAATTTCTCTTTGTTCACAGCCTTTGACATGTCGAAGAGGTTAACGCGTGATGAGCGGATCGAAATTGTGTTGATATCTGGTGAACGCAGTAACCGGGTCATTGCAGCAGATTTCAATGCTAGACACCCTACGAGACCACCCATCTCCCGCGCTACAGTCAGCAAACTGCTTGCTAAGTTTCGTGAAACTGGTTCAGTGTTGGATTTGCCAAAATGTGGACGCATGAAAACTGCCACTAATGAACAAACATCAGTGGCTGTCCTAGCTTCATTCAGCAAGAGCCCACAGCGTAGCACTCGCCACATGTCCAGCTACTGCAGCGTCTCAACGAGGACGACCCAGATCGGCGCACACAATTTGCAGAATGGGCAAAACAAAAATTGCAACAGGACCCTCAGTTCACGCAGAAGATTTTGTTCAGTGATGAGGCAAACTTTTACGTGAATGGTGAAGTTAACAAACAAAACCACCGCTATTGGTCTGACACTAACCCACATTGGATAGATCCCTCCAAGACTGTTGGAACAAAAAAAAGTGATGGTATGGTGTGGTATATGGGGTACAAAGATAGTGGGGCCATTCTTCATCAATGGAAACCTCAAGGCCACTGGATATTTGAAATTGCTACATGATGATGTGTTTCCCTCTTTATGCACTGAAGCTGGCACGTTCCCTGAGTTTTTCCAGCAAGATGGTGAACCACCACATTATGGGTGTCGGGTCCGAGCATTCCTAGATGAACAGTTTCCTGAAAAGTGGATTGGTCGTCGTGGGCCAGTTGAATGGCTCCCAAGGTCTCCCGATCTGACCCCCTTAGACTTTTATCTTTGGGGTCATCTGAAGGCAATTGTCTATGGTGTGAAGATACGAGATGTGCAGCACCTGAAACTACGGATACTGGAAGCCTGTGCTGGCATTTCTCCTGCGGTGTTGCTATCAGAGTGTGAAGAGTGGGAGAAGAGGGTTGCATTGACAATCCATCACAATGGGCAGCACATCGGACACATTTTATAAGTGGTCAGAAACTTGTAAATAACTCATGAAAGAATAAAGATACGTTAAAACCCAATAAGTTTCATGCGTCACATGACCCTCTTCTTATTGAAAAAACAAAAGCTGGATCCAAGATGGCCGACTTCCAAATGGCCACCATGGTCACCACCCATCTTGACAGGTTTGCCCCCTCGCATGTACTAATGTGCCACAAACAGGACGTTAATATCACCAACCATTCCCGTTTTATTAAGGTGTATCCATAGAAATGGCCCACCCTGTACATTATGTTGTATATATAAACAGTATTTTATATATCTATTTATAGGACAGAAGCCTTTTAGTCCGTGGTGTAAACCTCGCTTTACTGTAGGCCGTCACAGTGGTAATGAGGGTCTCCATTTCAGTCACATCTGATTTGCAGGGGGAAAAATTACAACAAATTGTAGCTGTACTGATTTGAAGGTCGGCTTTTGGTTCAGGGTACACTTTAAGCCGCACTTTTTGTACACTTAATTTATTAAAATGTCTTTTTGTCACCACTGCGCCCCTAGTGGCTAGCAAGAAACCTGCGACTGTACCACGGCTGGCCGACTAGTTTAGCACTTGTGTAAACGTATCTTTTAAATTGTTTACACAGTCATCTTACATTTTGCTTCACTTACATAAATTGTAAGTCATTCTAGAGAAGAGCATGTCCAAAGTGGCTAAACGTAAATGCAAAGCAGATGCTCATGCTTTTAATCTGTAAAGTGGCACTTGCTCTAAACAAGACCCAAATGTGTTCAACAGAAAAAAGTACAGCAAAATGATCATTTATTTACCAAAGGTCAGTGTAATGTAATGAACATCCTTCTTTTTTAGGGTTAGTCGATTGCATAACAGGTCGTTAAGAATCCGGCCAGCTGGAAACCCACAGTATGTGTCATCCACTGAGCACTTAGAAGACGTGCCAAGGCACTGAGTCCCACGAGACCTGTTCTGTCACATGTGTCCTGGGAAAGCTGCTCTTGTTTTTGTTTTTTTTCGCCGTCTGCATGAAGTCACCCTTAAATAAACTTGGAAAGTCTAATGATATATTATCTGGTGCGAACATTGAATTGTTCATTCCTAATTCCTGTTCTGTTTAGTTACTGTATCAGCACTCGATTTAATGTGGAAGCTTTTATCATTGCCAGGAAAATAATGAATGCTTGCTTGCACAACCATTGGAAAAGCACCTTTATCGTGACAATCCAGCTGAAAAAGCTGTATCAAATATGTAATCAAGTAGGAATGTACCTTTTAGGAAAGTATCCATGATATGAAAATAAAGAGGATCCTTACAGGGATCCCTTGGTGGGTTCACTGCCTCATGATGTACAGTACACGTCCCCTCCCTTTAATGAATGTTTGTATCACTTAAACAAATCTCCATGTTTAACATTTTTATTATTAGATACTGCAGTCTCCTGAAAAAAAAAAAAAAAAAACACTCAATTCTGTTCATCAAGCCAATTTTTTTTTTCAGAATAAGAAGCTTTTAATTGTCACATGGATAAGCATCCTGCTCAAGGGCGGTATATAGCCACCGGTATTCACTGCACATTATTAAAAAGGATTAGTAGTGCATTACGGACTTTCAGTATGATTGTATTCCAGCTTGAACATCTAACATCTACAACGTCATTAATAATCATTAATGGTCATTTAGGCGGCTGTGCAAATCCAGTTATTGTCTCTGTGAGCTTTCAAAAATGATCTACATAGAGTGGGGCTGCAATGACAGGCATTGATATTTTGTTAAACATATAGTTCATAGTTCAACATTCTGGCAGGAAGGAATTCAGATTCTTGGGTCTCTGGGCAGCTTCGGGGTCTGGGTTCGATTCCTGCATGGAGCTTTCATGTTCTCCTTGTGCCTGGTGGGTTTCCTCCGGGTACTCCGGTTTCCTCCAACAGTCCAAAGACATACAGGTTAGGCTAATTGGTGTTCCCATATTGCCTGTAGTGTGGTTATGTGTGCCCTACAATGGATTGGCACCCCGTTCAGGGTGTACCCCGCCTCAAGCCCTAATTCTCCTGGAATAGGCTCTGTGACCCTGCTCAGATGATGATGATGGGTCTTTGAGAGTCTTCTTATGATGTAATATTTAATGAAGTAAGGTCACAAAGCCTTTCGAACCGTTCTGGCAATTATCTGTCGACCTCTCTTCTCCATCCTCAGAACGACCACTTACTGGGTTTATTATTTTTTTTTTATTGCACCATGCTAAGTCAACTCTAGAGACTGCTGTGCATGAACCTCTCAGGATCTCTTCATTCATAAAAATACTCAAACCAGACCATCTGGCACCAACAATCATGAGACGCAGAAATCAAATTTTTTCACCGTTCCGCTGGTTGATGTGCACAGTACCTGGAGCAGCTGGCCCGTATCTGACTGGGTTTATGCAACACCACTGCAGCACCAGGACCGGGTGACAACATAATTACATTGAATGAATAGGTGAACACATGTTCCCATTACAGCATTCCGTGAATGAAGATGTAGCGCAAAGCATTAGATAATATTGTTAATAATGATAATCATGACGTAATTATTATAGTTTAGAGTTACAATTTAGGATTTATTTTGTTTCGACATCTTGGTGCCTGGCTGGTAATGCCACTGTGGGCCTGATTGCCTATTCCGAGCCGTGAAAGCGTGGATAATGACACTATCCCAGAGTTACATTTAACCAATCTATCTCATTTCTTCAGCCTTTCACGAGTAGGCTAATAAAAAGCCAAATAAATCCTCTTCATGGTTAGCATTTACGTTGCTATTCGACATAATGCATCAGAACTTAGCATTCAAGTGAGTCATTTTCTTCATTAGGTTTTTCATTAGTTTGTGCTAATGCGGTGACATTTAAAAGATCATCTCTACTTTTTCCTGACTTCTTAGAGATCTGGAAATTCTAGGAAACACGCCTTAGTGCATTATTATTAAGTATTAATATTCAATTATTTGTCAGATCTACCTTACAGCACAGTGATTTATTTTAAAAAGAATAATTCACATATCCCAGGTAGGAAGCTGGGGTCAGAGCACAAGGATACAGCATTAAGGGCGCGGCTCAACAGTGGCATATTGCTGGCGCTAAGAGCTTGAACCCCTGACCTTTAAATTAGTAACCCATATCCTTTATCATGTTATCCACCACATGTCAGGACAAGCACAAAGGCAACCCCCACTATCAGAAATTATTCAGTTGAGTCAAGGGCCTCGCTCAAGGGCCCTACAGGGACAACTTGGACCAATTTGATTAGGACACTTATTCATTTTATCATTTATCCTGTGTAGGCTTGCAGGGGTCTGTAGCCGATCCAAGGAAGTTCCCTGCTGTCCACCCAACCACTTAAAGGGCACAGAGACACACACTCACAAACCCAGTAATACACTATGGACAATTTGGAAACACTATTTAACCTTTAATGCACATCTTTGGACTGTGGAAGGAAACTGCAACAGCTAGTATCCTGTGAGGGGGAAACGAAGCGCCCGGAAGAAACCCACAAAGCACAGATGGATCAAGCACAAAGAGCAGAAACAGAACTGACACCAGAGGAAAGATTAGCCAGTGTTAACCACTGAGCCACTGTGCCTCCTCCGTTCTGACACTGCATTTTAAAATGTCTTCCTTGCTTAGTCAGTGTTGAATAATAAAGCATAATATAAAATGTCTTTTTAGACTTTTTAGTTACCAGACTTTGGAAACCTTTCCATTATATGAATGTCTTCTATAAAAGCTTATGTAGACTAAAAACAAAGATAAAACCGTCTGGTCCCACATTGTTGGCACACATTATTCAGGTATATGTGCAATAATACACAACGTGCAATATTTGGCTATAAAGTGTAACATTTGTCTTGTGTTGAGCAAAATTTTTTGTGTTGTACTTTTGCACTTTTTTTCTTTTTGCTCTATTTAGTGTCTATTTAGTGTCATTTACATTAGAGTGGTTATGAGTTTTTAATGTTTAGGCATCAGCTTGGCATGTCACTGACAGAATGTCATTGTGTCAAACACAATGACAATAAAGTACAGAATCTGTCAATTGTGTGATCCATATAACCTGACCTGAAGGATAAAATCTGAATCCTGTCATTTACATTCAAGATTCTTGTCTGTCAGAGCAGTTCTTATTCATCATAAATTGACGCATGGAGACGTCTCACACACACTCGCCCTCTGTCATCATTCTATCTATTCATAGACTTTCTGTTAACATAATCATTAATGCCGCTAATTAATGTTATGCCTTTTCTTTTAAATCTAACATTCAACATTTTATTTCTCAGTGACACAGTGGTGTAGTAGTTAGCAATGTTTCCTGCACCTCCAGGGTCCGGGTTCGATTCCCGCCTCGGGCCTGTGTGCATGGAGTTTGCATGTTCTCCCACAAACATGATATGTAGTGAAATTCTTATGAGACCTTATGTAAATTTTAACATTTAAAAATATGGGGTACGTGTACAAATTTACTATTTACAATTTACAAAAGTTGCAATAATTTCTTTTTATTATAGAAAAACATAAAGCGTATTAATTAAACGCATACGTTAAAGGTTGAACCATAACAGTAACTTAAAGAAAGGAAAGTGTGAAGATGGATGAGTGAGTGAGTGAATTTACAAAAGTTGCAATAAAAATAAATAATAGAAAAATATGAAATGTATAAAATAAGCGCATACGTTAAACATTGAACTGTAGCGTCAAAGTAACACAAAAAAATTAATTAGTTAAAAAATTCAATTAATACATTTTTATTACGATAGGCCCCAAACGTGGTGTAGACGAGGGGTGAGTGAATTTTGTATATATATATATATATATATATATATATATATATATATATATATTATTAATCATAAATATAATAATTAATTACGCCTCCACAACAAAGTCAGATACTGAAGTGTGGATATTTGGTCTCCACCAAGATCTACATACACACACACACACACACACACTCGTGCTGTGATAGAGGGCAGGATGAGCGGAGAATCCCGGTCTCTCCACCTCCCCGGTTGTAACAGATTGCCGGGGCGGGCTGCAGGGGGCGCTCTAACCATCATTAGGAGAACCCACCCGGCCCGGCGCACAGCCTCTTGAGAGGAGAGAGAGAGAGAGAGAGAGGGCTGGATCTGGCTAATTGTGAGTCCAACAGGACCCGAGCTCCAAAACTCAATGAGAGACCGACAGGCCGTGCGTCACCGCTCCTCTCGCCGTCTTCGTGTTGCTTTAGCGGGGATTAGATTCAGCACGATCCCGGACCGGACCGGACAGGGCAGCACGGATGTCCCGACTGAACTCGGATCCTGAAAACTGACCAGATTTGAGTGATTTTTATTTTTGGTTTATTATTTTTGGAGGAGACGAAGCGGGGGCGCGCGGGCTCTCCGGTGATCGGTGTTCCTGCTGCCATGAAGCTGCCGGGCTGGATGGCGGTGGCGCTGCTGCTCGCGCACTCAGTGTCGGTAAGCCCAGCAGGCGCGTGCTCTCTCTCTCCCTCTCTCTCTCTCGCTATTGTTATCCGCAGACAAACGTGGCCGCGCGAGACCTCTGTTTCAGCACCTGTACGTGTTCGTGTGCGTTTGTGTGTGTGTGTATGTGTGAGCGCGCGCGCAGTGTGTGTGTGTGTATGATTTTTATCAGCGTGGTGCTCAGTTGTAAATCTCGGGTTTTTTTTTTTTTTTTGGTTCACCGCATACACACCACGGCGCGCGCACGAGGGCTCCGTGGAGACGTCACCTGCGGGGTTCCGTTACCACCAACGTGTGGCTTTGAGACTGGCCTGGTGGGCATTATAGGTCAGGGACATGTATACACACACACATATACAACTGGCCCGCGCCCCCTCCTCATGTCTAGTCCGTGTGTGTGTGTGTGTTAATGCGTAGTAGCTTCTGTGCATGTGCGTGTGTGCGCGCGCGCTGGTGCGTGCTGATGGGATAGGCCATAATTAGCACGTCTCATCTAATTACGCCCGTTTGGCCTGGTCGGATAAAAGGAGGTCGTGGCGCCCCTGTGGTTGTGGGATTCAGGGTTTATTAGCCCGAGGGAGGGGGGTGGAGGGTGGGGTAGGTGCAATAGATAGATAGCCAAGGCGGTGGGGTGCAGCGGAACGGCTGCGGGCTAGCGCGAGGGAGGATGACGTCATTGGGACTCGCAGGAGCTGAGAGGAACTGACCATATATTGTACGTGGGCTCCATCCGGAACCGCACTAAACTGCTAGGGTGTAAACATGTGGGCTTCAAGATATTGAGTTACCTGTGGAACGCACTGCTCTCTCTCTGTGTGTGTGTGTGTGCGTGTGATGTCTGAGATGGGCAGGGCAAACACTTCCCCACTGCATGCAATGCACAATGCATGCAATTATGTAATTCCAGCTAAATAAACAATAGTGTAGGACGGGAAATGCTGTCTGCTTTCTAACAGTAGACGTCTGATTAAAGCAACCTTTAGTTACATACTGTATTAGTTTTACAGATCAGTTACAAGCGTATTTATGTTGACTTTCAAGCAAAAACAAACCACGAATGAAGAAGAGCGGTGGGACCTTGTTCAGTTCAGTACATTTTTATATTTTGGCTTAAAAATAATAGCATGTGAAGGTTGAATCTCAACATGAACCTTGGTAACACTTTATTCAGGTTGCGAATTGTGAGATGCGTGAGGATTTCCTGAGATCTGCATAGAAAGAAAGAGGGAAAGAATGGACTTTTTAGGTTTCTGTGGATATTTAAAAAAAAAATAGGACGCATTAAGCACTGTGTTTTCATGCTGGATGAAAATGATAGTTTTACGTTGAAAAAGCAGCGAGTGGTCGTAATGGAAAATCTCATAATGCTTTAGGCTTTAGAAATACACCAAAATCGGGATGCACAAAGAATCATTTTGTAATTTTATAAGTCTTATAGATAATCTTTCTCATTAACTAGGCACATTTTTTCTTCTTCTTTTTTTTCCCCCTCCTATCTTACCACTCGGAAAGGGAACTTCTGACCCTTGTCCAGAGTAAAGATTTTAGCAGTCAGATGTTGAGGCCTCTTTAAAAGAAGTTTGCTGGTGCAATATCTTATACAGTCCTTTCTGCCAACACCAGGGTTTAATTTAGATCTTGAAATAGCGTATGTACTTATCGTACATACCCTCTTCCTTTTTGTCTGTGCTATCTGTATGTGTGTGTGTGTGTGTGTGTGTGTGTGTGTGTGTGTGTGTGTGGTTGCGTGCTTAAATTCATGTTGGTCGATACTGAATCAGTGTTTTGTGCTGCAGATGACAAAGACAACCATAGAGGGACAGGAGGAGGAGAGAGAGAAAATGGGGAAATGGGAGAGAGGAATGTGTGAAGCAGAGAATTTCTAGCCCTGACTTTTTTTTTTTTTTTTTTCAGACCACACAGACACAATCATGTCCTACAATAATAATAAATAATGTAATAAAATAATGAGAGACATGCTGCACTGTATCGGCATCATTATAGTCATTTTATATTTGTGCATTCATATCGAGTAAGTGGGATTTGTAATAACAATCAGGTAGAAATGATTATGTAAAAATTACACAATTTGTTTGCTTGCAGTGGTTAGCTTTGGAAAGCATCTTTTCTAATCAGGATTATACTTCAGAAAAGTGTAATGCAAAATACAAATGCATAAGGTGGATCAAGTCTCTCTTGGATGTTTTTAAAAAAAAATTTTTTAGGTTTGGTAATTGCTTTATTATCACTTATATTAAGAGAGCGGTGCATTGTGCTTGCTTAGTAGCCAAGCTGGGAAACTCTAGGCATCCCACGATTTGATTACATTTTTATGCAAGGTGCCATGATGTGATTTATAAAATGATTCTTAATGCATCCTGGTGCATCTTGATCTTTTATTTCGCCATCCTGCTTTATGATTTCGTCCATTATGACCACATGCTGCGTTTGAAATATAATACTATCGTTTTCCTCTATTAAGAAAAGAATTCTAGGCTTCCTGTATTCTATATAGCTTTTTAAAATCCCAGTAAAAGGTGTATCTACGAGTTTCTGTTAAAAGCATGACGAAACGCTTGTGAATCAATCTAGATGACTAGACATTTGAACTACATGCTGTATATGTGGTTCAATCCGAAAAATAAGTCGCACGTTACCAGCGCATATATCTGGGAAAGAGCTGTTCATTTAGAGGTGTCGGGGCAGTTAGCTCAGTGGTGTCACTGCCGCCGTAAGCATCGCACTGACTCACCACCTCCTCTTCCTCCTCTGTACCTCCACCCACCGCTCTGCACTTCTCTGCCGCTGAGGCAGGCCCCAAGGTGATGGATGCTAGCAGGTGAAATCTGGGTCACAACATCAATCCTCCGAGGCTTTATCTTTTACACAAATAGAACCTTTGATTCTGGTCTGTGTCAGAACGGGCTTGTGAATCACACGGCTAATTATGATCAAATCTTTGGTTGTTTTCATCTACACCTTGTTTTTCAATACACTGAAAGCAGTAATTATACGTTTAGATTTATTTATTTGGCAGGCGCTTTTATCCAAAGCGATTTTACAAGTGAGGTAGAACCCGATCCAAATATAATCCAATTATAGAGAAAATGGAAAGAGGGAAAGAGATCGGGGGACGCAGAGAGAGGAGGAGAGACAGAGAGAGAGAGAGACAGTGAGGGTGGATGGAGGGAGAAGTGCAATGCTGCTTGCTCTTTCCCAGGAGACTCGGCTCTCTACCTGCTCACTACAGTCACCATGACAACCACTGAGCACAGTACAGTCACAGCTTTACACTATTCCTCTCTCTCTCTCTCTCGTGTGTGTGCATGCACGTTAATTCAGATGATGCCCATTCTGATTGGGGGAGGGGAAATCCTCCCCATCTGTACCTGACAGACATACACACACACTCACACACACACACACACACACACACATAAGGGGAGGGAGGACTGGAGGAGAGGCGGATGTAAACGATAGTCTGTCTGCGTGGGTGTATGTGTGTTTAAACATCTCTGAGAGTCTCCACAGATAACACTCCGCTCCGTTTCAGATGTGGTTTTGTTAATGACGTGTCCCTGAAAAGCTGCGGTGTGAGATGGTAGTCGTTCCCTCCTGAATTGCCCATGTGGCCCAAAATTCGGTGCATTCGTGAGCGCGTTTGCTGAGCTATAATAAGACTCCAAATTAGAGGGCATAGGTGGGAGCGGCTCCAAAGCCACAATGAATTTCAAACCTTACATCAATATGCTGTTTAAATATGAATACGTCTCGCTCGGCCAATATGCCACTCCTTGCACAGAAAGAGAAGGGGAGACTGTATATCTCTCTGTGTGTGTGTGTGTGTGTGTGTGTGTGTGTGTGTGTGTGTGTGTGTGTGTGTGTGTGAAATTCACACTGCGAATGTGTGTCTGTTTGTTCTGCAGATATTCTCATGGTCTCTGGCTGAGAGCGGGGCGGAGCAAGCGTTGCATTTCCGTGGAGATATAGGACTGGCTCGTATAATTGGTTTAACAAGAGGTCGGGGCGTGGCAGTGCACTCTGGGGAAAATTGCGGTACAGTTAACTTTCCGGTGGCAGGGTGGGGCACAGTGAGTGTTTGGGAACCGTTTCAGACAACACAGTATCCCAGTGGGGGAGATGTAATCATTCTGAGCCAACGCAGGATAAAAATCTGGTCCGAGGCTTCAGAGGAAAATGAATCTGCATGTGCATTTCAGCTGAATTTAGGTAGAGTCATAAATGCGCAAATACAAGGGTCATAGGCCAAAAAGACAAGTTATTCACAATTCATTGAATAATAGAAATGTCTAAATGAATGGACATGCACGTATGCAAGTTGGCTTATTAAAGTAATAAGAAATCGTTTTACATATGAACAGCCAACACATGGTATCGGTGCTAAAGAGTGTCTCACCTAGGTGAAAAAGTGACTTTTTTCAAATAGCATCACATAACACCGCTTTTCATAATCTCCCGATACATGCTTCGTATTTTTGTAAATATGCATACACGTTTACATTTTTATCAGATAAAAAGAAACACATTTGCTAAATACAATTTCACGCCCTTTGATGTACAGTAGTGTCCGGAACGTTTGTCTGTAAAACTCAAATCTTTCATTGATGTTAAGGTGAAATTTGGCCAATTTACGGTAGAAAAGACATAAACCTGAAAAAGTGTATTATTCTAAACTGCCACATGGTTAAGATATTGCAACATGAATTTGACATGGTTACGGACACTACTGATTTGTTTGAGGGGAAAAAAAATCTTTCATTTTGCATGTAATGCTTTCATTTGAGCAAAAGCTTTCACAGGTCATACTGTACGCTTCTAGACTCTTACACCAATTTAAGTAGCAATACTCATCATTTTTTAATGAAATTTATTTAGATTTCTTTATTATCGTTTGAAGTGAGACAGCTGTTATGGCGTGCGTATAAAATCATCGCTCCAAAACTGGAGAGCTGAAGCAAGATCCATCGCTTCCATGTTGCATAAACTTCAGAAGTAGCTTCTTTGGTGCACGCTTTTTCTTTTGTTATGTGTATAACATAGAAAAAGAATAAAATGAGCATCAGCCTACTGAAAAAATATGAAGGTACAGTATTCGAATGATGAATATTTTTTCAAACCTAGGAAGAATGAACTTGATTCCATTTATTTAACAATAATCCATTATCAATCTAACTTATAGCGCGTTGATCAACAACGATAAACCTTGTATATAACAGAATGCAAATACTGCTCACCACATAAAGACGATATGAATTTCAGAGTTTCTTGTTGGTTTACATAAAATCATCGCCATGAATCCACTTACTTTCAGTATAAGAATGTGTCCGTAAAGCCCTATGTTTACTTTAAATTGGTTGTTAGATGCGAGACGACACCTCTGAAGAAACCGAGTACATGTTACATACTTATAATAATAATAATAAAAGCCCGAAAAGATTAGAAGCAAGGTCACCTGGTATATACGGACTGGGAGGGCTCTCGGGGACCCCTGGTTTTTTAAAGATAAGAAGACATCAATATAAAGTTTTATTGTCGGTATCCACAGCAGATCATTTGCTGTTGATCAATGTCTTGAGGGAGGTTTTGGATTGTTGTGCCACCAGGTACAGCAGATGTACAGCAATGATTTGACATGGAACGATGTTAAGTGAAGAAGTGATGCTGAGGCTGATTTGTTTTTGTAACAGATTTATGTAGTAAAATGTGCTAGATGTTAATACAGAGACAAGCACTAGCCTGGTCTGCATTTGGGCTGATTCTGGGATTATACAGTGTAAAGCAATGTGAACGAGGTGGAATTATTATGATTACTATGAAGGAATGATTATTTCCCCTACAAATGCCCTTGGAGGAGAAACGTACTGTGGATCTAAAAGTAGATTGACTGAAGACGCATTTTCTAATTTGAATACAAATGACTCTGAAGCACAGATGATAGACTGCGCAAGTATTTTTACTGTGTTATATATATTTTTTTCGCACTCCCATCTAATATCACAACCAGCCAACGGCGATTACGAGGTTAGTTGTGAGGATGTGAACGGCGTCTAAATATCTTTTGAGACGCACGTGCTGGTTGAGTAAAATAATATGGCTTTTTTATTTTGCTGAGACCGAAAACCTTGCTAGTATGCTGAGTTAATACTATCTCCATCTACAGGACGAGCTTCTGGTTGTCATGGTGACATTTATGGTTGCATATAAGTGCAAACTCAGGCATAAATAAATATTTCAGTGTGTGTGTGTGTGTGTATATGTATGTATGTGTGTATATGTATGTGTGTGTGTGTGTGTATATATATATATATATATATATATATATATATACACTGAAACATTTATTTATTTATGCCTGAGTTTAATGCAACCATAAATGTCACCACCTTTTATATATATATATATATATATATATATATATATATATATATATATATATATATATATATATATATATATATATAGTGTGTGTATACATATAGTGTATATATAGTGTACAGATATACACACAGTGTATGTATATGTGTGTGTATATATGTATACACACACTATATATACACTATATATATATATATATATATATATATATATATATATATATATAGCTGTGTGTGTGTGTAATGTATGTGTATATGTATATGTATGAATAGATGTTCAACTGACTGCCTGGTTATGGGTGTATAAACAGTTCACAATAACCAGTAAGATTTATGAAAATCTGCTTCTAAACACCGCCCTTGAAACAAAGCAGATTTACACAAATCCATGTCTAGACCTTTAATGAGCAAAACAAAGGTGAGAGTGCAAAGGAGATTAGAGATTTCCCCCGAGATGGCATACGGAAGAAATATTGAAGCAGGAGCTGTGAATGAAAAGTTTTCCATGTGATGGATTACAGTATAACGAGAAGAAGATAAATGTATTATGAACTTTTGTACGTGTGTGTGTGTGAGAGAGAGAGAGAGAGATGCAAGAATCCAAGTGTGGGTGCTCTTATCTCTGTCTCTATCTCTCTCTTTATGAGATCATAAGCAGAGTTAGGGGTCCTTAAGGCCTGTAATCCTGAATCTAGAAAGCAAATGGTGACGGTTGCAACTGAGCTCTTTCAAACAAAAGTGGGATACAGGATACATTTTTTTTTTTTTTTTTCACGAAGATATCTTCCTTAATCCTTGTGCTGTTTGATATTCTGTTCACACCTGACCAGATCTAGTAAGTTCCTGGGAATCGTGCTAGGCCTTGTCCAGGTTAGTTGCTGGATCTTTTTGGGGTTTTGTTCAAGACAGAATGAAATCCCCCATATGATTAGATCCCCGGTGAGATTGCATAACCCAGGCTACTGGAAACGTTTAGTATTCAGTTCTGTAAAAAGTTATTTTGGATCTTTTGGAAGCATGGCCAAGAGCTGCAGTTGAGATCCGTCTTTATGGCTAAACACATGCACCATATTAGGAAGAAGAAAAGTCTTTATTTTCCTGCATGATTGCACGTCTGACCGACATCTCGGCTGCCTGGTAGAGGGTTCGTACCAACTCGGCTTCTCGTCGGAGACGAAACAAAACATGCTTTTCTCTCAAAATGCAAATGCGCACACAAATCACATGTTCCACAACGGCAAATTGTTTTGCAATAAGGATCTTTCTGCTTTGTCGGATTGCAGGGTTTCACAGCATAATGTCGACGTTTGCACTTTTCCCTGTTACTTCTCTCCTCTCTCTTCCTCTGTGTAATGTGGAGTTTCACTTTAGCTGCAGGTTTATCACGCTGAAGGAAATTCTGTGAAAATTCAAAGCTGAGATATATTTTTTTTGGAGTGAGATTGGGAGCACCATATGCATATGTGCAAAGGGATTTGGCATCTTTGCAAATGAAAGGTAACCCTGCCTAACACATTCTGGCAAGGAGCTTGAAAATGTAACAGATCAAATCGGCGGCCTGTAAATGTAAATGTGCTGCACTTCTCTATGTGCGAGTGATGAGTTTTATCAGGTATGTTTTGCTGTTGAAAGTTTGACGTGTATATCGTCTACCCGATTTAAAAAAAAATTGGGCTAAAGGTTGGCTTTCGAAAAGCATATTTGTAGCGGCTGTACAGTACGTGCCCTACATGTGAACATTCGAGTTACGAACTTTGAACGTATACATCAGGGGTGGCCAAGTTCGGTCCTAGAGAGCCGCAATCCTGCAGAGTTCAGCTCCAGCCCTGAAAAAAAAACTCTCCTGCCAGTAGCCTTAGTAGTCCTCAAGACCTTGATTAGCTTGTTCAGCTGTGTTTGATTAGGGTTGGAGCTGAACTCTGCAGGATTGCGGCTCTCTAGGACCGAACTTGGCCACCCCTGGTATACATGTTCAGTCGTGGAATCTTTGTCATGTGCGTGCAGCGTGCATTTCAAGATGTCCGGAAGCGGGACATCTTGTATCCCTGTATCTGGACCATGTCAGTTGGACTTAAGAACGAATTGGACTTAGAAACGAGCTCTCAGAATGAAATTCGTTCGTAAGTTGGGGACTTGAATATGGCCGATTATTAGACAAAGGGCACGCAGGACAGATTGCATTGCATTTTTGTTCATTCATTCATCCATTATCTATTTTTATTATCCTTTGTAGGGTCAGTGGGATTGTATGGAGCCCATTCAGTGCACCTAGAATAAACAAATTCCTTACAAATATACAATAGAATTCTGCATCTTCTGCAAATACTCATGTTTTGGAAGAGTATCGCTTCTTGTTCTTCTTTCTTGATGGGCGACTGGGGAATTAACCCACCTCCTGAAGCAGAGTGTGGAACGGAAGAAAGGTCATTGCTTTGTTCGGGACATTACATTTTAAACGGTCAAAGCCGTCAAACAAAAAAACCCCAAACAAATCTACACAACATTTTAATGTTTCTTGAATGAATATTTCTAGTGTTTTTTTAATCTGCTTCAGTATAGCTGCTTGAAATAAATCAGACAAAGTGCTATTGAATCGATTTGAATGGAAAACTGCAAAGCCTAAAAATCAGATTCGACAGTCTGGCTGTGATTCACAGCTCTAGTGCCAGCCCATCACAGCACAGGGCACACGCGCACACCCACTCACACACCCAATCATACACTATGAACGATTTGGAAACACCAGTACCAGCCTACAGTCTTTTGGGCTTTGTGTTTTTATTTATTTATTTATTTATTTAAAAATAAATAAAAAATTTTTTTCCAGATGATGAAGCATACTGTCTTAACACTACTACATACTACTGCGCAACATTTGTCACACAGGGGACAGGGGAGGCTTCAAGAGGTTTGATGTCACCAGCGAAAACTCTTGCTGCATTATATATTTTAGCAGATTAAAGACCATTAACCCCTAAATTCCCAGGTTATTGTTTTTTTTTATATACAGTATATGCACATTATAAACATCGGAAAGGAGGGATAAATATATTTATCTATTAAACACTATGAATTATTTAGTAACTAGTGGTTAAATAATATAAAAGGGATATAAAAAGGCATGGGCCTGATGATGGGAGACACGGGAGATTAGTAATAATTTGGTGAT
Organism: Clarias magur; assembly: GCA_013621035.1. Taxonomy (NCBI): domain Eukaryota; kingdom Metazoa; phylum Chordata; class Actinopteri; order Siluriformes; family Clariidae; genus Clarias; species Clarias magur. The sequence goes on from QNUK01000012.1 coordinate 3,183,965, forward strand.
GTCCACTGGACATTCTGGTTTCCTCCCACCTCCTAAAACTTGTCAGTTGGTGAATTGTTTAGACTAAAATGCCACTAGATGAGAAATAGGGTATGTGTGTGTGTGTGTGTGTGTGTGTGAGAGAGAGATAAGGTACATCATTTAAATCTTAAATTAAGAGTAAAGGATTGGTTATGAACTGTATTTTAAATTTAATCCCATTATTTTTGAAATTCTAATACAGTGGTTTGATTCTATTGATTAGAAAGCTGTAGATATGAAGGTTTGAGACGCATCTTGTCGTTACTGTTTGAAACTACACGACCCACAGGGTTGGCAGCAAGAACCGTTTTTAATGCGTCAATGAATGTGGAGACTGGCTGGCTACTTTTCACACCATAACAAATGTTCATTTGAATTCTGGCTCATCCGATTTGACAGTACATTCAATTCCGACGGGACAAATCATTAGAGAACTGACAGCTGCTATCGCTATAGCTACAGTATATAGAACTGATTGAACAACAAAAAAAAAAATCTAAATATGATGTGTATTTACATGCGATGTATCTCTATTGCGCGCGCACACACACACACACACACACACACACACACACACACACACACACAACCTTGTATTCTGTGTTGTACATGCTAATATACATATGGTGTACTGTATATATTACGGTGTATACAGAAGCAGATTTTAGTTCATTTGAGATGTGAACTATTTCGAATCCTCCAGTTGTCTACATCTTCTATTCTCATACGGTGATAGCCATTGTAGGGGGCGGAGCTTAAAATGCCACCTTATTGTACAGCAACAGAAAACCAATATGCTACAATGTAGTTTTTGTTTCCTACTTTTTAAATGAGTTTATAGCCGTTTCGGCGTTAGATCAGTTAATATAATATAGCATACGTCTTTTATTCGTCAGCAAGGTAGCGGATCTTGCATCATCCTTTTCCTCCGAGAGCGCTCTGTATTGGTTTTCCAAGCACGGTATGTCGTGGATAGAGTGTGGCCCAGCTGGGACTGGAGACTAAACCTCATAAGGGTACATTGCTCCTACACTTTACCTTGGAGCTCCCCTGGAGGAATAATTCATTTCGCTCTTCTATTACATTTTGAAAATTGCGTATCTGACGAGTTGCCGCCAGACAGTTGTTGTGCTGTTCGGAAGATTGGTTTAGAGATGCTTATATTTAAATGAACACCGGGATGAGACGAGCTAAAGTATGCCCTGGAGAGCATTACTGCACAGTCGGTTGATTATGCAGTTATCTGAATGCTTGAAGTAAAAATCAAGTGAAACGGTTGTTGCTGCTGCTGTGACGGTTGCCGAGCACCGCATGTAAGCCAGGTCAAGTCATTTTACGCCGAGTTACAAAGGCCGTGTATATGTATTTTTTTTTTTTTTAATGATTTGATTATGATTGTAATTTGTTTCGATTGTAACTGCTGTGTTTTATCTCATCGTGGAACGAGGACGCATGCAGGCTTTTCTACGGCGGCCGAGAAGTGCAAAAGAAAATAACAAAACCAAAATCAAAATAACAAATTTAAAAACAATATAAAAAAATCAAAAACAATACAACAGCAAAACCAAAAACAATACAACAAATCAGAAAACACAACGACATATCCAGAAACAAAATACCAAATGAGCAAACACAACGACAATTCAGTCAAACCGGAAGAGTTGGGTATAGTTTGCAAATGAAATTCTTATCGCTGATTGGAAGAGACATCTGTCACTCAAAACATACAAGAAGTACTGTCAGGTGAAGTCAGTGTTTTTAAAAACACATTTAACACAATTTAAATTAAGTTGGACAACTTAGTTGACCAACGTGCTGTACAATCCTAAAATACTAAAAATAATCCTCTAAATGTCCGTGAGACTGCAGTACTTCCTGTATATTTTGAGTGACAGATGTTTCGTCCAATCAGCGGCGAGAATCAAAATGCTTACATGTGGTTTGCGAATTAAATTCCTACCGCTAATCTTGAGTGGCAGATGTCTCGTCCAATCAGTGGTAAGAATGTCATTCGCAAGCCACACCTACTTTTTTAAACCTGTTTTTTTTTTCTTATGCTGATTGGACGAGACATCTGACACTCAAAATATACAGGAAGTACTGCAGCCTCATGGACATTTAGATGTATTTTCCTGTAAAGATTCATTTCAGTATTTTAAGATTTTACTTTGGTCAACTAAGTTGTGTTAAATGTGCTTTTAAAATAAGTTTGACTTCACTTGATGTTACTGCTTGTATGTTTTGAGTGACAGATGTCTCTTCCAATCAGCGCTAAGAATTTAATTCGAGAAACATACCTACCTCTTCCGGTTTGACTGAATTTTCATTGTGTTTTCTGATTTGGTTTATTGTTTCTGGTTTTGTTATTTTGTTTTTGAATTTGTTATTTTGTTTTGGCTTTTGTTATTTTGTTTTTTAATTTATTTTGTTTTGGGTTTTGTTATTTTTGTTTTGGGTTTTGTTATTTTGTTTTGGGTTTTGTTATTTTGCTTTTGAATTTATTTTGTTTTGGCTTTTGTTATTTTGTTTTGGCTTTTGTTATTTTGTTTTTTAATTTATTTTGTTTTGGGTTTTGTTATTTTTGTTTTGGGTTTTGTTATTTTTGTTTTGGGTTTTGTTATTTTGTTTTGGGTTTTGTTATTTTGCTTTTGAATTTATTTTGTTTTGGGTTTTGTTATTTTGTTTTGTTATTTTGTTTTGGGTTTTGTTATTTTGCTTTTGAATTTATTTTGTTTTGGGTTTTGTTATTTTGTTTTGGGTTTTGTTATTTTGTTTTGGGTTTTGTTATTTTGTTTTCTATTTTGTTATTTTATCTGTTTTGCACTTCTCGGCCACCATACTTTTCAGTAAAGACATTCATATCGAAAACAAAAAGCCGATGAAGGTGTTGTAAGAATCTTCCATGTGGGCTGCTACCTTGGCTCCGGCTTACAGTACGAACAATGGAACATAGTCCTTGAAGCAATAATCAGCATCCTGAATATTTTCATTGAATAGAATCTACACACCGCTGTTTGATGTCGTCCTGCTTTTTGCTTTGATCATCATGGCACAATATAATACATGTAAATATTCTTAGTGTTTAAGTATATGACTTTTTTTCCCCCCTTTTTTTGGACATATATACGTAATGCCAGCTTTTGTTTGCTTCTGTCTGTCTTTTTGTTTGTCTGAATGAATGCAGATGTAATTATGCTGCGCTTGGATACTCATGCGAAATGGAATATAAATCGGTGTGAATAAGCAGATGTGGCTCTGTCAGCAGTCGCGTCGCATCTGCCGAATGTGTCTGTACGGATAAAGGCATGGTGTATGCGATATACTGTATGTTTAAAGTTCTTAACGCTACCTGAGCATCGGTATCATAATCTTTAAACTGTCCGAATCTCAAAACTGACTGAGAGTTGATAGAAAAAGATGATAGAAAAAAAATTATATTAATGTTTCCAAGCTACAAATTGAAATCATGAACGTTTTTGTCAGGTTGTCATTTGCTATGAAATCCTCTATTCTATTCCTTCTCACATCCTCAGATCGACCAAGTACAAGATGCTCTTAGCTCGGGTGATAAGATGTCCTGATGGACTGGAGACAAAAAAAAGAAAGGCCTGCCAATTATTTTTTGACATATTGGATTGCCTTTGTCGGGCCTTCAGAAGTCTCAGGTGTGGACGGTGATGTGACGGGAAATGACAGCGCGAGATCCCGAGCTGTCACTCAGACTAGGATCCTCGAAATGGAATGATTAGTCTGACCAATGATAGCCTGTCATTTACATTTACATTCATTCATCTGCCTTACATAGTCATGCCAAGGGACGTTGCATAAGAAAAAAAAAAAGTGTGGCAGAAAACAGCGCAAGTATAAACCTGTAGTTGTCAAGTTCATCTTTGCCGTGTACAGCATGTCTCATTAGCACGGGCAGGGATTTATAGTTTGCACCCGAACTGAAAAAAACAAAAAAAACATGGGGAACGCACTTGTAAGAGAAATCTAAGGGCAGTTATTAAAAGCCCTTAATAAAACGTGTCAAAGTGTTAATTTATGTTAATTTAAAACTGCAGCGCTTACACTTTGATAACGAAGGTCTAGGATGAGACGGGCATGAAAGAAAGCTGTAAGTTTTATTCAATTAATTCCGTCACCCTGTAACAACAATGGTGGCCTCAAGGATCCGGGTTCGATTCCCTCCTCGGGGTCTGTGTGCATGGAGTTTGCATGTTGCAGTTGGCTTTATGAAAAGTGTCCAAAAAATAACCGCCAGCCTCAACAGCTGCTCTCGGACGTCTATTACAACTGAGTTTTTAATGATTTTTTTTCCCTCCTTACACAGAAATTGATTTCTTTCAGTGTCACACACACACACACACACACACACACACACTACGACAAGATAATACAAGCTGGAAAAGCAAAGCATTAATCTTACAAAGGAGCTAAAAACCCAGTCGAGTCTGAGTCATCTGAGAAACAAAACGCTTGTCGGAAGAGCGATATAATTCAGACATGTTAATGAAATCTAATTCGAGCAGGTTGTTGGAATTTTCAGTCGCGCACCAGAATATGTCTGTAGCAAAATATGCGCATGATGTACTGTGCTGTATATGTGCGCGCAGGAACGCGAAGCGGGGCAAGTGTGTGCGCGTGAGTGAGACACGAAAGGGAAGAACAGAGGCAGACAGGTAATCGATCTCTGCCAGTCTTATTTCCTCTCCTCTACTAAATCAGAATTTGTTCACTTAACATATCGTGTATGGAAAGTAATATCGACCGATCTGTGAAAGCTGAGACACACACTCGCGCGCGCGCACACACACACAAACGCACATCCTCCTATGCAGTCATGCCGGTAATGGAGATTACGCTGTGACTAACTCAAAGAGTGTAGAGATGAAAGATTGAAAACAGAATCACCTGCTATATGCAGGGCCAAGTGGAAGACAGACATGGAGACGGTGAGCCAGGGAAAGATTTTAAAGTGTAGTTATTAAAGTGCTTAGAATAGCCGAGCATGGACTGGAGAGACAGAGAGAGAGAGAGAGACCAGGACACTGGACATATCCAAGCCTGTGAAGTGTATATACGCACACACAGGAAGAATAATCTTAGAAGCAGGCACGGAAATCATTACACACTTTTTTCTCTCTGTTATTGGGATATTTTAAAAGAACTTGAGCTGTCATTTCGTTTTTGTTTTTTAATCAAATTTAATTGTCGTTTTCAACATCCTGGGCCCGGAATCCATGTGAAAACCTGCTGTCTTTTATTTATTACCCAGCGAGAACCCCCCAAAAGACTTCCAATTTACTGTATTGACTCACTACACAGCAGATCGCTCTGTATGCCCAGGAAAATGCCAGCTGAGCCCTAGCCAGGGATAAAGGATTGACACAAATAAGGCCGTGCTCAGACCTGCTGTTTAACTGGAGACAAATGAAAGACGTGTGAAGCCGCTAGATGCAAACCGCTATCCGTCTCAGCTGTCTTCCCGTGATCGGATCCCTCGAAACGGACATCCGTTTTAACTAAGGATGCGCTGACGAACAGGGAGTCGGATGGGACGGAGAGGATCCCTAAAAGCCGATGAGATTTGATCTAGCATTTACGGCTTTGTACGTCTGATTGACGTTTACTCTTTGAAAAAAAAAAAATCCGTCTGAACCGATGTTCTAGTTGACGCAAGGAATGTCACACATCATCACCATGTCGGACTCGTATCTAACTAAAAGCACCTTTCAGAAAAATCAATGTTCCAATTCCTTCTGCATCGAGTCGAAAAACTAGAAGATGCAAATAATATGCAATATGCAAGATGATGCAAATTAGAGTCAGACTCGCTCTGACAGACGTGTTTGTTAGCTATGATGCGGTTGAACATTTTGCTGCTAATCCACATGATCTAAGAGAGCTGAATTCCGCTCATGTGCGACCCGTTTAGGAACAAATCCGACTTTCATCGGCAGGCTGACGCACAGACGCGCACGTGACCCGACGACGGCAGAACCGGTTTCGGATGATTTGTCGAGTGCGTTTCTTTCATTTCGAGTGAGTGACGGTGTGTTAGCAGGGGATCTTTAAAAAACAAACAAAAAAAAAAACAGACATGGATCTGCCAGATGTTAGAGAGTTTACAACTGCAGCAGACAATAAAAATAGCAATAGAGGAGGAAAGGAAACGGGCTGCTGGAGCCGGTCTGACAGGCCCTAATTTTCAGATTACTTGCGAGTCGGAACTGTTCATTTAACAATCAGGGCATTGTTTACATAACCTTACTGGAAAAAGCCCCAATAGACACCAGAAAAGCTGATGTACTGTATACTGTATACACAGATAATCCCTGTATCTCAGTTGTTTTCCTGTGTCTCCGCTGTTGATCTGTGGCTTCAGTTCCCAGGTCATGTGGATCACGGAAAGCTTTTTGGTCTGTCTGCTCTGTTTTCTTATAGCACCGTTTGATCCTCTGACACACACACACACAGCACTTTTTCAATTGACGGCTATAAATAGGGATCACATGACCGATTCCCATCAATGAAGGGTTCACTTTGGCTTCCACAACAGATTATTCGCTGTTCATAATTGTCTTAATGAGGCTGATTTTGGACTAGGAGGCACGGTGGCTGTCACTTTGCACCACCCGGGTCCGGGTTCGATTCCCCCGCCGTGGGGTTTGGATGCACGGTATGTTCCCTCCATGCTTGCTTTCATGGGTTTCCTCCCACAGTCCGAAGACATGCAGATTAGGTGATTAGGTGTGTGTGCCCTGTGATAGATGTGTCTTCTGGTATAAGCTTCAGGCCCCCACGACCCTGTATACAGGAGAAAGCGGTATAGATGATGAGGGAGTGATTTTGGGCTTTCGTCGAACCAGCCACAATATCATCTTCAGGGTGAAAGAGAAATACATAGAAAGACGTGAAGAAGTAACGATCTAGCTGATTTCCTTTAAGCCCAGACTGTAGATTCATCTTGGTGACTCTCAGTAACAGTAACAGACTCCACGTTACTTAGATTTCATTTGGCGAAGATTGAAGATTGAAGTGGCAGGTCAAATATAGTCACTGATGTAATGAATGCGAATGAGGCAGATTATTTAGTCTATCTTTGTTTTTTTTTTTTTTTTTTCCCCCACCCAAATGTGCATTTAGATTAGAAGCTAAAAATAGATTGACTAAATACAGATTGTCTAGTCAAAGTACAATTTGCACAAAAAGGACCGACAGCGAAGCCTTTAGATTAGTGTTGAGGAGAGAGAGAGAAAAAACGCTAAATAACATTAAAGAACGACTTTTTATTAAAAAAAAAAAAAAAAAAGTTAAATAAACAATGTATTTAAAGTATCCATAAATATACACAACTAATTTATATTTTACTAACCCAACTTCAATCATTTAACACCAGTAACAGCAAAGCAGTTTTCTGTATTCTTGGTATGTTGCAAACCAGCTTGTTTGCAGAAACATGACCATATTGGTCTTATGGCTTATTCGCGCAACCCGACACCACTCCTGACTTTGCTCAGGTTGATCTGACTGGGGCCGGGGACACCCACGCGGCCGGGTGATGTCCGCAAGCTGTTAAAGACGGTGCATCTCTCTGCTTTTAACTTCATCGCATGTGTGCTAAGAGAGTGCGTTAGGCTTGACGTGTCTTTCCCCTTTGCACGCAGTTGTTGAAAGACGTTTTCTTGCACGTCACGGTGTCTGAATCCTTCGTTGTGCAATACAATACGACATGAGAACAATTAGCTTTAGGCATTTTACTGTAGTTTAAGCGTGCTTAGCTTAGCTTAGCGAGCTAATGCTACTTGACGTCAGAGCGAGTGTAAATACTGCGTTGAAACACTCATCGAAGGGTCTCATCTGTAAATGAGACCTAATGTAAAAACAACCTGGACACTCAAAGATGATAGACTTTGTATAATTAGAGCTTTCTGCCTTTTTTGCATTCACGTGTATTTTCTCATTTGCGATTTTGATGATGATGATGATGATGATGATGATGCTTCTTACGTCTGTTTCAGAGAACCTGCAGCACAAATATTTCGATCGATCGTTCAGACATTAAAATGGCACCGAAGTTCTGATTCGGTTCTAGTACATACCCGGTTATACTGTATCGGTACCGGTGCCAGGATTCGGTACCCAACCTTACAAAGACGTAGATGTTTACACAAATTACTTTTGTGTTCCCAGCATGCTTGAAAAACAGCCTGCTTGAAAGATTGTTACATCCAGGCTCAGTTACTTAGTACTATCAGGAAATACACTCCATGATTTAGGGCCTGTCCTGTCTGATATAACGAGGGACCGTATAACTACAGAACCTTGGTGGCAAGCTGGCTATCTTTTTTAATAACGGTATATTTGGATATATTTAACCTGCTGTTAATTAAATTGCTGTGGATCTGACGGTGTAAATGGAGACTCGGATATTGCTAGGCGGCCTAACACCTTACTAAGAAGCTAATTAGCTCGTTTTACTTTAGACATGCGTAGTGTCCACCGTACAAGC